>OX463843.1:38390039-38503126 GCA_949825065.1 Odontocerum albicorne | reverse complement strand
GATGTGGCATTTTCCTAAAGACATATTTTGCTTCAGCTTTTTGAGACTTCTTCTATTCTCAATCGTCCTTTGAACCATTTTTGTATTATATTCGCGGATATCTTTACGAATATTTTTGCGTAGCATTCTATCTCCAAAAAAGATGGTGATGTAGAAGCGAGTTGTGTAGATATAATTTTTCTTCTTTGTTTCATAAGATCTAATGTTTCCTGCGACGATTCGTTTTGAGAATATGAGCCACCATAGTTTGTTGAACTCTGTACTATCTGTTCTGCTATTGATTCTATTGCAATCGGAAGCTCTGGTTCGCTGAGGACTTCAAATGGTCTAGTTGAAATCCATTTTTATTTTTAGCAAGTACATCATTGTCTTATTTTTTTTCTCTTTTTTCTTAACCATTTTAAGACGTTCAGTTTTGGTGTTGATCCTTATTTTGGCTCTTACTAGGCGATGATCGCTGCCTGTTTTAAAGCTGTTGAGAACAGTGCAGTCTTGGACAGTAAATCTTTTGTTTGACAGGATGTAGTCGATTTCACTTGTGTTACCTGTTGGGCTTTTCCATGTCCATTTTCTAGTCTTTCTTTTTGAAAAATGAATTCATACCACAAAGTGAATTGCTTTGAGCAAACTCTACAAGCCTGTTTCCTCTGTCATCTCGGGTGCATATCCCACTGACTCGTCATCTTTGTGGAGACCACCGATTCTTGCGTTGAATCTCCGATTACAAATTTGAAGTGAGATGTGTTTGTATCATACATATTTTGAACTTCTTGATAGTACTCCTCGATAAAATCATCAGAGTAACTCTGTGTAGGGGCATACGTATGTATAATTTGCATCTGATATCATTTGTTAATTTCAAAAGTTAGGGACGCCACTCTGTCAGAAGAGCTCTCAGTCATGATGATGTTATTCATCCATTTCCTGTGTATAATAAATCCCACTCCGCTGGTTCTTCCATCTTCTGTACCTCTGAAATACAGATGATGTCCATCTTTCAGTTCTATTAAGTCTTCTCCCTTTCTTTTGACTTCGCTTAGCCCTACGATATCCCAACTGATATGAGTTAGTTCCTCTTGAAATTCAGTGATATGGGCCTCACTTGAGAAGGCACGAGTATTAAAGGTAGCGATGTTCATCTGGAAGCAGCCGTTACCGATCCTCCGTGTCCGTATCGAAGCCTCCCTTTTAGGACTGCTGCTGTAGCCCTGTCCGGGACGTCTTCCGGAGGGTGTTTTTATATTTTGGTTTTCAATCATCATGGGGGTTTTGTGGACAGGGAGTACTTTGGTCTCCCCTTATACCGCGCTGCCCAAGCGTATTGGTATGAGGTTTTAATTCGGGTTTTCCATCCCTATGACACTCTTCTCAGAGTGCTGAAAGTTTTCTTATGATTTTATATCTTCCGGTAGAAGGGATTATTAAGGAAAGGGACAATGTAGAGGAAGGCATAAATAAAGGAGATCATTGTTTATGCAGATTAAGATGGAAGATGGGAGAGGTAGATCACTATCGGAGAGGAAATGGGGTGATAGTGAACGACTCGGAGTCCTCGGGATCGCTAAGCCCGCGTTATCGCTAAACCCTGCGTCCGGAGGAATATTTATATACAAGACAATATAGATATTGAAGAACCATGGAGATATCACACATCCTTGCTTATACAAAATACCATTCAGTCACCTGTTCACCCACTCTGATACCTCACTAGATTCACTAATGCACAGAACATCTTTTTAATTTCAAGTAAACTGAGAACGCATCTGATCTGTACATCCTCCCCCTCTTAAAAAGAGTTTCCAATTAACACTCTTCTGTACAGTTTACCTATCACACACAATAATTCATCTGATATTAATCTTTTTCAGAAATTACGAAAACTGAAGACTGGATAAATCTGAATATCTTTAATACTTATACAATTATATATAATCTAAAAAAGTCTCGATAGTCTGAGAAAAAAAGAATATTTCTATAGTTACTTGATATATTATTTTCAATGCATGAATTACTTAGCATATTCATTGATTTATTGCAAAATTTCCAAAATATTGTTCTCTTTTGAACCATAAAACAATTGGACAATATTAAATACCACAAGCAAAGCAAATATTACTAAATTATTCATTGTGTTATAAATTAAAATTGTCGTTAGCATCTTGAACTCACAGCGCGTCAAATGATGAATTAGAAAATTATATAAATTTAGTATGATGTTCAAAGTAAGTCGTATCCAATCCTTTTAAGGACTATTGGGTTAAAACTTTATTTATTAGTCGTTTATATTTAACTTTCTTTAAAATACTTTTGTATCCCATTTGTTATGATAAAGTAGTCCTGTTTAAATTATTCAATTTGTATAAATGTGTTATTCTTAGAATATTACAGAAATTATGTTTATACAAGATCTTGATGATAAATTATAAATTCAAGGCTCGTTGAATATTGTATTTTTTTCCTCTCGGGCTTTTTAAATTTGTTTATTGAAACTATGGTCTTTGTGTGATTTCATATTTCCTTTCGAGAATTTATTGTACTTATTTAGAACAATATAGCACCCAAATATGTGAACCAGCAGCTATAATTTCAAGTAGTTTCTACTTAATGTGATATAGTGTTATGCTTGATAATAAAATATATAAAATTTTCTAGAACAGGATAAAATAAATTTTTTTTAATTACTATCACAATGTTTTAGTTTCATTACTTTTAGTAAAGTTTCAAAAGGTAATGTATATTTTGGAAATTATGCAAATATAGCGAAATAGTATAGCTTGTCTTTGATAAAAATATTTTATATTATTTAATATGTACAAGTGGAGATGTCAAATCAAGGGAGACCATATCAAGAATAAATAATAAAACAATGACTCGAATTGGTGGGGTCTTGCACAAAGCAATGCTTTTAAATTTTCATGTTGAGGAAAAGTTATTTGAAGTTTTTGATTTTCAAACTTGTTTTATTTTGTAAGACCCCATTATTCTTAAAGTGAGATAAATATCATCTTAGTTCTCAGTTATCATCGATATAGGCCTCCTTTATTTTATTGTTTTAAATTATTATTGTGCCATCTATTCTTTATTTATCATTAAAAAATAAAGCTACATTATATATATTGAAAACATATTTGGAGGTTTATTTATTGTGCATTTATAGATCTTAATTTTATGTATCGATACATTTCTAGCAAAGTTATATATATTCTTTGTCAAGTCATATTCTTTATCAAATTTGTGCATATTTTTGAGATTTTCATCGGGAATCGTACGTATAACATCAATATGCACGAATTTATGGACTGACCTTATATGTTACATGAGATTGGGAAGAAGATATGTTAGTCTCAAAGAATCGATTTTAAAGGATCTTTCAAAAGATGACAACCCTATAAGATTATAATATATTTTCGGAGCATTAGTTCTTTTAGCATACTAAGAGGGGCATAGCTGCCCGGTAACTATGTTGAACTTCCATGTGGAAGAACACCGGTTCGAATCCTAAGCTGTTCTACTCTCCTCGAATGGCAGGCTTTTTTTTCCACCTAGTATTCAGAGGTATAAGGGTATGCCTATGAGTGGCCATATCTATTCTCTCTTTTAAAAAGAACAGATGTAAACTTTCCCCAAATAAACTTAACAGATTTTTTTTGGTACATATAATATTCTATCTTTTAACACTCATTTTTTAATTAACCTTTAGAAATTTAACACTAAATGTTTTAATTTTTATTTAAAATTAAGTGAGGGAAAATAATGAATTTATTCCTTATTGAATAATAAAACCGAATGGTTTTAACAAATAAATATAAACTTCATTTATATTTTCTATTTAATTTGATTGTTATTATATTTCTAGATTTTATTTTAAATATATTTTTGTAAATTTTGCTACTGAAAAATATTAAAATTATTAATTATGATTTATACGTTATTTAATTACTAATACATTTCTTACCATTGTATAATCAAATTGTACTTTCTATTGACAATATTATGAAGAAAAGCAATATATTTAGTTAAAAAAATATTTAATTTATTTCTGTAGTCAAAATTATTGTAGTATTCACATTCAAGAATATTGTGCTGTATTACGCTTTCATTATATAATCTATTGAGTTATTGTAGTATTCACATTCAAGAATATTGTGCTGTATTACACTTTCATTATATAATCTATTGAGTTATTGTAGTATTCACATTCAAGATTATTGTGCTGTATTACACTTTCATTATATAATCTATCGAGTTATTACTACATTGGATTTTTTTTTCCAACCAAAAAGTAAAATAATAAAGGCTTGAATATAAATAAAATATCACTTGGGAGTTTTTTTCACTATTCAAAACTGAATTTCAAACCTCTGTGAGAAAGTCAAGTATTATATTCTTAAGCCACAATAATCATGTACTCGTTAGTTTATTCTTAAATTTTTGTTCATTATAAATTCTCTCTTTATAATTCAAACAAAACTGAATTTCAAACCTCTGTGAGAAAGTCAAGTATTATATTCTTAAGCCACAATAATCATGTACTCGTTAGTTCATTCTTACATTTTTGTTCATTATAAATTCTCTCTTTATAATTCAAACAAAAAGTCCGTTTTGAAATTAGAAAAATCCATAAAAGCCTGACGCGTTTTCATATGCAAACCTAAGATACTATTACCGCTCCTAGTGCGTTGAAATTGTATACAGATACACATACATTCCTAGCGTAGCAACACATGGATGTTTAGTTTATTAGTATTAGCACACACAAATATTCACCAGTGTTCAAATATACTTCGAGCGGAATGCGTGTACGTCAAGTGATTTATTTTAAAATTCTAATAATTAGTCAGCCACACGTGAATTACCTTAATAATTTAATCGCATTGAATGTGTTAAACTCAAAAAAGATATAATTTCTCGATATAGTCACCATTGACTTCCACACATTTTTTAAATTGTGTCACCAGTTTCCTTATTCCATTGTTAAAAAATCCACCCCCAGTATATTGAACCGTTAAATAATGCCATTCATTCTTCAGTTCATCGTCATTTTTTTAATAATGCTAAATTCCCTTGTGATTTGAAAAAGACAAGAGTGATACCTATTAACAAGTTCAGCTCTAAAAAAGAAATGTTATGACTTATTGCTATCTTGTCTTCTATAGCCAAGCTCGTGGTGACAATGATGGATCAAATACTAAAATTGTGAATTGATCCTCAAATTATTGATGAGCAACATGGCTTCAGGAAAAAAAGGTCTACCGAATCAAATTGAATGATATTCAATGATTATGTTTCAAGAACTTTAGGTGATGGAACACAAGTTGATTGCTCCTATCCGGATTTCTTAAATGCTTTCAAATTGGGTAAACCACAAATTGCTTCGAGATGGATAGCTTTGGGGTCCTAGATATCTTTATTGATTTATTTTTCGATTACTTAACCGATAGACAATTTTTTCATATAAACCTGATTACTTGAGGGCATATTCAGGGATCCCCCAAGGTTCTCATTTGGTGCCTATGCTCTTTTTAATCTTTTTCAACATATTGGTTCTGTAATAATGCACTCTCAGTTCTTATTATTCACTGATGATTTAAAGGTGTTAAGGAAAAATCTTATGATGATTGTTAACTCCTTCAGTCGGACCTGAACACTTTTTGGGAGTTGAGTCAAATCGAAAGATTTAATTTCAATATTTCGAAATATAAATGCTCTTGTTTTATTCTAAAGCAATGCTTTTTAATACTATAGATACACTCTGAATGGTCTTATGATTCAGAGAGTAGAGTGCATCAAAGACTTGGGTATTAATTTTAACAATATGCGAAGGAACTGTGTAAGTCTGCTTATAGAGTTTTGGGATTTGTGATACGGGTCTCTAAGTCATTTATGGGGCGAGAGGTTCTCAGTATGCTGGTATGTAGCAAGTTAGAATGTGGAGCATCGGTGTAAAGCCTGTTGGGATTCATTACTCAAATAGTGAAGAAAGTTCAAAATTTTTTTTTTACTTACAGTTCCTACCCATGCCTGTATCCTATAAGGTTTTTTCTAGATATTTTTGAATACTGCTTTCCGAGTGTGAGGAGGGATGTGACGGTTTTTTCTTATTTATAATATTTGAGTTTCTGATGGGAGCAACATTTAATTAAACTATATTGGAAAATATATAGTTTTATGTTCCTCACAAATATTCCAGGTACAGAAATATTGAACTATTTAGACTGGCAATAAGTAGAACTAACTTGCCAAGCGCTCTTCCTTGATTACGCGGTTTGTCACTTATGAATTGGGCCTCAGATATTGACATCTTCAGCATTTCAGAAAATGTTTTTAATGATAGCATTTGTAATTAGGTTTAACCTGTATATGTAAGCTTTATAAAATATATGAATCTTCGAACCGTTGTGAGGCGAATCATTTCTTGAAATGCATAAACAGGTGGTAGTCACTTAGCATAGGTTTGGGTGGTCAGATATTTTGCAACAAAATTGTTGCAACATTTGAACAGTTTGAGCTGCTGTGAGAAATCGAGCATGCAAAGCACAATCTTACTGGACACCAACCCAAATCCTTCTTTTAAATGGCACGTCTAAGTTTCTTCAAAGTGTCACAATTAGCATTAATGGTCTTTCCACATTCAAGAAAATCAATAAACATGACCTGTTAAGTGTCCCAGAGAACGGTGGCCATAATTTTTCTGGCAGAAGGTGCTTGTTTAAACTTCTTGACTTTCAGAAATTATGTGTGCATCCATTGTTGCTTTTATTCAACATATGTGTAGAAAATCCAGATCTCATCTCCAGTGACGATGTTGCCAAATATTCATCTCCTTCATTTGGATAACAATGCAAAAATGGTTATGTTGTATCCGGACAAGTTTTCTTGTGTGCATCAGTTCATATTTTTGGCACCCATTTGGTATATCCTAGTTTTTCTATCACAGTGTCGTAAATTACTGAACGTAAAACATCAGGAAATTTGAGACAATTTTAAATTTCATAATGTTAGCTTTTTTCATCAGATCAACTGTCATCACTATGGGCCAACCCCTACGCCCTGCGTCATGGATATTCATTCACCCTTTTTGAAACAAACACCACTGTCAAAACATTTGGCCCATAAAACTTGCAAAGTTGCCTGCTAATTTCATCAACTTTCAATTGTTGATCGTTACATTCATTGTAAATTACTTACATGGCCACTTAACACTATTCTGACGGTGACAAAATGAATGACTAGTTACTGAATCATTTAAGGATACTGCACATGGGCTATCCTGCTTCATGCCTTCAATTGGTCGTGATTTCAAAACGGACATTACTTCAAAAACAGACACTTCGTATATGTAATGTACAAGTGCCTGAAAATAAACTAAAGCAATAAATATATTTTTTTAGAAAACCAAAATAGAAACTATCTTCACTTGCAATATAAATGACAATCATGTCATTACTCTAATTTGAATAATGTTATTTTCATTTGAAACTCGAGCTGTATAAGTTATTGTTTTAGTAAAATTGTTATTATTTTGTGGTTTTCTTTATCTTACCCATTGAAAAATGAAGATTAATTAGAAAGTATAGCGATAGATATGTACAATACTTGAAAACATGTGCAATCATTTTAACTATCAAATTATATTTTAAAATTATTGTTTAAAGTATGTAAAAAGTTAAAAGTTTTGTAATGTTCCACAGAATTAAATGCAAATAAAATATATATTGTTTTTTCACCAATTTTATTTTTTAGCTTCAGTGAAATTATGAAATATCTTTTGTGGGAACTTTATTTCAGATTAATTCATACAATATTGGCAAACTTTTGAAACTGAAATTTGTTTAGTCGTCTTTATTTTAATGATCAATTTTTTTCTGTTAGTAATGAATTGCTGCAAATAAATATATAACTATCTTATTTAGATCAGTAAATTGATGTATTGAGATTATTAGATCAATAAATTCAATTAAACATTATGCAATACAGATATTTACTGATTGTGTTTTCAAATTAAATAATTTAATTTAAAAGACATAAAATTTTGTCATTGGTTCATTTTTAAAATCTCTTTTAAATAATTTTTTCGATATATTCCTTATTTAGTTCCCTTTCTATTCTTCATATTGTTGGACTGGAAATATTATAATTTTACATATCATTTATGTATTTTAAATTTAAAAACGATTTCTACACTAGTATTGTCTGCTACTCAAATTATAATTCACAAATTTTAAAATTGTACCAGATTATTACCTCGAATGATTATTCTGTTTCTATTATTGTAAATCAAAGCTGTTGTGCTTAAAAAATATTTAAATGATAACTTTGATTTCTTTCAATCATATTTGCAGTTGAAATACATTATCATTTTTTAGAAACACTGAAACAATAGACATTTCTGTTACTTTTAATTGATTTTTCAAATAGTAAATGTGGGTAGAGGGAAGGTATAAACAATATGCTACACAAAGATGATTTCATGAAATTAGTGTATAGAATAGAGTATTAATTCATATTTTTATTATTTTTCTTATGTAATGTTTAGTAAAAAAATCATATATTTTTGTAAAAACAATGTCTATGTCTTATTAATTTGAAAATAAATCTGTGCCTAGAGTGTAAAGGGTATCTTGTCCATTTTTTCTTTTTTTTTTTACTTTTTGTGTGTTCAGGATATTTCATTAGAATCCATTTCATGCAAATAACATTTTTTTCACTGTATGATGTTTTATTTTAATGGTTGATCTGAAAAACAAGAAACTAATTCACATATGGAATACAAACAATATTCTAACTCACACAGTGGATTACTTTCATCAAGGCTCTGTGAATGGCGGTATTGGAATATTACAGTATTCTTGAATTATTTGATAAAATACACACGTATATACTATAGTGAGGAGATCCTTTGTATGTTCCAAACATTTCATTATAAAAATACTTCTACACTCCTGTAAAATGACACATGGTTCCCTTTACCAATGTGGCACAGATTAATTAAAAACATATATTCCAAGGAGTGTGCCAATCCAGAATCTGGAATTATCAGAAATTATTAACTATTGACTAAGAACATAGTTTTTAACTTTACGCACATGAAGTTTTACTTTTCTACCACTATATTAAGCACCTTTCATTAGTTGTCTTTGTTCTTCCAGCTTTAAAAGCAATTTAAAATATATTTATTGATTGTATCCTTTTTACAAATAACAAATATGTATAGATATTAGTGAAATTATATTCAATTACTGTTTTCATGTAATTTGTGTTACAAACCCAAGAAATAATAATATTAGTTTGCGTTCAAAAATGTTTTTAATAAATTAGCTATGTGGCATATTGAGAACAAATTATTTGTAGAGAGTAGTGATACATTTGAATCATTTACAAAATGTATTTTAACATTAAAAATGTTTGTTAATAAAGGCATACTTACATGTATATTAATTATATTTATAATTTTTAATTTATTATAAATTAATATATTTATTGATAAAAATTGCTATTTTTATTTATTTTTAGAAATTTAACTAAAAAGATGAGTGCATTATTGTTAAAATATTGTTATATCTGTGTTTTCAATAAACTGGATTATTTTTTGAACAATATTACTATTATATATGGAGAGAGCTTAATTCCCACTCGTTGACAAAAAACCAATTCGGTCAAACAAAATATTAGTTTTGACTGAAGTGAGATATTTGCAATGTTGCAGATTTTTTTAAATGTCAAACTTATATTTTGCTCTTTATAAACTTATATAAACTCTTTGCACATTATATTTTTTATACGTGTTATAAGTCATTCAAATGGAATAATGATAAAAAATTTCTTTCCAATATTGTTCCTCTTTTATTAAATGAATATAAAAATATATGACAGCAAAAACTGTAAAAATCATGATCATGAATAAAAATGTGAAAACACATACTACACACAATCCGCCACGGAAGTTATCACCAACTGACTGTGGCACTTGCGAGTTTTGTGATAAAATCAAAATTTGCAAAGGTTTAATGGATTGTGATTGAATTTTGGAATTAAACAAAGCATATGAAGCGCTGTTTTGTGGGACCTGTCAATCCAAAATGGCGAAAAGAATCTATATTTAGTACCTGTTAAGTATCAGTACAGTAAAACCAATCCAGAAGTCAATGTTATGGAAATCAAATCTGGGATACCTGGGGGTTAATTCACTTGGCTGCATGGTGACAGGGTGACAGACCAATTGTGTCACAGAATAATACATACCATCACGCCATTTCCTTGTCGGAATAGGCAGGGAGGGCAAAATGCTAGACTTTCCAATCTCGACACACATCCTTAGCCTTTTCTATATCCATACACCTCATACAACTTCTACGATTACTCGCACCATAACGTATGCATCTCCGCGACATGAAGCAGTCGTGTCTCGGAGCAGTGCCTATTTTTCCTAAACACAACCATCATGCATAACACTGCAATCAAAGTATACCGGCATGCCCATAAATGATGTAAATAATACATTTAAAAGTACAATGAAAACTGTACTCCTTTTTTTAGAAATAGGGTAATCGTATCAATCACTGGATAGTTTAATGGAGTAGCAGCATTATGGTGCTAAGATATTGGTAACTGCAGTGTTATTCAAGTTGTCGTATATTGAAAGGTTATTGTTGGGGTACAATATGTTTTGGCCTCCGCTAATCGAGTCTTCAGATCACGATTTATTAGAACAGTCAAGTAACTCACTATCCATCATCGTATGTATTAGTAATACTACCTAATTCTAAAAGGTAACAAAAATCTACTCGACAAACTAGCAATCTGGGATCCTTTTTATTTTGGGTTTCATCAAGAGCCAAACCCGAAACCCCCAGTCACAATCAATAAAGATACTCGCTTTATCTATTAATCTTAAAATAACAGTAAAGCCAAAAGATAACAACTCTCCAAATAAAATAGAAAATTTTTAATCAGAATTCTAAAAAATATCTTGCCATAAATCTCACCATAAATACTTTTCACTATTAACAGAAAAGAATCTCCCCATATATAATAGCTCTATCAATACAGTGTATTCAAACCTTCCTGTAAGGATGGGTTTCGGTTTAATTGATTTAATGTGATTTTTTTGTGCATTAAAAAAACATTTTATTTTGTACTATATACAGTAAAAGTCCATTTATTTGAAATACAATAATTCGTATTTTTTGCCATTTTTTAGGTCCTGAAATTAACTTTTCACTGTGAATTCTTCTGTTAATTCAACGAACCGTGTAATTCGTGATGTGTTTTTGCCAAAACGTATTATGAATTTTAATAATTCCAAATTTTACAGACAAATCACGGATCCACATAGTTGCCGTGATTTGCGTAATACGGGCGAATGGTTCAATTCCAACATTATTATCACAAGTATGAGATTGATATATCTCAACATTATTATCACAAGTATGAGATTTTGAATGTTCTTTTTATATAAATTCTTATGTGTTTTTAGGTCTTTTTTTATATATAAAAATAATTTGAAAATTAATTTGTCAAAAAAATTGAATCATAGATTGTAATCAAGTGTGCGACCAAATAAAAACTAGTGACATAATTATATTACGCATGCAAATATGAATAAGTTAATCTATGTAAACAAGTGACCATATAGAATCAAATAAGTGATAATTATAGTATTTTTTTTAATTAGTACGCTTTGGCTACTCATGAAAAATAATATGTATATTTTGTTTTATTTATTCTCTCAATATTTCAGAAATATATTGACACAATTTTACTTGACTTACATTTTTTACTTTTAACTGTAAGAAAAAATTACCACGATGTTTCCAGCTGTTGCGAAGTGCCAAGCAAATTCAAATTGTTTTTTAGTGATTGTGTAGTTCATAATTAAAAAAAAAAAAAAAAAGTGAAATTTGGTCCTCTGAATTATGAATTAATGGACTTTTACTGTACAAATAATTTATAGGAATTATTGTGATCATTATTATTGCAATGGTATAATTGTTTTATATTGTTTATGGAACAGTATTATTATAGACTTTAAATGCATCATTATTGATGGGTTTTACTTAGTGCATAATAAAATAAATTTAATGAAATTAACATTTTGTTCTTTAATTATGACTTTTCCTACAGTTATAAAATATATTTAGTAAATATCTTGAAGATTTCTTATATTTTTATGTTTTAATAATGATGATTTGATGACTTGTTAAAAATTTATAGCCTTAAAATGGTTTAATTTGGGAAAATGATCACTTATTTTAAATGGAATTGTAATAAAACCAAATATAATTACAATTTTTAAATTATGCTTTAACATGAAAGAAAATTAAATTTGTGTTAAAAAACATAAGGTTGTAAGTAAAAAAAAATAAAAAAAACAATATTTCGTAAGACCTCGTTTTTCTTTGTGTACACTGAATATTCTTTTTAGGATGCCATCAAATAAATTTTTGATGAATTCACTTGGAATTTTATTCCATTTTACTTTTCAGTGCTTTTTCGCGTTCTTTTTTTCCGAGCCGTGTCCAAGTAATCCCATATATGTTCAATAATGTTTTAATGTGGACTCCGTGGCCACTTCATGATTTGTAAAATTTCCTTCTCTACTAGTTCCTCCAAATAATTCTCTACAGCTCGAGATATATGTTTCGGGTCATTATCTTGCTGGAAAATGAAGTTTCTTTAAATAAGACGTCTTCCAGATGGAATGGTGTGTCTTTTCAAAATATTTAAAAGGCTGGCTCTGTCAGTTTTTCCTCAATACGGACAAGATCTCCAACTCCAGATGAGGAAATGCATTCTCAAACTAGCACCGACCCCCCTCCGTGTTTAACTGTAGGTTTTATGCAAACATCGTTATATAAAATATATTTTGCATTAAATTAACCCTCATTATGGCAATTCTGGGAAAAATTGTTTCGGTTTGCGAAGATTTCGGCTCGCGAATGGAATCAAAGAACGAATGAAGTTCGTAACCAGAGGTACCACTGTACGTTGAAAAATAAATAATTTGTTTTTGAAAAAAAATGGCGTCTTCATTCCTAACACGGGTACTTAACATATTGAACCGCCCTCGTATATGCACACTTAGAAAATATGGTCAAAATCAGGTAGCTTCACTGATAAAGTTAGTGCTAAATCAAATAAGACGGTAGTGACAGGTATTTTGCAAAATATTATTTTACAAATATATAGCTAAATAAAGAAGTTAAATATAAACTACCTGAGGTTGTAAATCCATGATGGGTCTTAAAATACAATATTAAGATGTTCTTATATGCAGGAATTTAGCAAGGATGCTCAAAATAATTGTATATACGAGGGCGGTCCGATAAGTACTTAGCCTCACCGCCCGATGGCACCACTATCGCAAGAGCAATTTTTTATCGCGTAGTACATTCTCGTTGACAGCTACTGTCAAATTTTCAGCCGAATCGGATGCGTAGTTTTGTTTTCACCGCGTGTGGAAGCGAGCGTGTCCGCGGATTTGAGAAAAATGGAAAAAGAGCAATATCGGTCGTTGATTCGATTCTTGTTTTTGAAAGGGAAATTGCGCAGCGAAATCAAAGAGCGCTTGGATGCTGTGTACAGTGACTCTTCTCCGATGGTGACCGTCAAAAATTGGTTTAACGAGTTTCAACGTGGTCGCACGTCGGTTTTTGATGAGCCACGCCCAGGTGCCCCGAAAACAGCTATCACGGAGGATAACGTGACAAAAATCCACGATCTCGTATTGGCAGACCGCCGATTGAAGGTACGCGAGAAGCTGAGACACTAGGCATCTCAAAAGACCGCGTGGGTCATATCGTGCATGAAGTATCGGGCATGAGAAAGCTGTCGGCGCGATGGGTGCCGCATTTGCTCACTCCGGACAACAAGCGCAATCCGAAGGAGTTTCTGCGTCGTTTCGTGACCGTCGACGAAACATGGATACACTGGTACACACCCGAGACCGAGGAACAGTCGAAACAGTGGACTTCACCCGGCGAACGTGCTCCGAAGAAGGCGAAGACTGTCCTATCGGCCGGAAAGGTGATGGCCACCGTTTTCTGGGATTCAAAAGGTGTGATCTACATCGACTTCCTGGAGAAGGGCAAAACGGTCACAGGGCTCTACTATGCCGAATTATTGGGCCGATTCGACGCCGAATTGCAGAAAAAAACGGCCCCATTTGGCGAAGAAAAAAGTGCTCTTTCATCATGACAACGCACTGGCTCACACCTCCGCCGTCGCCACGGCCAAATTGGTAGAATTAGGCTACGAACTGCTGCCCCATCCACCGTATTCTCCGGATTTGGCCCCGTGCGACTTCTTTTTGTTTCCAAATTTGAAAAAGTCACTCGCCGGGCAGAAATTTGAGTCGAATGAGGAGGTTATCGCCGCCACGGATACCTACTTTGCAGACCTCCAGAAAACGTATTTTTCAGACGGGTTAAAGAAGTTGGAGCATCGCTGGGTCAAGTGTATCGAACTCAAAAGAGATTATGTTGAAAAATAAATCGCCACTTTTCCAAAATTTTTATTATTCTTTTGTAGGCTTATCGGATAAGTACTTATAAGTACTTATCGGACCACCCTCGTAGATTTGCAAAATTTCTAATACACGTGTACATAAAAATGTATAAACCTTTATGTATAAATCTATCCAAATATTCACAAAAATGTGCATGCATGCATGTTCTTCTTCTTCAAGTATCTCATAGTTCTGTGTATGAATCTAAAAGGATATTTCCTTAGACTTGTCCAGGACACATAGTATTAGGTGTACAAATAAGTTTCCGCCGTTTTTTTATCAAAAATTGGGCATTTATTGTGAAAGAATGGAACCTCATGTTTTATTCAAATTATTGCCCATCACTTGCCACTAATTTTTCCCATCTTTCTGGCAGCATACGGATACCGCGTCAGAAGAATGCTTCATCTTTTGAGGCTATCCACGAATCGACCCAATTTTTGGTATCTTCATATGATGTGAAGTGCTGCTCAGACAGGCCATGCGTCATCGATCGAAACAAGTGGAAATCAGAAGGAGCAATATCTGGTGAATACGGCGGGTGGGGTAAAACTTCCCAATTGAATGTTTCCAAATAGGTTTTGACCGGCGCCGCAACATGTGGACGAGCATTATCATGCAGGAGAATAATTTTGTCGTGTCTGGAGTAGTAGTGGGTGCGCTTTTCCTCGAGTGCTCGACTCAATCTCATCAATTGTGTTCGTTAGACAGCCCCAGCAATGGATTCGTTCCGTTTGACCAACTCATAATACACGACACCAAGCTGATCCCTTCACAAATATACAATAAGAGTTTTTTTCCGTGAATATTTGGCTTAGCCGTAGATGTTGAAGCATGGACAGGGGGTCCCCATGATTTTTAAATTTTTGGATTTTCATAGTGGATCCATTTTTCATCACCAGTGACTATACGGTGCAGAAAACCATTTCGTTTATGCCTGGCAAGCAGCATTTCACATGTGGAAAATCGGCGTTCAACGTTTCTCAGTGTCAGTTCATATGGAACCCAATTTCCTTGTTTTTGGATCATTCCCGATGATTTCAACCGATGTGAAAATGCTTATTGAGTCACTCCTAATGTAAGTGCAAGTTCTTCTTGCATTTGGCACGAATCTTGATCCAATAATACTTCCAATTCCGCGTCTTCGTACACTTTCGGCCTTCCGCTATGTTCTTTGTCTTCGATGTCAAATTCACCGTTCTTAAACTTTTGAAACCACTCACAACTTCTCTCACTTAAGGCAGCCTCACCATATGCTTCTACAAGCAATCGATGCGCCTCAGCTGCAGATTTCTTCAAATTGAAGAAGTAAATCAAAAATTCCCTCAAATGACGCTTATTCGGCTCAAAATTTAACATTTTCGCACACAAAAGAAATATATTATACTGATAAAAATTCACAAATATTTCAAGGTTATGTTGTCGACAGATGTCCAACCTTACGACAATAATGTTTTACATCTGACAATTTTAACCATAACTTATTGGTGGCGCCAACTTTTGTCAAACGGCAGCAGCTTATTTGTACACGTGTTAACTGTGTAGGATTTTCCCAAAAACTTCTCAGCTAAGCCGTGGACAAAAGAACGCACGAATGCTTTAAATGATGATTCTAGCATATGAAAAACAACACTTGATGCAGTACAACATGGCCAGCTTATTGACGTGTGATGTTTTCTTACAACCAACCAGAAAGATATTAAATGTCTCGTAGTAGGAAAACCTGACTGGGATTTTTTCGAGTATCATCTTAAAGTGTGGATCAAAGGCTGTGCAATTTGGAGAGATGGGTCAATGGGCAGAAACAGAAAATGAAATTTTCAAATCACCCCTGTGGATTCAAATTGATACTGGTATAATGAATCAATATTATGAGAATATATGTTTATGGGTCATTATCTGGAATCTTGTACATTGGTGTCCCATAGGTTATGACTTGAATCTTACTTCCATTTAAATTTTTTAGAATTATATTAAAAGAAGATTCAAATATTTGTATATTTTCCTTAAAAATAAACATGATTTTGAAAAAATAAGTTAATAATAAACCGCGAAAATTGATACAGTTTGTCGCTGGTTTGTCAAAAACGACCTGTCCTGGTAAGCAAAATCAAAAAGTAGCATTCAACTAAAGTATTTAACATTAAATTTAAAAATAATTTATAATTGCAATTCTCTTAATTCATCTTTTTTTATTGTTAAACTTAAATCATATTACTTAAAAAATGTGATTTTCAATGATTTTACTGTGAAAGAAGTTGTGTCCCTATTATTTTTCCACTGCGTTACTTCAACTAAGTTACCGGCAAAGTAACGACAAAAACCGTTTGTTTTTCGATGAACGAAGATGAACGTGTTCAGACATGTCGCTTAGTTCCCCTGAGTCGGTTGAAAAAGTGTCAGTGTTCTGCAGTATTCAGTGTGTTGTTACAGCGGAGGTATGTATTTTTATTATTTGTCCACTGTGTTACCAATTTTTTTTTATAATATTTCGCTAAAACTTATAGTTTAGTTAACATAATATATTAATATTGTGTTAACCTTGAATATAATATAGAAATAATTTTCGTAATAGTGTACATTAATTGTTGGCAGCTCATTTATGCAATAAATGTCAACTGCGTTACCGGTCAGCTACGTTACTCATATTTGGTAACGAAACTGACAAAAAAGTAACATAGTTGACTTTATGTTATTGAAATGAGTTACAATGAATAGTTTTCATAGTTTTTAATTTGGATTTAGGTTAATATCAATATGCCACTAACACCAGCGGAGAAGCAAAGGCGGTATCGGCAACGGTTGAAAGACAACGAGAATAAACGAAAAAGGATCAATTTCAGATACGTGGCCATTGCTCAGACAGAAATTGATGATGAAAATGAAATTAAAGTGATATTTTTAGTATCAGTTAATCCAGAAAAAACCAAATTTAAAATTGATAAGAATGATGTAGTTGATATCCACTCGCATGATATAATAACAACACTTGTTAATCCTGTGATAACTTTAAAAGGAAGTCGAATTTATTACGAGTTTCCAAATTATATTGATGTGCTTGAGGAAGCTTAAAACCATATGCAGGAAAGATTAATTTTCTTGTAGAAAAGGACTTATTTTTGTTATAATTTTTTTTATATTCTTATGTTACTTTTTTTTATGTTTTTTTATATTTTTATGTTTTATAATAACAAATGAACTGATGTTATTTTATTTTTATGTTATATACTTTACTTAAATTTTTCAGATAATGAATGGACTTATGTAACTTTTGATAAATCAATCAATAAATGAACTGTTTTACAAACTTATGTCAATTGCGTTACTTCTTTCTCCACTGCATTACTTTTTTGTCCCAAGTATTATTTTCAATTATAATTTTTTTTCTAAATAATTGATTTTCTAATTGTGGTTTTAAACGCAATATTCAAAATAGAAACATATCTACTTATGTTTTTCGTTTGAGTCGTTTTTAAAACTTTACATTTCTTTGAATTATTTTAAATAGAAAATTTCAAAAACACAATTTTGGTAACACAGTTGACAAATATTCCAAATTTTATCGATAAATTTTAGTTTATTTTATCTATTAATTGTAATTAAATCTGCAATTAAATCTTTTAAAAGGAAATGTAAGAACAAATAGAATTTTTTTTTATTATACTATAGATATCTAATTTTTTTCTATGGTAACGTAGGTGACATAAATTAGGAGTTTATGCAACAATTTTTTAAATAACTTGCAAGATAATAGCAAATATTCGCTGCTGCCACTGAAATCGTGTCCTTAAAATAATGACAATATTAAATTAAAATCCTGAACGAAATCGGGGCACAAAAAAAAAAAATTTTTTTTTTTCAAATGTACAAATTTTCAGATAATGACCCTTATATATATTATTAATTTTTTATAAGGTATTTGAAATTAAGTGAAATATTTTGTTCCGCCAATATACTTTTTGAGATCGTAGGATTGTACAATACAATTTACATTGCACAAACTTATAATTTTGTATCATTGCAACACAATATTTGTTAGGTTATTCGGAAAAGAATGTTATTTTTTAACGTGTTCCTCGCGGGAAGCACGAACGCCTGTGATCTGACGACAATCCAAGTTTCAAATCTCCTTAAGAGTAATGACTATTATTTATTATCAGAAAATTACTTGAATGTCATGTTTACATGGTGTTGTAATCAAATATCAATGGTTCTAAACAAAATACGCGTTTAAACTTGGAAATTTAAAAACGCCGAAATTGTGCCGCGCACAGGATTCGTGGAATTTGATTTTTACGCGGTGTACAGGTTAATGAAACAATTTGATAGGTTATATTTTTTTACTAATACAGTAGGCGCAAAAGAAACTTTCCTATTTGTTTTCGTAATAACTTCTGAAGAAAATGAAATGAACCACATGTTATAATGGTAATATATACTTTAATTGATAAACATTTTTTAACATTAGGTGTGGAATATCAAATTGTTAAATGGCTGCTTCTTTCTTGCGCACATGAATGTGTTCTGTTTAGAACATTTTTCATGACATTATTAAATGTTTCTGGGCTTATCGTGGCGGCTATTTCTTCACAAATATTAGTTTTGAGCTATTGTATGTTAGTGGCTTGTTCACGTACACTTTTTCCTTAAGGTAAGCCCCTTGGGAAAAAGTCTGTTGCAGTAAATTTATGTGATTGCGGAATCCATCTTAAATCACAGTTTTTTGAGATAATTTGATCTGGAAAGTGTTCCCTTAAGAGTTGAATTGTGACTTTGGCTGTATGAGTAATAGCTTCATCTTGTTGAAACCACCCTCTTCTTAAAATTGTGGCACCAAATTTTTTTCGATCATTGCCCAGTATCGATCTCTATTAACAGTCACATATGAGCCAATTGTCCTAACAGCTTTTATGGCACACCAAACTATCACTCCAATCGGATATAGAGACCTTTGATGAACTTGTCTTGGATTTAAACCTCCTAGAATTTTGCTTATTAACGAAACCATTTAAATGAAAATGTGGCGCGTCACTCATTGATCTCTTTTTGCAATGTTTAATAGGGTGCGGAAGTATTCCAGATATGTTTGTCTTTGGGATGAAGTTGTTGCTCCAAATATACCTTATAACAATAGAGATGCAAATCAGTGTTTATAATTTGCTCCAGCGTGCGTCGAGGGAGCTGTAATTGAGTAGTGCATCTTCCGGTCAATGTTTCTAGTTCTTTAATACTTGCCGCTACACGTGCAATATTGATGTTAGATCGAGCTGACATCTTGCATTTGCCACAGATCACCGGTGCTCAAAATTTTGAGACATTCGAATTGTAGTTGCTGTTGCTACGTTAAAAATTAGCTGTATTATCTTTGAGTTTGAATAGTTTATTTATTGCTACGAATATACAGGTAAATTGTGACAATTTTCACATGTTGCGTTATATATTGCTCCATATTGAATGTCTTATTACTCTAGACCTATAAGATTAAAAGAAAAAAAATAACAAAAAAACTTGCAAATTTGTGAAATTGGAAAGTTACTTTTGTAATAGCCTGTACTAATTTTAATTTATAAAATATTTTATCTCGCTAGATATATTGTTTAGCCATCTTTCTGTTAAATTTTTAATACCTCTTTTATAAAAACTACGGAGAGCAATGTTTGATTAGGTCGAAGAATTTTATAATGCATTATCCCACCAAAAGAACCTTTTTTACAGTTAGTCCGAGGTTTGCCGTTGGTTTTGCTGCCTATTTCTTTGACAGTCATTTTTTTTATGTTGATTATCATAAAGCATCCACTTTTCGTTTCCATAAAAATGGTGTTTCTTTTTCAAGATCCAGGAGCTCTTGTCACTCAGTTTGTGTGAAATCCCTGCCTCCAAACCTTTCTATGAGCTAATGAATAGTTTGGGTCGGATTATCTTCAATTTTCGCGGTTAAGATGGCACCATCCAATTTTGCAGATCTACTTCTAGGACTATTTTTAATATCGATATCTTCCATTTGAAATTTCTTGAACCACCTTTGGCACTTAACAAACATCCAATACGTAACAAGTATGTTGAAATATAATCAACAAAACAAGTGGTGATACGATAGGCAAAGCACAACTAACCGTCAAAACTCAGCAATGCAATAAAATTACCTACATTATTTCCTATATAACCTATTACGAATTTTGTGTTTTTCATTTAATGTCTATAAATAAAACATTTTATTACTAATAAATGATTATAAAATATGATTTAATTTTATTATATGCCTTATATTTTATCCTACAGAGTAATATAGTTATAAATGTTAACAATTCTTGAGTAAAGTGCGAGCAATTATAAAAACAATTTAGTTAAATAATAATAATAAATGTACATTCACTTTTTTGTGCAACTGTAAGTTGGTATTTATGTAATAGACTATTATTTTCACTCAATTGAGCTAACTATAAAGTATTAAGACCCCTATGGTGACTAAGTTTGACTTGGATTAGGCCAACGAGGTTTTCCACTCGGACCATGGATTTAGAGGAAGAATCTCGCAACAATTAGTAGAATGTTACTTGGATTAGGCCAACAAGGTTATCCCTCCGGACCAGGGATTTAGAGGAAGAACCTCGCAACAATTAGTAGAATGTGACTTGGACTTGGCCAATGAGGTTATCCACCCGGACCATGAATTTAGAGAAAGAATCTCGCAACAATTAGTAGAATGTGACTTGGATTAGGCCAACGAGGCTATCCACCCGGACCATGGATTTAGAGGATGAATCTCGCAACAATTTGTAGAAAGGGACTTGGATTAGGCCAAGGAGGTTATCCCCCCAAACCATGGATTTCGAGGAAGAACCTCGCAACAGTTAGTAGAATGTGACTTGGATAGGCCAACGAGGTTATCCACCCGGACCATGGATTTAGAGGATGAATCTCGCAACAATTTGTAGAAAGGGACTTGGATTAGGCCAAGGAGGTTATCCCCCCAAACCATGGATTTCGAGGAAGAACCTCGCAACAGTTAGTAGAATGTGACTTGGATAGGCCAAGGAGGTTATCCACGCGGACCATGGATTTAGAGGAAGAAACCTCGCAACAATTAGTAGAATGTGACTTGGACTAGGCCAAGGAGGTTATCCACCCGGACCATGGAGTTAGAAGAAGAACCTCGCAACAATTAGTAGAATGTGACTTGGATTAGGCCAACGAGGTTATCTACCCGGACCATGGATTTAGAGAAAGAATCTCGCATCATTTAGTAGAATGTGACTTGGATAGGCCAAGGAGGTTATCCACGCGGACCATGGATTTAGAGGAAGAAACCTCGCAACAATTAGTAGAATGTGACTTGGACTAGGCCAAGGAGGTTATCCACCCGGACCATGGAGTTAGAAGAAGAACCTCGCAACAATTAGTAGAATGTGACTTGGATTAGGCCAACGAGGTTATCTACCCGGACCATGGATTTAGAGAAAGAATCTCGCATCATTTAGTAGAATGTGACTTGGATTCGGCCAACAAGGTTATCCCCCCGGACCAGGGATTTAGAGGAAGAACCTCGCAACAATTAGTAGAATGTGACTTGGACTTGGCCAATGAGGTTATCCACCCGGACCATGAATTTAGAGAAAGAATCTCGCAACAATTAGTAGAATGGGACTTGGATTAGGCCAACGAGGTTATCCACCCGGACCATGGATTTAGAGGATGAATCTCGCAACAATTTGTAGAATGGGACTTGGATTAGGCCAAGGAGGTTATCCCCCCAAACCATGGATTTCGAGGAAGAACCTCGCAACAGTTAGTAGAATGTGACTTGGATAGGCCAAGGAGGTTATCCACGCGGACCATGGATTTAGAGGAAGAAACCTCGCAACAATTAGTAGAATGTGACTTGGACTAGGCCAAGGAGGTTATCCACCCGGACCATGGAGCTAGAAGAAGAACCTCGCAACAATTAGTAGAATGTGACTTGGATTAGGCCAACGAGGTTATCTACCCGGACCATGGATTTAGAGAAAGAATCTCGCATCAATTAGTAGAATGTGACTTGGATTCGTTACACAAAATATTTATAATGATCATAATATCTACAAATCCAAAATCTAGAGTTGAATATTTCTTTGTCATCCTTTGATGAATATTTCTTTGATGAATATTTCTTTGTCATCCTATAGCATACCATTGATGAATATTTCTTTGTCATCCTATAGCATGTTATTGAAAATATCTTTGAGTACAGAATTGAACAATTTATGTGAGATATGTCTTCTTGGTAAGATTCCTTTCTTCAATAGGATATTTACGAGTATATAATACATATTAATTGCTCCTTGCTCAGTAGTATAAATGGGTGTTAGGACAATGCAAAAGACGATTTATAAAATTTATTTCATGAACACTTAATATTTACTCATTACCATATAAAATATATAAAAGTTCTTTAGAAAAAAAATATTCTGCCTATTCTGTAGAATAAATGGCCTTAATAGAAACTCAAGTTTTCCATATCAAAATATATATCATCCATACAACTTACTCGTATATAATGTTCTTGTAAATCCAAGACTTAGTTGAGAATAATGAGCTTTAGAATGGAATTAGTACGAGTATATGAATTACTTCCTCGCTTTCCAAAGAGCTCGATAAGGTTTGGGCGATAATGTTACTCCATCTTTGATTTCAATAGTTGGCATTGAAACTCCAGAAGGGATTGATACTTGAAATTCTTGTAAGAAAAATGTACAGAACAGGAAAAGATTTGCCTTTGCTAAAACTTCACCAACACATCTTCTTCGACCTGCAAATTTACATAAATTGAATAAATTTCATGGTAAGTAATTACTTTTATCAATAATTTCATCATAAGTAAAAGGGATTCTCTTACGGTTCTTGTTGATGTACATAAAATAATTTTAAACATTATTAATTGATTTGGTATTTATGTAGTACAACTCCATTGTATTAAGAATTATTTGACATTCAAATGTGAAAAAAATCTACAGAATAACTTAAATTAACATAACATCTAGAATTATGGACAATTTCCAAAATAAAATACTTAAAATCCCTTTCTATTACAATTTATTGTAAGAGAAACCCATTAGCTCTAGGGTTAGTTTCGAGGCTATGTTTATTAATTTTATGAATTCACCTAATCCAAAAGGCATGAATAGTTCTTTCTGGATGAGTTGTCCTTCATCATTCAGAAATCGCTCTGGTCTAAACTGCTCAGGATCCTTCCAGCTCTTCTCCATGTGAACACCGTACAGCAGCAACAGAACAACAGTATCCTGCAAGTAATTTTCATCTCAAAAACGTTCCTCTGCTCAACAACGCAGGCGGATTTAAATTAAAAATTAATTTCAATAAACCTATTCTTAAACCAGGCTCTGAAAGAACAACAATTAATGTATTTCCAATAAATATATCTTTATTATTTTCAATTCATTATTTTCACTTTTGTGATAGATAGGTCACATGTTCAAATATATGCAAAAAATAAAGATCATTATTGATAATGTTATTAGACATGGATGAATTATGGTTGTTGGGAGAGCAGGAAAAAAAAAGAAAATAGCATCACATTAGGAAATAACTGTTCCTAACTTCGTTAAAAAAGTCAGTTTTAGCCATGTAACAAAACGTATATACGTACATTGAATTTATATTTGAATTATTATATTTTGAAAAACTTATGGCCACTGTCAATATGGAGGACTGCAGGAGCAGAAGTAGAGCGCTGGAGTAACTGGGTGAAGAGTGCCTCAGGCCTGCCTTTGCTAAAAGCTCTGTGGAACGGAATGCCAAGAGAGTTTAAGAAGAATGTGTACGACATACAGCAGTTCCAGTGTGATCATGTACTTTACATTGAAGTCAAGATGCAGAAGAAGTTCTCATAACCAATGTACTTATGAAAATTGACAGGCATCTTCAGATTCCTCAGTTTGTAATATAACATTTTCAGAGAGTTTCATAAAATATACAGTGTTAAATTATTGTACCTTAGGAATTTGGTATCCAGCCAGTGAGGTATCTTGGGACAGAGTGTGCGCCACTCCTCCTGGAGGGATGTTGGCAATCCTCTGAACTTCCTGGATGGTGGCCACCACGTAAGGCATACTGTACATATATACATATATCTCACTTATAATTATTATTTTACTTTATTTCACAAGCTTAAATAGTATCAATCATAGAAAAGAGACATACTGGTAATATAGGTCTTTCAGTTTCTTGATGTTCAGTAACTCTGTTTTGTTTTTTTTCTAGGCCTTAGAACACATTATAGATCATCCACATTCACATTGTGGTAAGCAAAGATAACTGATATTCAATAAACTGATTAAGTGGCACTTGTACCAGATAAATATGAAACCGGAATTTGCTAATAGATGGCTCTAGTTGTCAATGTAGTGACTGTCAAACTGCATTTGTCAAAGACTTTTAACTCACAACAATACAAGTTAATTACAACTACATATGTTTTCATAGCGTTGAACATGTCTGTTTTTGTGCCTGAAAACTACAATTTGCGGACAGCATTGATTTTCTGTTACCATTTGAAGAAAACTGCTGCAGAATCGCATCGAATGCTTGTCGAAGCTTACGGTGAGCATGCTCTTGGTAAATCAGTGCTTTGAGTGATTTAAAAAATTCAAAAGTGGCAGTTTTGATGTGAGAAACGCAGAACGTGGAAGACCACCGAGAAAGTTTGAAGTGGACTAAATGAAAGACAGCAGGAAAACTGAAAAACCACTCGCAAAATTCTGCTCGTCAGGTACAAAAGAAAATTATATCTCCATCAAATTGTGACTGGTGATGAAAAATGGATATATTTCGAGAATCACAAGCGTAAAAGATCATGGGTAACTCCAAGCAAACCAGCGATATCGACTGCAAGGCCACATCGCTATGGACGGAAGACAATGCTCTGTGTTTGGTGGGATCAGAAGGGTGTTATCTATTATGAGCTGCTAAAACCTGGCGAAACCGTTAATACTGAACGCTACCGACAACAAATTATGGATTTGAACCAAGCGTTGCGTGAAATACGACCAGAATATCAAAAGAGGCAACACAAAGTGATTTTGCTTCATGATAATGCACCATCGCACACAGCAAAACCGGTCAAGGAAACGATTGAGGCGTTTAGTTGGCAAATACTTTCGCATGCGGCTTACTCACCAGACTTGGCTCCATCCGATTACTACTGATTTTTATCGATGGGACACGCACTTGCTGAGTAGCACTTCACTTCTTACGAAAATGGCTCGATGATTGGTTTGCCTTAAAAGAGCAACATTTTTTTTGGCGTGGCATCCACAAATTGCCAGAGCGATGTGTAGCTAGCGATGGGCAATACTTTGAATAAAATATTTTTTACCATTTTCATACAATAAATGTGTATTTCTATAAAAAAAATCCGGTTTCATATTTACAGACCTGATATAAGTTCAAAAACATAGCACTTTTGAGTTGTTTTATCTATATTTACAAAACAGCACGAAATATGTCACCCATTTACTATTTTTTATCTTGCTTATAGGTTCACTTTAATCAACATCAGAACACTTTCTCGAATATAGAATTTGTGGATCTGTTAATTAAAATATATTTATTTTAGTATCTTTTAACTTTTAATACCTTTTTCATAAATTCTTACTAGTGTAACGAATCCTTTGGGATCAAGAGTCAAATGAATGCATTGAGGTGCGCCTTAACAATATTTCAGCCCAGCCCCTCCCAAAAGGAGAATGGCTCAAGAGCAGTCAAGTCAAGTATATTCTCAAAATGTATTTAACCTCTAAACGAGTATAGCCGTACGGTAAGCGAATTGTTACCTCAAGAGAGTATGGACGTACACGGTACGTCCGTTGGTTGGTTTTGAACCAATGGTTTCGAACACATGGCTCAAATGTTTTTATCTATTCAATTATTTTGTATATGGCGGCCGCAATTAAGTTTTTCTTATTTGTGATAAGTATTTGTTAGTAGAACACTAACAATTTGGTAAAAAAAACTAATTCCAGATCATTTTAAAATGTAAAAAAAACTCACTCCTCTATACATATTTTACTTACAAAATCTCACTCGCTTAGAAGTTAAATAATATTTTTATTAGCTTGATGACTTCTGTATGTGAATTGGTTCACTGTGTGCAAGCCATTGTACTTTTACTAACACACTTTACAAATCTAATTTTCTGATGGTATGGAGATCCAAGTTTCAAGGTAGATTTAATCAGACTTGAAATTTTAATCTTTAGATCATTAGTAATGTCCACAATATTGTGAATACAATTTTATATAAGTTCATATATCTCATAATACCAGGTAAATTTTAACAGATATGTACGTACTTGTTACGATCAGATAGAGAAGGACGCCTGTGTCTTCCAATTACTCTGTTAATTTCTTCATGCACCTTCTGTTGAACCTCTGGATACATCATCATGTAAAGAGTGAGAAAAGAAAAAGTGTTGCTTGTAGTGTCAGTACCAGCTTGAAGTAAGTCCAAGCATATCATATAAAGATCATTGTCTGTAACAATTCCAAAAATATTAATGCAATAGAAAATAACATTTTTTTTTAATTTTAGATTAAAAAATATTTAAATATGTATGTTGTACATGTTTTTACAACCTAACTTTTATGTTTTTTTTGGGTCCCCTAACACTGACGTTAGATACTAATTAAGTTCCCACCCAGTGTTAATTCTCTTCAATTTAAAAAAAAAAAACCTTTTTTGACATAGAAAGAAATCAAGATCCTCCTTCTCTGCTAATGCTACATCTAAGTAAGAATAGATGACCATGACGCAGACAGAAGGGTTATTGTTACAGGACAGACAAGATTTTAGTTTTTTATCATTAGGCTGATGACAGCCTAAAAGTCTACCTATATTTTGCAAAATTTTGCAATTGCATCAAATCATTCCTGGATGGCACAAAGTTAAATTAACCAATCGGGTTAAATGTAATCTGATAATAAGGCCCCATATTCTTTGAGGTATCCATCTTGCATTTTTATAAGTTTGCTGTAGTATGTTTTTGTTATTTTTATGTTTCTGATTCAAATCACAAAATATGATAAGCATGAATGTCTACACTTTTGTGTTTCTGATCTGAATCACAACATGAGCATGAAAATCTATCTGCTATAGTTGATCGTTTTCATCAATCCATCATCAGTATACTACACAGGGAGTAGCATTAAACAGAGTTCCTGAATTCAAGGATTTGGGCATAACCTTTGATGTCGGACTCACATTCGTTAACCATGTCTCGCATTTGATATCGAACTGTTACAAACTACTCGGTTTTATAATGACAATATCAAGAGAATTTAACAGTACCGATATCCTTCGAAACTTACATAATAAGAACCAAATTAGAATATGCATCTACAGTTTGGGCTCCTCATCAGCTCAAATATAAAAACAATATAGAACAAATACAAAAAAATCCTCAGATATCTATGGTACAGAACAATGGGCGATTACCCAAAATATGTTCACCATGTCGAACTTCTCACGGTGTGTAACTATAGAAGCCTCGAAACAAGCAGGCAAGAATCCATTGCGATATTCCTACTAAAGGTTTTTGAAGGTTGCTTTAACTGTCCTGCGATTCTAGAAGCACTAAGTTTATATGTACCTAATAAATATAGCCGTGCAAGGAATCACCTTTTGTTCTACTTATCAACTTATAGAACAAATATCATGGCTAAACACTCAGTCACACATGGTATAGAGATATTGAACCAACTGAATAACACTGGATATATTCTCGGCACCGCCTAGCAGTATGATAAGAATCCTGGCTGATATTCTTCCTAATAAATAAGCTAACTCTAAAAGCAGGCCCCTCTTTGTGTATCAGGAGAAATCCGTGCAAAAGGGATAAAAAAAACTCTATTTCTTAAATCTTTAAGTTAAGTATTTAGTAACAATGCTTTTGAGCATTACAGTTACACTGTTTGAAAGTAAAACTCAAAAGATATGTAAAATGAGATACTTAGTACCAGTGAAACATGTTTCTTTGTTGTTTTCAGCCATCTCATGAAGAATTGCATCAATTAAATCCCGCGTTTCTCCTTTCAGGAGTGACCTCTTGTGTTCATGTATCGTTTCCTGAAGAAAATTATAATATGCTTTTATTAACAGGATAATAAAGAAGTAAAATCAATTAACATCTTTTGTCTGAAAATATAATAGATTTTCTAAATAAAATGTCTCTAAAATAAATATTTAATAAGAAAAATTTCTTGAAAAGATGCTCTATGTAACTGATATGAAAATGACTTATTATTATATATGAAATGTTAATCCGCATTAACTTAATAAGGATCTAAACATTACATTAAAACATATATCAACATCCTCTGTGAGATACAGGCAAAAGCCTACTTTAATGGGGACACGACAAATGAAAGGCAACAAACCCATTCCATCCATTAAATCCAGATCCATTAAAATTGTGTGTCCGAATTAAATTACCTGTTGTTTTTTCGTAAATCATGTTATGTATATTTCTTGTTATGTGTAAAATAAATAAAAATAAACAGGCTTTTGTCCATAATGGCCAACCAGGCCAATGTTTAAGGTCCAATATCAGATAGGGTCCAGCGAGAAGAAAACATCTGCACAACTCCATATCATTATTTTATTCATTGCATTATTGTATTACACTTGAGTTGTATAAAGTCCATTATTTGTACAGTTCAGGGTTTATTGTGATGTTGCAATTTATTCCAAGTGATTAGAAAGATGTTGAGTGGAAATCTTATTAAAAAGAATGGGTACCCACAGGAATCAAACCCCTCAACCCCTGGGCTGGAATATAGGCGTCTTACTAACAAGGCTATGAGGATCATTCATTTTTTATTATTCAAGTTACAAATCATTTTACTTCCAAAATTCATTATTATTATGAAATATATTTAAATATGCATTTTAGGGACATATTATTTACATAAATTCATCTGTATGGCGCTCCTCTATATATCCAAATTGGTGATGCAGACATATTGAAAAGCGTGGCTAGGAGATAACATTGTCTTCGACACCATTAATCGAGCTTACGGGTTAAAAACCACAGGCCCAGACCCTGTCGTTTGTCATCGCATGGGTATGAAGATCTACCACACATCAAAAGGTAACAATACATGCACAAGTCTAGCATGTAAAAATATTGTCACCAGATGAACTATTTTAACAAATAGGGTCCTCGTTTTCTTTCAGATACCATCAGGAATCGAGCCTGGAACCCCAGGTGGAAGTCAAGCGTCATACCAACTTGCTACCGATGTCGTCAATCAGGATGTATCAATTCAATAAAATTTACAACCTCTGTAGCCTGTGACTTCCACTTGAGGGTATCGGGTTTATTCCTGATGGTATCCAAAAAAAAAAAAAGCATCCCAGTTTGGTAACAAAATTCACACGTGCTAGACTTGTTGCTCACACACTTGTGTGAGTGTTGTTGCCTTTTTACATGTGGGCTAGTATTGCCAACCCATATGATGACGAGCTGCAAGTTCCATGCCTATTCCTACTAATTTTTTTTAGAGATGTTGCTTTGTTGAGTTGACTTGAATGATGACCTTTAGCCTCAGTGCGACGTCGAAAACATTACTGAATACTCGTATATCAAGAACCCATCTGGCCACACGCACTCGCGACCGTAACATAAATGCTTGTTTGCGTTTTGGGTGTACATTACATTTTTAGTTTTTGACATACCTCTGAGAATGAAAACTGCAATGCTTTCGAAACGTATCATTCAGTCAACTTGATACGACAACAACTTCAAAAAACATTCAATTTCTTCTTATTGTCTCTTATCAAAAGTTGACCATTATCATGACAATTCTTATTCTACAGGGTGACCCGGAATAATTCACTTTTGAAAAATTCATAATAAAACAGTGTTTTTTGTAATCAACTTTAATTACTGCAAATAAGGAACGAAAAATTGGGAATTTATTTATTAAAAATAATGTCAATATGAACACCATCGCGTCCATGGCATTCGTCTAATTTGGTTGGAAAAATTTGAAGCACGCATCTGCATGTTTCCCGAGGTATCGCTTCGATCTCTTGACGAATGTTTGTTTCAATTGCAGCGTAGTCATTGGATTGTAACATATGCTATACTCGACTTTTTATGTATCCGGATAAAAAAAATCGAGTGGGGGTAAATCAGGAATCCGTGGTCATCATACAATGTCACCCCTTCGCTAAATCTGTTTTTCGAGGAACATATCTAAACTGTTATTGGACGTGTGACAAGTGGCCCCCATCTTGCTGAAATAACATCCTCGAATTGTACCTCGGAAATTCTTGCAATTTCTCAGTGAAAAACTCTCTCAGCATTTGAATGTAACGCTCCGAATCAACTATTATTGCTTGGCCTCGATGGTCCTTAACGAAACAAGGACCGATGACTCCCAACGCTGGCATGACTGCCTAAACTGTTACCCGTGCACACTGGAGTGGTCCCTGGTGTTTCAGTATTGGATTTTCAATGCTCCAATAGCGAAATTTTTGCTTATTGTCTAACACTGTGTAATTGGTACTCAACTCAAAATAATCGTCTAATAGTTATGTATGAGCCATTGTTTTCGTAAAACGTATGGACGCAAAACCCATGCTTTTGCCACGTGAAGTGACTCATGACGACTAAAATTACCAGAACTGATTCCGCGTCCTTTCCATTTTATGCGTTTTCGAGTAATAAAAGAAACAAAATTGCACTTTATTCCAGGTCACCGTGTGGTTGCTGCATCCTGGAACAACGCAGTAGAATTGCACCATAACAAGTCCCGCAAATTATTAAGCCAAGAGCTATGACGTTCTAAACCTCGTTTGCCATTTATTTTTCCTGGATGTTCAGTTGTGTTAGAATGTACTCATATGCCCCTCATTATGTGACCGAGATACTGCAACTTGCGAATCTTCATAATTTTAAGCAGTTCTTGGTCTTGATACAATTCATATAAGCAAGCACTCCACATTTGTAACATGATCTATCCAGGGAATCTTGACGATACGTCCGTATATCTACATTTCAAAAGCCTCGATTCTGCCTTCATCCTGCGAAGGAGAGTGGATAAGACGTAGCAGCAAACCATATGATTCTAAATTCCAAACTTAGACCTCGACTTATAAAGAGAGTCTTAAAAAGAGAGGATTCTTCAAGCAGTTCCGAAATTGACAAAAAGTTTTAAATAAATATTAAATGGATCTTATTAAACATGTTAATTTAATTAGTAACATAATGTATAATATTTACATTGAGGAATGCAGCCATGTGGTGTAGTATTTCGGAAAGGTCTCGGTATCCACTGGCTTGAGGTGCGATATATCTCAGCAGAGGCATCTGGTTCAGTGCTCCGCCAGACATGTCAGTCAGGCGGAAGCTCTCGTCGATCATGCGACAGATCTTCTGCAGCTTGGGATGTCCATGTGGGTACCTGGAATATTCAACGATCTGTGAACTGTTTTGCGCTCTTTGCAATACTTTAAAAATTGTGTAGAATATGTAGAAAAGCAATGTGTGAAATAATAAAGAATGAGGACTTATTTCAAATGTTTTTTTGTCATATTTATTTATAGATGTTTAATGCTGAAGAACATTCTTGATGGGTGAATGGCAAAAAACAAGGAAGAAAAAGAATAAATTAGGAAAGAATACGGACCGCAAGAGGATGCAGTACTTATGTTAAGATGTCGGAGAAGAAAGGAGCGTTGAGATGGTTCGGTTACGTAGAAAAAATGTTGATGAAAGATATATACGATAAAAATATACGAGTAGTATGGAAGTCACGAGAAGTTTTGATATACCTAGAAAAATGTGGTGCGATTAAATTAATCAAATTAGAAAGAGTGAAAAGTCGTTATACTAGAGTATGCATGACGAGGTGTATGGATGTGGCAGAAGTGAAATATGTGTGCCAGGACATAATAAGCGAAAATATTTTCTCTCTCCCTGCCCCAGCAGGGACATGGCGTGATGATGATGATGATTTTGAGGCTTTTAAGATAAGATGTGGTGTGATTGCTCACATTGAATGAGTAAGCTTTAGTGAACAATTTAGGGTGAAAAATAATGGTTATTACAATATACATAACATAACATATATGTACTCATATATTCACAAATTATTTTGTGTATCGTATACGTATTCAACAATCAAAATGTTTTATCAAAAGAAAATCGTTAAAAGTAAGCCTAGCTGTATTTTCCATACGTACTTCTTTTTGTTTCAATTGTTCCACTCTGGCATATTTATTTTGGTTGTATTGTAACATATGTTACTTTTGTAACACGTTTCGTTTGATTTTGACCTTAAAATATGACATAACTTTTCGGACAACGTAATAATTTTAATTGTGAAGTGATAATTTAAAACGTGCATGACATGTGAAGTTGTTAATTTTATATTAGATTGACATTAGTAGTGGCACACGGAAAACAATTTATTTATGATTAGGTTGAGCTTGATACATATGTTAAATATGTCCAGATTTTAGGTATTTTGATATTATTGTAACCACATATTTTTTACTGAGAGTTATTAAATTTTACAAGCGGCTACAGTTCGGACTTGTAAGACATTGTAAGTTTGTATAAACATTTTGCGAGTGTGAGTTAGTTGTCTCAAAACAGGTAATAAGTCTAGTGAGACAACTGATGTAAATCTGATATACAATAATATATATGATACATGTATGTAAAAAATATTTGAACTTATCGATAAAATGAATTAATTCATTCATCAACATTAATTGCCTATCAACACACCCGAACTGACGTTGGCTAATGTACCGAATATGAGGAGCGTGTCTGGGAGATAAACATTGTCTTCAATCCTCTATTAATTGAGCATTAGAACCATTGGAAAAGGTACGAAGTTCGCAGTTATCCATCTCACACACGTCTAGCGTTCGCGAGTGTTGTTACCAGATGAACTATTTTACCAAACTGGGACCCTTTTTTCAGGTGCCATTGAGAATCGAACCCGAAAGTTTTGGATGGAACACCAGCATCTAGACACTACACTACGGAAATAAAATACATGAAAATATATTGTATATAAAACCTACTATTGGCCAAATTTAAATATTTACATTTGCCCCATACCTGTGGCGTACTCACTACTTTTTATAGTACCAACATGATATATAGAATCGAAGCCTGGGTATTGAAAAGGAACGATAAGAGCAGAATATCCAGTATTACTCGTACAATGTTAGATTGAGTGAGAAATGATCGATCAAGGATAACTGTTGAAATAATGAGTAAGGGAACAAATATACGAGTATTTGTCTGGAATGCACCTAAAGCGAGTGAGGGGTACACTGAGGAAAGAGTGGAAGGAAATAGTTGAATAAACTCGAACTGAGGGAAGGTGAGTAGTATGAGAAACGGGAAAGCATGTATGACGATATGTGTGGATATGAACGAGGCGAGAGCTGTGTATGTGGGTATAAAGGCGTGGATATCTGTTCTGTGTACCACAAAATAAAAATGGTATTATCGTATACATACAAGATAGATGAAACATTTATTGTAAAATTGTAATAAACGCTTAACAGTTTCATTGCTAAACGGATAAGCATCCTGATCATCGAGCTGGGCCCGTTTGGGACAATATGTTATTATTGAACCGTTAAAGTAAATTAGTCTTAGTAAAACAAATCCCACAACTTTGGGAATGGTGATAAATTACATGCGCAATGTGTGGAAATGTTTCTTTTAAGGTTCATGACTTTTGAAATGGTCATTGAAATATAAGATAGAGATTATGGACCTATTTGTAGATCACTGAAACTGGCACATCTTCAGAAGAGGCGGCTAATATTTGATGCGATATTCCTGAACGATTAGATTGTCTATAAGCGTTATATCAGAGATAGCTTTTAATGTTAGTGTCTTAAAGGATGGGGTTCCTACAACAAATTGTGAATTTGTCTCATCCCTTGCGCGATTGAACAAATTGGGGAACACGATGGATGTGGACATTTACTGTTGCTCCTGAGGGAAGCTGATGTCAGGAATATTTTAGATATTTCAATGCTAATTTCTATACAGCTTTTTAATTTAATCTTGATGAACAATTAAGTTTCTAATTAAAGAGCCTCATTGTAATAATTTTGATATATTTGCGCAATTTTTTTTTCTCTTTTATAAATTAATGTTTTACGTTTTGATTTTTCTCAAGCTTCGACGTGTTTTCAATTTTTAATATGCGACATGTTTAACAGCTTGTTTTGATTTTTTTCGGGTAATTTGAATTTTTTGTCAAGGCTGAATTAAAAAAATAATATATAAATAAAATGTCCATACATTAGAAGCATTTCGAACCTAAATACACATAATGAGAATACCTTTTTCCAGCTATAAGAGCCCAAATGATATTAAGTACAGATATATCATAGGCTCCATCCATGTCGAGAGGCTGCTCACGCGAGCGGCGGAACCACTCCACCAAGGCACCTGCTTCCTCAGTGATCAGCTGCTCCATGCGTGTCTGCCCTAGCCCCAATTCGCGGAGCAACCGCATACAGAATTTCTTTTGCTCTGCCCATATTGGACCATCAGAGAATACTAATCCTGTAATGTTTAATAAAAAGCATTAGATAAATTAAATAAAGTTTTATATATATCCAAAATGTAAGCATCAGCTAAAATGTAAAGGCTGAAAGACATGCTTTGCGTACGTGTAACGATCAATCAAGTGAAGTCCTGGACTTGCGAAGGTTTAATGCTTGGACAGTGACCACTAGGATGCCCAAAATATAGGCATCTGTCACTAAACGATGCGCATCCGACCTTTTACGACGATCTTGTGACGAATGACCCTATGCTAAGCAATATGAGAACGCTCTTTACAAAAATGACTTCTGTCGTTTGCTGACAGTTAAGAAAGTATAAAGTTTCTAATGAAATAAATAAATGAAATTAATATTCTTCTTTGATCAACGTGGTGTGGTATTCTTTCGAATTTCTTCGATAGCAAGAGTTAACTGTATCTGTGCTACTAGAATAATCGTATATCATGTACACGTACATATTTGAACTATTCAATTCATCATTGCGTACTGGCTGGGACCATCCAAATTTGGCTGAATAACCATTAAAAATACAGATAGTGACTGCCGAAGACGGCTAGACATGGAAGTGCTATCTTGAAAAAGTCTTGTCTTTCACAGATACTTTTTAAAAAAGTTATTATTAAGAATTTTGAAAAAAAAACTGTATCCGCCAAAATCATTCCAATCACAGAACAACATATGGGTAATGCTGGTGTTTTTTGACTCCTCTCGACACATTTATTATTTTAAATACCAGTCAAGTAGTTAATAATGTTACACCCTGATCAGAGCATGTTATAAATTGTTGGTCACAGTTAAGGAAATATTTTAGAAACAGCGTACTATAGATTGTTTAGCCTAAAGAGTCATTTTGCAATAGTGTGAGTAACACTCTCTGTATTACACAACTTGTGTAATGGTATTACTTTTAGAATGCCACATGATTGGTTCGCGCAGAGTGCACGTTTGTATTGTTGTTAAAATACTCGGTGATTAGAAAAACACTACCATGTCGAAATTAGGAAAGGGAAAACCGCTTTCGGGCCAAGCAAAGGAGATTGTTTTAAAATTTGTAATAATTAGGGATCGGTCGAAAAGGTGCTGCAATCTATTAGTGCGATTTTTGTCTAATGTAATGTATAATTCAAATATTTTCGAAAGCTTAGAATGTACTTTGTTATAACTCAAAGTTTCCTAGAATTTAGTATCACTCCATCCACTATTATTTTAAAACTTTATAATTTGGCATTGTAATGATGTAATTATGATACATTAATATGTTAAATAATCTTACATTCATTTTATTTTTATGTGCAATCTAATTAAAGCTGACGAACATTTTTACTTTATAATACTTGTACCTACTTAAACTATATTTATTTTTAATCTTGAAAAATTCCATTATTGTTATTTAATGTTTCCTAGAATCAGCCATGCTTAAATAATTAATATGTTAAATAAACTCACTTTCATTTTATTTTCATGTGCATTACAATTTAAGCTGACAGCATTTTTAATTGACAAAACGTGTGTGTTAATTTCAATATTTGAATATAAATATTATATTTATTTATTTTTTTGCTATTTCACTTCATTAAAAAAATAAAGTGACAAGTTTTTGTAAACGCACTGTTACTCACACTATTGCAAAATGACTCCTCAAAATGCTTTCATGCAGCCTTTTAAGTTTCCGAATCATGATATTAACTTCTTCCAAAATCTCAATAGCTTAACTGCAATTTTCCCTTTTTTCTGCTGTTAAGTTTACTTAATGCGGGACCCAAGTGATACATGGTTAGCTCTTATATAGGGCAAGACAAACTTGTAACAACACTGTACAAAATACATTCAGAGCATTGTTACGCATTCAATATAGTGAATATGAAATGTATCCACATATCAACACGCCTCTTTACAATTTATATTCACAAATTACAAACATGTCAGAAATAAACATTAGTTACATTTAACCTTCAACTCAAAACAATACTTCAACTATTCAAAAACAAATCTTTTATCAACCTAAATGTTACACAGAAATTCAATTGCAATTCAGCCTAATCAGTTTTCTGTCATAAACAAAATTTATATTAATTTCAACATTTCTCTGAATTTAACAAATTTACATCATTAACAATATTTATATTTTGACTAGAATTTTTTATTTCACTGTCCATTGTATTTTCTTCATCATCCAGGTTCTTTCCCTCTCCGGCAAAACATCAATGAAATCACCAATATGACTGTACTTTGATGGTAATGCTCTTAACATGTAGTTAATTTTTTCTAGATCAGTTACAGTGGCGCCGGCCTGTTTTAGTTCGTTCACAGACCTCTCAAAAACATCGAAAAATGAACATAAATCTGAGTAATTCTCTAATTTTATTTTTTCTAAGTTATTTCTACACACGATCTGTAATGACGTGGAAGTTTTTAAGTACATATTATCAAATTTATTTAATATTTCAAAATCAGACTCACATTCATGGATGTTGGTTATCGCGCCATACATACGAGTATATAATTAGTTGCTTGCATATCCTTTTCTTCCCATTCCTCCTGATTATCTTTGGCATGAGCCCTTCGCAGGATTACTTCTTTGCATTTTTTTAATTGTAAGAATTTTAAAATACTTACTTTCCATTGGAAGTATTCTTCACCGTCAAATAACGGTATATTTATATCACTATTTCTCACCATTTTTATTTAAATAAATACTTTTAAAACTTTCAACTTTTTTTAAATCATTATCATGGACCTCTAACAACGGATTTCTATCAACCGATCTCTAGCAACGCTATGCTACCATGTTAAGTTTTTTTAATGCGGGACCCAAGTGATACATGGTTAGCTCTTATATAGGGCAAGACAAACTTGTAACAACACTGTACAAAATACATTCAGAGCATTGTGACACATTCAATATAGTGAATATGAAATGTACCCACATATCAACATCTGCATCCACCACATCTCTTACTTACGGTTGCACTGTACATTTTTAGTCCATTCAATTCATTCAACATGCCCATAACTTCTCAAACTAGTTTATCACAAATTTGTATTTCTTATGTAATTGTGTTATTCAATAAAAGAATAACCAACATAGAGTATTAATTTTTATTTTACCTAGAACAGTTTATCACATTATATTTTTTACAAAATGAACACTTTAGTACCTCCTCGTTTTCCCATAGCTCGAAGTCTGTAGAAGAAGCCATCGGGTCTCATCTGAAATTCATCTCGAGTAGAGACTTCACGCAGCAAGGGTCCACTAGCCACAATTACTAGACGAGTGCGACCCAGACGAAGCCCGACCAATGGTCCATAACATTTGGTCAGCGCCTCCCACGCCAGGTGAGTGAAACCTTCTTTCCGCCGCAAAGTGGCCACTTGTGGCATATTACCTACCACTGGCCACCAGAATGGTCCTGCAACAGAGAGAACAATAATCAAACACACTCGTATGTTTGTACCTCTTCAGACTTTGTAAATGATCATATAATTTGAATTAATAGAAAAAAAGGTAACAGTTTGGTTTTCATTTACAAGCCTTTTTTACTATAGTTAAAATATATTCCAAGCCGACTACGAAATTCCTTAACTCAATCGCTTGCGAAAAAGAAATCGTGTTGCGAAAAAGATCTCTAGAGCAAGGTTAGTTAAAAATAATTGCGGGAAAGGGGTGCGGAGTAAAGAATATCAAATCAAATAGGGGCTGGGGCGGTCGCAATCGATTTCCCGAGCCTTTTTTAATTGCCAATCCATCGCTGCCTTTACACTTATTACTAATATCGGTGTCAACAGTCAACACTCAGGCCACCTTGCATCCTTTGAACTTCTACGCTTAGTCACCAAATTCCTCTGGTATCCCCCCCCCCTCACAGGGAATATATGCCGGATTCGAAACGATTGAACCACTTTCGAACTTGACTTTCACCGATCGTCCCTTCACCAAATAGTTCGTTGAGACCGCAAATTGGATGTGCTGTCCATCCTTTTTCAAAGCGGTAAAGCATGATATGAAAAATAAAAAAAATAGTTATCGACACACATTTTTACTACCTAAATAATAAGGAATATATTAGTAAAATAATTAAACACAATAACTAATTTGACAGATTCGAAGGGCAACGGTGGATCGATCGTTAGTTATGCACCGATCAAATATAATAATTTGTGTTCATTTGCAGAGTATGTTTTGATTGATGATTTTATTTGAATTATGTACATTTGCAGAGTATGTTTTGATTGATGATTTTGTTTGAATTATGTACATTTTTTGAGGTAGTTGATATTTTGTTCAGTAAATGTCGCTATGATTTGTAAAGAGTGCTTAAGTATCGTAAAACTGTTCAATAAATAAATCAATTGTATGACGATTCCGTAGCAAACTTTTTGTTTGATTATTCACCAAGTTTACTTGATTGCAGTCCAGAAATCTAGAAATGCTTTATAAAAAAAAATATTGAACAAATATGGGATTATCGGTATAAACCTAAAATGCCCTACACGTTTTACGTTTGTTTAAAACAAATTATGAGATATTTACGAAAACAATATATTGGAGTAAAAAGTTAAAGGATAGTGAAAAGACATAATAAGCGTGGTATAATCAAATTATAAAAAAGAGGAGTATGTATGACGAGGTGTAAAAAAGAGCAGTATGTACGTAGGAGAAGCGGAAGAAATAAGTCAAGAGGGAAAGAGATGGAAATCTGATTTCTTTTACTACTCCAATGTGGGTATGACGTGATTATAATGATAAGGGTCCCAAACTGGTCAAGTGTTCGTCTTGTGACAATACTCGCAAGCGCTCGACGTACGCTAGTGTTACGAGTACTAACTCTCCATTTGCGGGGTAGTATTGTCAACACATACCTATAGGTACGGTAATGAACCGCCAGTTCTGTTCCTATTAAATATCCGGCCAGTTCACTACGTACTGTATTCTATTACATTTTTCTCGTATACAGTACAATCTGACGGATTTATTGCTATTTGGCAATATCTTTCAACCAACTAGAAAACTGTTACAGAAGCCGAAAGTGAAAGCTACAATACAGTTTTTTTTATTAAATCGGGCTCCAATGAAAAGGCCAATGCCCTGAACATTTGGGTTGGAAGGCAGGCGTTTTACTAAATGACAATGGAGATCGTCATATTTCCTAGACGTCACCGAGGATAAGTGTTTCCTAAACCATCACGAAAAAAATAGTCCATTTATGCAAAAAATATTAGTAACATCACTGTATGTTGGTTGGATCGATCGAAATATTGTTATAATACAAAATTGAACCAAGAATTATAACTTGACTGGAATGATTTTGTATACATGTTAATGTGAAAGCTGATGGACAGTGACCGTAAACTATTACCAGTGAATGTACTCCATCACTTAAGTAATCAGTGAATGTGTGCTACCGTGTTAACAGTTCACATCGAAAATGAGATTCCATTGCTGAAAAAAACGGTGGTTGTGAAGATCCCTGAGGCAAAACTATTCCTTTAAGGACAATTGCAACTGCCCAATCTAATGGTACAGGATAAGGTTTAAGGACAATTGCAACTGCCCAATCTAATGGTACAGGATAAGGTTTAAGGACAATTGCAACTGCCCAATCTAATGGTACAGGATAAGGTTTAAGGACAATTGCAACTGCCCAATCTAATGGTACAGGATAAGGCTTTTTAAATGTTTTTGACCTTTGAAATGCGAAACTCGGAAGTGTAAATGTCAGAAGAGTGGTGCTATAACTCTTAGAGCAATTGTATTTCGACATGTATTTATTTATATATTTCTGCAATAAATAAAAACGTTAATTGAAAGGTTTTACATTTATTTTCCCAATCCCAGTTTGTAAAGGTTCATAAACACTAAAGAGGGTGTATAATCATGAGTTTATTATATTAATTAACATATGTTTATTATTTTCAAACGAATCGTCCACATCCACTAATTACTTTATTGGTGGTTTCACTAGAAATAGATTACATTCACTGTATAATCCACTTTCACTGTGACATATATACATATGGTTTTATGTTTCACATAAATACGAGTATACATTTTTTAAATATAAGTCCACATGACATTTACCTGGCGGATATCCCTTTGGAGGAGTGCATTCTATCCACAACCAGAATAATAACATGACAACAAAAGCACCCAATAATAGCATCCCACTACTGATGGCGAGCGTTCCTCTATTACTTCTTTTATAGTTTCATACATATCCAAGCCACGCATTCTCAAGTCAAGCTGGTGGAGCAGTCGACTAAACAAGACGATTCGCTAATAGCCCTGGTTTACTTTAACCGTTCGCCTCAAGAGTGTGCAAATCATTCATTCATTCATTTTCATAGTATATAGACATACGTACAATCACGCCGCTTCCTGATCGGCGTAGGCAGAGAGGACAGCGTGCCAGACTTTCGATATGTGACGCACATCTGCCTCCTCTACATACATGCACCTTCTCAAACAACTCCTACGATTATCTGACTTTTTACTTTTCTATCTTTCAAAATACCATTCAATTGATCCAATCATACATTTCCTCGATCTTCCTCTATCACGCCATTCACTTACATTAGTACTGTGTATTTGTTTTATTAGTCTTTTACCATTCGTTCTACATGCCCAAACCATATCAGAGAACACTTCGTCATCAATCATAAGTTCGTATTTATCCTTTATCGCTTCATTCCATATTTTGTCCCACATTACCACTTATGCATTATTCTTAGTGCACGCATTTTTACAGTATTTATTCAGCTGAAATTTCAATAAAAGTAAAGGTAAGGAGTAAGAGAAAAATAAAGAACTATATGAGAAGTTTTGCGTTCTATCCTCTACCCACCTCGACAGGAAAATGGCGTGATGGTGAATAAATGTATGAAACATTAAGGGTTAATGTTATGAGAAGTGTCGATAAATATACTGTGCGCTTTGGCAAACGCTAAACTAAATAAAATTATATATTATAAAATACGTAAAATAAATTTAAAAAATTTATATTTCATAGATGGTCTAGGCTTGGGGATGAGTTACATTTGAAATGTTAATATTTAATTCTCAAAGTTGTACGAACTTTTGACCTTCTTTAAAATAAACAGGTACACAAAAGAGTTATGGTACACAAACAGGGCTCCGGACGATTTTTTGCCTGTAATCGTAGTTCGAATCTTGCATTAATCATTGACTGGTTCCCTTCGTATTATTTTCGATAGAAAACATTTATATATTATTCTTGTACTATTTCCTAAAAATATATTTATACCGCGTATCTTTTTGAAAAACTCCATACGCTGCTCTAAGAATATTCGCAACCTCCATGGCCTAGTTGGTAAGACGCATGCCTTCCAGCTCGGAGGTTGCGGATTCGATTCCCGCTGGAATCCAGTTTTTTTAATGGTCTGGTTTTTTACTTAAGGCCTCATAAACACTTTTCTAGTTGGTTGGAATAAATCGCAAAATGGCAATAATCCCACAGGATTGTACTGTGTATAAAGTAAGTGTTATACATGATTCGCTCGGGCGCTGCCATAGCTGCCAGATGTGATTTATTTAATAAAAGTTCATGCATGTTCCAAAATCCAAGGTAATGGTGATATCTACGTGTAAGTGTGAAAAGAAAAATAAATGCGATATGTGGGTGAATAATGAAAGATTGGAGTAAGTTGAGAAATTCTGCTATTTGGGTAGTATTTTCTAATGATGGATGATTTAAGAGGGGTATCGAACGGCGGGTAGCGATAGGAAACAAAATCAATGGGCCACTAAGACATATACACTGAAACGGGACAGTATCAAAATCTGCTAAGATAACAGTCCATAATAGTACTTTGTAGCCAATTAGGACATACGTAGGTGAAACATGGACTTGGAAAATGACTTAGAGGAGCCGACTAAATGCTGTAAAAATGCGTGCATTGAGAAGAATACACGGGGTGGCAATGTATGACAGAATACGAAATGAAGTGATCATGAATAAGAATGAATGTGAGCTAAAGGCTGATGTGTTGAGTAACATGAAGAGTACGCTGAGTTGGTTTGGGCATGTGGAACGAATGTAAGAAGAAAGGCTAACAAAATAAATATTTAGTACAAATATGAGGGGAAGACGTTGGAATAGAAGACCAAGGAAAGTATGGTTGGATCAGGTGAATGATATTTAGAACGAAAGAAACGTAAAAAGTCATGAAAAATCGTAGAATTTGTATTAGAAAGTGTATGGAAGTGGAGGAAGCTAAGGATGTGTGTGTGTATCGTGATAGGAAATTTTAGTTTGCCTACCCCGACAGTTACATGGTAAATGGCGTTACGGCATGTACTCGTATGAATTCTAGTCTGCCTACCCCGATAGTTACATGGTAAATGGCGTTACGGCACGTACTCGTATGAATTGCTGAATTAATTATAATTTTGTGAATAACATAATAATATGTAAATTGAAAATGAACTCTTTACCAACACGGTGTTCTTTTAATGATGAATATTCATTCAATACTCGTAACAATATATGTTATATATTGTACAATGAATGTTTATTTCCAGTTTCAAAGAGTCAACTCTGCCCTAAGATAACTATCAGGATATATTCATTTTTGAGATTCTACAGAGCACTGTAACAAGAAAAATATACTGATAAAACAAACTTAACGCTGCCATATATTATATTATATTACAAATGATCGTTTTTATTTTTTATAATTATCGCGCCTATTACGGGTGCAGAGATAGTAATATACAATTTCTTAAGCTTATTCCTACTTTCAGAATCTTACCTTATGCACCCAAGTGTTGTTTTGTGAAAGTGTTTTGCATCCGTCATGCATTTACAAGCTACCTCTTGTTTTATCTAATTTAGGGATCTCCAAAACTGGTTGGGTCGATGTTAATGTTAATCTTGAGAAATAATCTATAAAATATTAAAAGTCCTCATTCTCTGTGATTAAAGCAAACTCGGGTAGTATACTCGTATTTTAGTATGTTTTTAATTATATAAAATTTAAATGTAATTGAGTGGAATGGAATGGAACGCATTCTTTTATTTATATCGATTTATTATTGAGTTCTGGACACTTTTATTTTGTATTATATTTTTATATGGATTTTAAAATATAAAAATGTTTAAAATATTAATGTATTTTGTAATGTTGTTGATAATAAATCTCCACATAACCGACGTAGCTGCGACAGAAACGAAAGAAGTAAATTTCGTTCCCGGGGGTACGGGGACTACCCTATTGAAATCGGACGAGAAATGTCTCAGTGTTTTTCCAATCGAGACCTACGATAAGTTTCCACAGATCGGTTTGCCCCACAAATCAAAAGGATATTTCCTTAATGTTACCAAATCCGGATGTCTTCTAACCGTTCCTTTGCATTTTGGCCCTGGAGCCAAATTTTTGATGGTTTATAAAGTGATGAAACCTGGAGCTGAGCTCGAAATTAATATTGGAAAAAAAAAAATCAAAGCTGTCACAGAAACGTTTGGATCGGAATCTTCAGGATGGATATCTGGGTTCTGGAATGTTGAAGGCATTCAAAAAGACACGCAGGTATTTTTTTTTTTTAAGTGACATCTGTTCCAAGATCCTTAAGCGCACTAGACACGATCATTGTCCGAATGAACATACAAACATGTTGGTCTATATAGTTTCAAAACTTATGACATTACCAAGATTAAAATGGACTCTAGATTTTATCAGGTCAACATATGGAATATATCTTTCATATCAATAATTGTTAAAAAGGTAAAAATAGTTATCAACCCGTTGTGCCAAGTTTCAACCCTTTCTACTCTATTTCACGAGAGAGCGAGTCCACCGCTTTAAGGCACACTTCATTGATTCAATATTGGTCGAAAATTAAAAGCGCTATGAAAACTGATTGAATTTTAATGATAACGATATTTTAACGGATATCAGTTATTTTCTACATCTTAGATTTCAGTGGGCGATTTCAAGCATTGTATGAATAAAATTTCAGTGGGGATTTCAATCATTGTATGAATAAAATTTCAGTGGGCGATTTCAAGCATTGTATGAATAAAATTTCGTACAAATACACTCAATTTGACAAATCGACAGTTTTTTTGGATCGTACTTGATGAGCATAAGATAAAATTATCTTATTCCAAATTTAGATACAGAATTAAATTTAGATCACGATACATTATAAATAAGCTAATAAAAAATTACAATAGTTGAAATGATAGTCAAAAGAGGCTAATAATAACAAATATAATAGTTCACATTTTATTATGATACTTGTATGACTTCGTTTTATCTACTAAGAAATTTAGTTTTAATTTATTCACTGAGATATCCGAAAATTAATTCGGTTAAAGTGTGTCATTCGGTAAAAAATATCTTGTGCGAGTGGGGATGCTTTGAATAATTCCATTTGTGAGTATAGTAGTTGAATTAAACAGATGTCAAATCATATTGTTCGGGCGGTTTAAAAATTATAAAAGATAAACAAAAAGCTTAAAAAATACAAAAAAATACTTTATTATAAATGTGGAATATTATAGGTATTGGGTTGATATACTCGTAAGTTGAAAATTCCTCAACTATGGATTCAGTATAAAGTACCCGGGATCTATTATAGATATAATACTCGAGCTCTACTATTTATTCAAAAAGTCTACTACTCAAAGTCGCTGTAAGGTTGATTCTATTAATTTTTGGTTATTTACTAAGAATAATTTGTTTATGTATTTAATACAATTTTTCCAATAAACTGATATGAAAATCATCAAAAATGATTTGATCCGTAGGAGTGTACTAGGAGGGAAGCGAACGCCGAGCATGTCTTTAAATTAAAATTTGGTGAGTCGGAATGCACTTTAAATAGTCGAAAGACTGTTTATACTCGTATGTATGTAAAGTGTATTAATATGATACTTTTTGAGATATGCTAAATCAATAGAATCACTCTTTATCCAACTTCGCTCTCTAAAGGACAAAATACAAATTTATTTATGATTGATCGCGTTGACATTAAAAAAATATAGATAAGTACGAATATTGGTATGATGGGATAGTAATCATCATTACCACTGTCGTTCCTCATGACTGAGGGTCATAATCTATGGGATGTTAGTGTTACAAGTTACGACACGTTTCTACTCCTTTCGGTCATTATCCGATTGTATGGCAAAGTATAGGCTTCTTCCAGTCCTTCCTTCACATACATCCCATTACACTATTTCCCTGTCGGGGCAGGCAGAGAGGACAGCTCACCAGGCTTTCCTATCTCCACACATATTCTTCGCCTCTTCCACACCCATACACATTCTCATAAAACTTCTATGATTACTCTGACTTAATGTGTTTCTTTCTTTCATAATATAATTTATTTGATATCCAACCATTCTTTCCCTGCTCTTCCTCTCACGCGTCTTTCACTATCTGTACTAAACATATGTTTTGTTAGTCTTTCTTCAATCATTCGTTCCACAAGTCTAAACCACCTCAGCGTACTTTTCTTCATCTTACTTAACACATCAGTCTTAAGTTCACGTTCGTCCCTTATCACTTCATTCCCTATTCTGTAATACATTGTCGCTCCACGTATTCTCTCGATGCACGCATTTCTACATCATTGATTCGACTTCAATCAGTATTTTTCCACATTTCACTTCCATACATCAAAGTTGACATCAAAATACTATTTTGATAATTATTACGAGTATATCAATACCCAAATATCCAAACAAATAACCCAAGTCCGTTTTACAATACCAGATGAAGGAGTAAGGTGTCCGACACTCCGAGTAAATTATTAACTTGAGTATGTATATCAATAAATATAATAATTCCATATACGAGTGTTGTGACCTTTCGGTTACCCAGGCTGTATTTTAAGTAGGCAGACGAGCTAATTCAGATTTTTTCATCGAAAGCGCTTTGTTTTTTAATAATATTACTAAAAACCATTGATACACAAAGAAACAGAGTATCTTCTTCTTGAATAACGGCCGTGAACTCTTATAACAGAGCGGCCCCACTCACGTACAGGTGACTTAATCAAATTAATTTTAGTTCATCGATATTTTCCATAGATCGATGAATAGATTAAGAATCAATTGTAGGTCTTTAGATATATAACTAAGCCACTTTACATAACTGTGTCTTTGGTATAATTTTGATAACTGAAAAACTAAACGCTTCGTACAACCTTCGAGGATTTATATTATTTGAAAATGAAATAAATGCTGATAATTTACAATATCTCAAGTTCACATTTGTATGTTTTATATTGCATCTATTATGTTATTTTTTTATACTTAAGAATTTTGAAAAGTATTGTTATCTTTTAAACCATATAAAATCACTCAATTTCGCCCTTATTTTACGAGGGTCATCCAAAAAGTAAGGTTACAACATTTATGTAGCGTCGAAAAATACTTGTATTTAATTGAAATTCACAGGATACTTCACAAATATATTAAACTATTTTTCAACGTAATCGCCGTCGAGATCGAAACATTTCTGTAGTCGGGGCACCAGCTTTTGTATGCCAGTGTCATAGACCTCCGCCACCAGCTCTTTCAGCCACTTCTTCACAGCTTCCTCGACCTTCTGATCGTTGGAAAATTGTTGGGGTGTAGTGACACACCCACGTTTCATCCCCCGTCACGATAGAGTCCAGAAAAGCTTCTCCCTCCTGTGCAAAACGATCCATAAATTCACGCGCGGCGGTCACGCGATTTTGACGGTGCTCCGTTGTGAGCATTCTGGGCATCCATCTCGCACACAACCTCTTGTAACCAAGTTTTTCCGACACGATATAACCAAGGAGACTTTGAGATGGATATTCGCGGCGGTATTGTTCTGCAAAGTCAAAAAACGGATGACCGCGTGGATCTCGCATGGACGAGAGGTGGCGGGAGCGTGCGACGACCTCTCCATCGGAAGAATTTACTGTGACTGAACAAAATGGCCGACAAACACGCGGGACCAAACAAACTGACCGTTAGGATCCCCCCTATACGCCAGATGCACCAACTTTGAAACAAAAAAAATCCCTGGCCTCAGGAGCCCTTGTAATCTTTGTTTCTGGATGACCCTCGTATTTTTAAAGGTTTGTTTGTTAAACGTCAGGTGGCCGTGGCCGTGGCTGGTCGGGATGCATCTTGATCGTTGTGAAGTTCGAGGCCGTGTCAAAGAGAGAATCTGCTCTGAATATACAATAGATTTTTTTTTATTTGTCAGTAAATAAAATTTTAATTTTCAGGTGAAAATAACTTTCAATCAAAATGGCGAAGATCCTCATATAATCATCGATCGCTTTGCTGTCCTTTCCATTACTCCGAGTGAAGCTTCGAATACCACAACTTTAAATCCAGGTTATTTATTTTATATTATCACGTTCGATTGTTTAATTATTGAACCTTATTATTCAATTTAAATTAAATCCCTATTTAAGAAATTTTAACAGAAACCAAAGCTCCGATTATAATAGCTTATGTATTTTTAAACGGGTCGACAAATTGTATGTTGTTATGAAAATATCAAACATTTTCTAAGCTGCATAAACTAAGGAAAGCATGAATCTTGGTTTGTAGTGATTTGAAAATCATCGCAATGCTATTATATGATAGTTGGTCCGCAAGACGGGTACACCAAATATTGTTTATTATATGTGAGTAGGACGTAGGACAGCCGCGCTCGAAGCAAAAGCAATAGCCTCGCCGAAAAGCTCTTATGCCCGACACGAAAAATATTGTGTGTGAATCGCTAGTGACTAGACATAAAGTTGGGTCTCATGAAAGCATTTGTAAAATTAATGACCAAGGATGGACCTGCGTTTCAATACATAATTGTCACGTTTATTATTTAAACCGGAGCTAATCCAAAATTTTGACTGTTTTCATATTTAGTGCCATAAAATCTATAATCTAAAATAATTGTATTGTTGTGGTTGTTGTAAAAAACAAAACTTGAAATTTGTTGTGCAGTGTAAATTATAAATTTTGCAGACTTACTCAAATTATAAAAGCGGTGTTATTTGTACAATAAACACTCGTAGTAACTGTTACTCGGCATATTGATGATATTTTAGAAGGAGAAAAAAAATTTAATTGTATATTGTCTTAATTCTCAAGCATTAAGGAAATTTTGATTTTTTTTGTCAAAACTGAATTTCTATGTACTTACATACATACTCGTACCACCACACCCCGTCCATTTTGGGCACGCAAATAAGACATACCTCCAAGTCGTTGTATTCATACGAGTACACACAGCTCTTGCCTCGTCCCCATCTATGATATTGTATAATTCTCATATACGCTATACTATTTATCATACTCTCTTGCCTATAAAACCTGAATTTGTATGTACTTACATACATACTCGTACCACCACACCCTGTCCATTATGGGCAAGCAAATAAGGCATACCTCCGAGTCGTATTCATACGAGCACACACAGCTCTTGCCTCGTCCACATCTATGATATTGTATAATTCTCATATACGCTATACTATTTCTCACACTCTCTTGCCTATAAAACCTGAATTTAACCTTTGTTATTTTTTTTGCTTGTATGTATCAAACATGATTGTATCACATTATTAGGTCTTAATAATCCAAATATCTGTCCAAACATCAAAATATTGCCGATATAACAGGTCTGGTAGTGGTTACACTTATTTTTAATTACTATCATTTCAGATTTCCTACTTTCTGCCCTCGAGACCTCCGTGGCCGAGTTGGTAAGATGCTTGTCTTCCAGTCCGGGAGCTGACGGTCCAATCTGATTTTCACATTAGGCCTCTTTAACATATTTCTGATATGTTTGAAGAGATAAACACATATCAATAAGACCACCAGGTTATACGAGTAGTTTATGCAATTTCTCGGTTATAATTTTTTGTATTGGGAATATTGTGTAATTCTACCTGAATTTATATAATGGTGCTTATAGGTTGCTTTCAGTAAATTCACAAAAAAAACGCTCTTGAGATGATATTTCATGAAAATATTGCGCTGTAAGTAAAAAATCATTTAAGCCACAATGAGATAGATCTAAATGTGATACTACGAGTAGAACCAGATTGTTGATATTGGCTATACGGCATTGAATCTTGGTGTTATTTCAATGCAAAAGAAACCTCAGTTTGAGAACAGATACCTTAAGGGCAGTGGTTCTTAATCGGTGCTCCGCGAGGATGTTACAAGTGCTCCGTCAAATATGAAACATTTGATCGAAGTTTGGCGAATTGCTGTAGAATGCGAATTTCTGTTGGCAAGGCAGCCGAGGGGCGGCGCTATCTCCTACATTCCCTTTTTTTGTAATCTGTAATTTTTATTTATAAATAAAAATGATTTTCATGCATTTTTATTGTTAATTTTAAAACCTTGATGATTTTGGTGTTCCGCATTTTTTTCTTATAATCAAAACACTTCGAAAAGGTTAAGAACCACTGCCTTACGGGGCTGGTGAGTGTCACGACAAATGACACGACCCACGACCAAGGGAAAACGAGACAGTCAATCGTCTTCAGACTCAGCGGCAGCTTATTACAATTGCGATACGGGGAAGGTGCCAGAGATGGTCGGGCCTTGAACTCAAAATGCCACTTAGTGGCTGGACATTTTACTCGTATAGGTTATTTTACTCGTATTTCAGCTAGGTTATTTTACTCGTATCCCCCCCCCCCCTCCCACTGGGGACTCGACAAATCTTATATATATTAACCCATTTTATACTATATATTATATACCTATATTATTATCAACATACTCGTACATCTACCGGATGATAAAAAAAAATATTCGAAATCTTGGTCTAAAGTGACAATGTGCGGAGCTCCTGGCTGTGTATCGACACTAATGGAGGCGTTTTGTAGCATAGTTGTATTCCTGATGGAACGGAAGTGGTGTCAGGTAATTGTATGATGCTCTCCATGGTCCGGTTGATAAGACGTGATTTGAACTTTCACTCGTAGGTTTCAGGTATGAGTCCCTATTGTGCCCGAAAAAATAAATAAAAAAGAGTCCCATTGTGGTAAAAGATTTTGTCTGCTAACAATACTAGTTTGTGCTAGACGTGAGAGAGTGTTGTTGCATCTTTACATGCGGAAGTATTGCCAACATGGGCGATGATAAACTGCGAGGTATGTGCCTATTCCAGTGGTTCTAAAACCCGAAGGCTCGATTAATGGGACCGAAGATAATATGGTCTCTCGGCGACGCTCTTCAATATTTCCAACACCAATTAAAATGTGTTGAAAGGCACCATACGAATGAATGAAAAATTGCTTATGCTAACGCCACTTGTAATATTTTGGGCAGATTCCTAGATAATTCTTATGGGGTTAGATTAGAAAGTCTCGAGGTCGTTTTTAACAACTGCTGCTTTTAGTAAGCGGGTAAGCCATCACATGCTAATTCTTAACTCTCTTTGTAGATCTGCCAAGTACATTTTCGACAACTACGCCCGTTACTGCCACAACTCTACCTACAACGAAAACCAATTCACAAATAATATTTATACCAGTAACCAACAAATTGACAAGATCTGCAAATGAAAGCACACTCTCGGAAACAACAACAACTGTGAAGACGACTGAAAAAGAAGCATTTAGGAAAATGGAAGCCCCAGTAACTTTCAATCTCGAACCAAGAAAAAGAATCAGAGAGAGAGTTCGCCCAATTGCAAGAGATGACTCAGATGATGTCGAACCTCTAGATCCTTCAACGTTAAGTCTCAAATTTTGGGAGAATGTTTCTGTGGTGTCTATAGTTTTATCGGGATTGATAATTTTCGCTTTAATTGGTGTTACGATGTACTTGATTAACAGTAATTGCATGTAATTTTGAAAACATTAAAAATATTTTACTAAAAAAAAACACGCGATAATTTCACAATTTCAATTGATAGATCCAAGTTATGTTATTGCTATATAGTTGGGAATGACTAGATTAACGCAATCGATAGATCCAAGTTATGTTATTGCTATATAGTTGGGAATTACTAGATTAACGCAATCGATAGATCCAAGTTATGTCATTGCTGTATAGTTGGGAATGACTAGAATAACGCAATTGATAGATCCAAGTTATGTTATTGCTGTATAATTGGGAATGACTAGATTAACGCAATTGCTAGATCCAAGTTATGTTATTGCTATATAGTTGGGAATGACTAGATTAACGCAATTGCTAGATCCAAGTTATGTTATTGCTATATAGTTGGGAATGACTAGATTAACGCAATTGATAGATCTAAGTTATGTTATTGCTGTATAAGTGGGAATGACTAGATTAACGCAATTGATAGATCCAAGTTATGTCATTGCTGTATAATTGGGATTGACTATATTAACGCAATTGCTAGATCCAAGTTATGTTATTGCTGTATAATTGGGAATGACTAGATTAACGCAATTGATAGATCCAAGTTATGTCATTGCTGTATAATTGGGAATGACTAGATTAACGCAATTGCTAGATCCAAGTTATGTTATTGCTATATAGTTGGGAACGACTAGATTAACGCAATTGCTAGATCCAAGTTATGTTATTGCTGTATAATTGGGAATTACAAGATTAACACAATTGATAGATCCAAGTTATGTCATTGCTGTATAATTGGGAATGACTAGATTAACGCAATTGATGGATTCAAGTTATGTCATTGTTGTATAATTGGGAATGACTAGATTAACGCTATTGATAGATCCAAGTTATGTTATTGCTGTATAATTGGGAATGACTAGATTAACGCAATTGATAGATCCAAGTTATGTCATTGCTGTATGATTGGGAATGACTAGATTAACGCAATTGATGGATTCAAGTTATGTCATTGTTGTATAATTGGGAATGACTAGATTAACGCTATTGATAGATCCAAGTTATGTCATTGCTGTATAATTGGGAATGACTAGATTAACGCAACTATCAAATAACTTAAGATTATTGGGGATACGCATTTGCACGTGTGCCTTCACCAATGCTAGTTAGTGCAAGTGGTCTAAGAGACGGTCGATTAATGGTTCAAAACAATATTCAAGTTCTCGTTCAATACTTTAGAACAGGGGTTACAACCTTTTTCTGAATTGAACTACTTAATAACAGTTGTGACGCATCAAATATAGTAAAAACACCTGCATCAGTATATGTAATGTACCCGTAAGAGAACTGTTTAAGTTCAGTAAACTCCGAATATTAAAGTGTGAAGTATACCGATATCAAAGTAATATAAACGGGATCAATGAAACTCACTGGAATGGAAATAGTTATTTTCACACAGCAAAAAATTCCGCATCTATTGTATTTTTTAAAGAAATGAATCAAGTAGCTTATCTTATAGAGTCAACATCATAACAGTTCTGAATCAGATAATATAAACATGCAGTGCTTTTAGACCCAGACAGGTATAATCCGGGAATTTATTCTCTCACCACTACCATTCAATACGAGTATTGTGCTGGAAGAATGTTATAGGTGAAACACAGCAGATAATCGATTCGAAGTTATCATTGATAAGAAATATAACATTGGAATTAATTGATTATTATTGGTTTTAGGAATTAGAACATTAATTGATTAGGATTGAACACTTTGTGTTGCTAAAGATAAAAAAAGAAGATTGAGATACTTAGTTAGACCTTTTAAAAATATACATACAACGAATGACGAGAGACTAACAAATAAATATGGCAGAATGTTGTGTTCCACAATGAAGTGGTTGTAACTACGAGTAGTTACGAGTACGAGTATCTTGCATAACAAGACTGCACTGATTGGGAAAACAAAATGGGCATTATATGTATTTTCATATAGTTTTAACTTCTTACAAGAGCAAAGTGAAAAAGTTGCTCCTGCCAGGATGAATTTATTGAATTGTATGGTTATTTTTTTAGTTGTGTTGTTAGATTTGTACTGTTTATTCCTACTGTATAACACTGCTTATATACCAATATTAAATTCCATATGTTGTTATTTTTTTAATCTATGTATCGAAAAGATCATTCGACCGTTGAAATAAAATTAAAAAAAAAAGCTTTTTTCAAAAAATATATAGATATTAAGTCTGGGTGGTTTAGAAACACTAAAAGTTAGAGAAACTATTTCGCAGCGTGACCGATGGACGGAGAAAAGTAGGGGTGAGCTGAATTTTCTGAATCTGAAGTTCAATATTCTACCAGTTAAGACCTTGTCCGGATATTTCTGTACAATTTGTATGTTCAGAAAAACATATTTGGTAAGAAAACAGCAGAAAACTTACCAAGGGAAGACGAACTACAAAGAAATCTTTGACCTTCCGCTTTGTGATAGTAACACAGTTGACTTTAGTTCAAGTATAGTGTATGTGTGTAGTATTCATATACGAGTACCATATTGGTACGGTACCATAGATTTTGATAAGACCTCCCAAAAAGGGTTATCTTTAAATACTTCCTGAAGTTTCTATATCTCTTAACACTAATTGGTAGATCAATCTAGAAATTTGCAAATCAGGCAGAGCAGAATAAATAAAATAATAAACCAAACGCAATAGAACAAATTAATTAATAAGAGTTTTTATTTACAGTCTGTTTGAGAAGAACGTGTACGGCGAAACCCGAAAAATTATTTGGGATAAGGCATTAAAAAAATACACACATACTGCATGATATAAACCGTGATGCTTTATGTTATTATTAATAAGTTGTCCAGTCGCCTCCACTAGTAATAATTGCCCGGCATCTCCGTAGCATACTTTCTACTCATTTTATAGCATATGTTAATCTAGGGGCAAAGACTTCCGTATAAGTCGAATCTGTCGAAATAACTGCTTCACGTTCCAGATCTTTTCCCCTCGGAGCTTGAACTTCATGAGTGCCCAAACATTTTCTATGGAATTTGCATCTGATGACTGAGACGGCTAATCCATTACGTCAACGTCATTTTGCTGTTTCCACGCAGAACAAAGACGACTCCTATGTTTTGGGTAATTGTCCTCTTACAGTAGCCAATTTTCATTTTTTCTTTTAAACCACCTTTGGGCACATGGTAATAAAACCCTCTGATATATTTTAACCATTTCAGCAGAGTTACAATTACATATAACCCTACCGGTTTCAAGGTTTTCACCTCATCATCGAGTGAGCACAAACAAGACAGGATTCTGTTCGAACTGGTACCGACATACACACTTCTAACGGTAAACATTCGGGTTGGGGATTGTGGGTGGAAGGAGGGAGGAGACAACAGGAGCGAGCAGCAAATAGCAGCAGCGAGCAGAAAATAAATTACAATGTCTCTAAATCTCCACAATGTCATGCCTTAACTAAAAATAATTTACTATATGTTTTCCTTTGATTTAGTTTCCATTTATTTTTAGACATCCAATTCGAAACTTTGAGGATATAATTAGAAGTATCCTGTTTCAGAATATTTTTGATCCTGTTTGATATACTATATACGAGAATCATACAGAAGAAAATATTATTTGAAAAAATCTATACTAATGGACTAAGTGGAAGGACGACGAGGGATAGGTAGACCAACAACTCGATAGACTGACCGAGTCAGGAACGCAACAGGATTCTCTTTGACGGCAGCATTCCAAGAGGCACAAAGGAGAGAAGTGAAGAATTATCGTGGATAAAGTTGGTCAGATGGATTGGATAGATCACAAATTTGTCATGACGAATCGACCAAGAAAGTAAAAATGTCCAATCAACTATAGCCAAAGGAATATCCGATCGAATAATAGCCAAAGATATTTGCATTGAATTTAATGTTTTTTTTTAAATTTTAAAATGAGGTTATATAATATTATGTTATTCAGCCGGTTATTCAGTTGGTCAGCTTACTACTGAAATAATGATATTTTGTATGTTGATGACATCCTTAATTCTTGGGAAGGTACACAACAATTTGGTCAACTCGCTTTATCGGAAAATTAAATTCACGATTGAATATGAAATAAGGGTTTGTATAAAATTTACTGATCATCCAAGGCAAAATAGAGGGTCGAAGAGGTGTTGGCAGAAAGCAAATCTCCTGGCTCCGCAATATACGTTATTGGACTGGTATAAGGAGCGTTAGAGATCATTTTCGGGCTGCCGGGGACAAAGATGCTTTCTCTCAGGTGATAGTCAGCTTTGAGGGGACCTGACATTACACTAGGAAGAAGAAGGTGAAATTTTAAACCCATCTTTAGGAAAACAAAACACTTAATATTAAGATAGATACACATTTAAAATTTACAGAAATCGAACTCCACTGATAACCGTCCGAGCATTATTGCAAGATCACAATATCTATGGACCCATAGCTGGCTGCCTATCGTTTAATACTATATAAACCGAACTCCACTGATAACCGTCCGAGCATTATTGCAAGATCACAATATCTATGGACCCATAGCTGGCTGCCTATCGTTTAATACTATATAAACCGAACTCCACTGATAACCGTCCGAGCATTATTGCAAGATCACAATATCTATGGACCCATAGCTGGCTGCCTATCGTTTAATACTATATAAACCGAACTCCACTGATAACCGTCCGAGCATTATTGCAAGATCACAACATCTATGGACCCATAGCTGGCTGCCGATCGTTTAATACAATATAAACCGACTAATAACATACCCTTACGCAAAAACAATATGAAAATGAAAATAAAACCACAAAATCAGTAGCAGCTAGTATTGTTCGTTTTTTTTTCCTAAAAACAGAATTATTAAAACAAAATTATATAAGAAAAATCTATACCCTCGCAGGAGATCAAGTCGACAATAATAACTTCGTTCCGAATTTCGGAATATTGGTCGTTACGAATTTTCAAGCAATAAAGGTCGTTGAAATATTGTTATGATGGGTATAAACAAAGTAAAAAAACATTAATGGTTGATTAAGCGTTAAAAAATATCTTCCGTGTAAACCTGGATTTATTTTTTGTATATACGCGTTGATATACCTGAACAATCTGACGACTTTAGTAACACATTTTTTACTAAGAATTTTAAATATTTTCAAATGAATAAAATACAAAAAAAAACATGAATACAGTTATTTTTCTTCTTCCAAATTTGAAAATAATGAACCATCTGATAAGCAATACAACTTTAAAAATATATTATACAAAAAATGGCGTGGCTTATTTATTTATGTTTTGAATCTCCACGGAATACACAATCATTATTTAAAAAATTTAATAATATATGGATATCAAATAATCAGTACATTTATTAGAGTAAAAAATTAAATGTTCAAAAGCAATAATCATTAGACAAATTTCAATGGCTAAGTTATTTGGAGTTATTGTACAGCGAATTTTGTAAAAAATGAATTTTATTTTTAAAAAAAGCAGATTGAAAACACCAATGCAGAAAATGTTGGTAAGCTTTTTAGCCAATTGTTGAAAATTTGGAAACATGCTGTAGAATGTTTCAATAATCAATCATTACGACATAAATCACCACAAGAGCAGCTTAGAAACTGTTTCCAATTTGAATCCTCTGAAAGAAAATATAGTTATTTAAATAGATCAGATATTAAACTAAAATTAGAGAGAGAAGACATTTTTGAATATTTAAATAAATTATTTGAATTAAATACATATTAAAAAGATTGATATTTTGTGGAGACAAACGAATTTTCTTTACAAGGTCGAAGTGACTTTGGAACATTTAATGTACTGATACAGTATTTTTTTATAATGAAGGAAATTCTTTGACATAATGAAGGAAATTTTAGAGCGCTCCTGAGAATGTGCATCGATGCAGGAGATGAAACATTAAAAAATAATTTACATTATGGGGACATGAATAAATTATATGTTAGCTGGAAAACGCGTATAGGTATATCGTGTTGCGCGCTTCAGCATTTTAGTAAACGAGACAACGGATGTGTCGGGCATATACTCGTATTTTGTATAGTAACAAAATACGTGGGTCGTCCAGAAAGTAAGGAACGTTTTGGCATAACTAAATTAAAACGAAAGATATCAACACAAAACTTTATTTACAAAGTCACAGTACCTTACTCAATTTTTCAATGTAGTCGCCATAGCTGTCAAGGCACTAATTGTAACGTGGAACCAATTTTTCAATTCCGATGTTATACTCTTCTACCGCCAAAGATTTGAGACAGGATGTCACTTCTTGTTTGAGGTCTTCATCGTTTGCGAACTGTTTTCCACCCAAAAATTCCTTTAGTTTCGGGAATAAGTGAAATCACTTGGTGCCAAGTCAGGGCTGTAAGGAGGATGTCCAAAAAATACCACTTAAGAGTTTGAAGTTCTCGGTGTGTTCGTGCTGATACACGAGGCTGCGCATTGTCATGAATCAAAACCACTTTTCCCGACAACATTCCACGTCTCTTGTTTTGGATGGCGCGTTTAAGTTGTTGAAGAGTTTCACAATAGGCCTCCGAGTTTATTGTGTGTCCTCTTGGCATAAACTTCACGGGTATCAAACCCTTTCGGTCCTAAAAACTGTTGCCAACACGTTTCTGGTGTTGAGATTCGGTTTTTCTTTTCCGAGCACATATTTTTTTGTAGCTAAGGTGCTCTGTCACTATTTCATGTAGGAGCGATCGTGAAATTTGTTGGAAAGATTCATGTAACATACTGTGCTTAAAGTTGCCTATAAATTTCGATAGGCCGAACATTTTGTGCATTCAGAAAACGAATGACACTACGCACTTCACATTTGGTGGGATTTTTGATGGGCGCAGCCATTTTGAAAGATTATAGAACAACAACGCACAACCGTTCAGCAACAAAACTCGGCTCGCACTGAAGCGGAGGAAGGAACTAACTGGCGCGCATACAATCGCGGTGGAGGGGGGATGGGCGCAGGGCGTGGTACGCAATCGTTCTTTACTTTCTGGACGCGCCTAGTAGTATTGCATATATTATGTAAAATATCCTTTCCCCTTTCACCAGGCATGTTAAGAGATTTCCAGTTCCTCTAGGACAGTTCAGTTGGGTTGTAATGACTCTTAAGGCGAAATCTACCCGCTTGTGCTCGATGTTCCTCTCTTCTCGTTTATCCTAACAGCGGATAATCTCAACAGAAGCTGAGTAGTCTTAATGAAACTGTGTTAGAATTTCAACCTAGAAGTTGAGAGCTGGTGGTTATGTAAAGGAGGTCTGGGGCCATCCAGTTTGTGGATCAATGTAAAAGTGAGATATCAAACAGAGGCTTTTGCTCACCTAGCGATAATGCTATAAATTTAAAGACATAAATAGATAACTTTGAAATTAAGAAAACATTTTGATAGTAATAATTATTTATTTAAAACGTAATCAATATTTTTATAAAATATTCACTGTATAAGAAAAAAATTGAAGGCATATAGATCATTTCAAAGCTTTGGCGGAAAACTATTTTATAAGGAAACATTCGATAACTGTGATACATTCACAACGCCTTTCAAGGCCCGCTCCCCCAATTTCTGAAAAAAAATATTTACTTGATAATAACATAAAAAACAAATTTAATATGCAAGCGCAAAATATAAACCAATGTTGAATTTCTTAGGAGATATATGACACTTGACATCTTGGTCGGAAGAGACAGCTAACCGATATACTACACGGAGACAAATGACAAATAAAATATGTAGTGAAAATGTGAGTGGAATGCGCGGTAGAGGAAGACCGGGATTCAACCTACATAATTGCCAGAATAAAAAAATATGGGAGAAATATGTTTAAGTTACATTTAACTTGTAAATATTTATTTTGTAATATTGAGGAAAATATGGTGGTGTCTGCGGTCATTACATTAGGCACTTTTCCACATCTGCATGTGTCACCATCACCATCATCACCATCAGCCTGTATCTATCCACTGCAGGATGTAGGCCTCTCCAAGTTGTCTCCACAAAATCCTGTCCTTTGCACATTGCTGCCACATAATACCTGCATGCTTACGTATTTCGTCCACCCAGCGCGCCTTAGGTCTTCTTACAGGCCTTTTTATACCTATTGGGTACCACTGGATTACTTCATACGTCCAACGATGGTCTGTTGCTCGGGCGATATGTCCAGCCCACTTCCACTTGAGTCTTTTTGCAACCTCTATAACATCTTCAACCTTTGTTTGGGCTCGTATCCACTCATTACGTTTTCGGTCTCTTCTGGTATAACCTAGCATGCACCTCTCCATGCTGCGTTGTGTTGTTTGGAGCTTTTGTATCATTCGTACCGATAAAGTCCAAGTCTCGCATCCATATGTTAGTACTGGCAAGATGCATTGGTTAAATACCTTCCGTTTGAGGCAGATTGGGAGATTGCTCTTGAAGATGTAGTTTAGTCGTCCAAAGAAACTCCAAGCTAGTTTTGATCTTCTATTTATTTCATTTAAAGTACAGTCTTCAAATGTAATACTTTGTCCTAAGTAGATATATTGTTGGACTTGTTCTAGCTGTGTACCGTCCACCTGGATAGTTGTGGCATCAGCAAAGCGGTTTAACATATATTTTGTTTTATCAATATTCATTTTTAAACCTGCTAATTTGCTTGCCTCCGCTAATTCCAGTATTTGGCTCTGCAGTTCCTCAGGACGTGTAGCGAAGGTAATAATATCGTCTGCAAATCTAAGGTGGCTCAGATATGAACCATTAACGCAGATTCCTTTATTTTCCCATTCAAGCTTTTTGAACACATCCTCCAGGGTAGCGTTGAATAATTTTGGCGAGATGGTATCGCCCTGGCGGACACCTTTACTTATTGGAAATTTATCGGTATTTTGGTGGAGATTTACTGTTGCTGTCGCGTTATTGTATATATTACTGAAGAGATTGACGTAGCGTTTTTGAACTCCCTGATTAAGAAGGGCCCTGATAATAGCGGATTTCTTGACCGAATCAAAAGCCTTTTCATAATCTACGAACGCCAAATATAATGGAAGTTGGTATTCTTGACAACGCTCTATTATTTCCTTAACTACCTGAATGTGGTCCATTGTGCTATAACGTCCTCTAAATCCGGCTTGTTCTCTGGGTTGATTTTCATCAAAGGTTGTTCTTAACCTATTGGAGATAATCTTAGTAAAGATTTTATAAAGAACTGGTAGTAAGCTAATGGGTCGGTAATTCTTAAGATCTTCTTTATCTCCCTTTTTATGGAGTAGGATGATGGTGGCATTTTTCCATTCTTCGGGAATATCTTCCTTTTGCAGATACGATGAAAAGATTTTCGCCAGCATCTTATCTACTTCTTCTCCCGTTTCCTTAAGTATGTCAATGGAAAGGCCGTCAGAACCTGGTGCTTTTCCCGGTTTCATACCGCGTATAGCGTTTCGTACTTCTTCGGGTAGAATGTCAGGTACTGCTTCCTCATCATCTTCCTGAGTTTGGGTAGAGAAGTCTTGTGATGTATCTGTGGATTCATTTAAGAGGTTGCGGAAGAATTCTTCTCCTCTCTTCAGCAACATGTCGCGATTTCTGGTAACCGTGTTGTCCGAGAGTTTGAGCGACCGCACATCTGCATGTGTATAAATACATATTTGGTGGAGAAAAAAAATGAGTCACGAAGAGATAATCGCGGAGTTTGCTAATAAGAAAAACACTATCACTTGATTAAGATACCTTGGCGTCGTTAAGTAAATACATTTTATTACCTTGGTTAAGAGCTCTGGCATGAGAACATTAACCTTCTTATGATCTTCTTTCTTTAGATCAATCGGTTTTCTTTTCACTTCTGGGAGATTATTCTGCTGACCAGCTGTGGGCCTCACCATATCAGGGGGATTTAAGACCTCGTTTTCACCTGCTAGAGAAATATTAGAAATTATACTTTTATAGAGTCCACGCTCCGTAAGGAAAGAATAGTGTAGAAGGGTGACCATGATTTTTTATTTATTATATATTCAGATTATTTAGTTTACTTATTTATTGTTCATTTAAAAATATAGAAGTGGATTTTTTTGTTTAGAACAAATATTTGTTTATTGATACAGAAAAAGAAAGTTTGAAAGTAACAAGAAGTTTTATTTACTTCTAACAAACTTTATATTTTATTTACAAATACACAATGGAAAATTTTAAAGAAATAGAAATGTTTATTTGTTTTTTTAGAAACGTGTTGGTAACACAGAAACTCAGTATAGAAATTTTATTAAACATAATACAACATAAAAATACAAAAAGAACTTAATTTAGTATACATAAATAAATTTAGAAAAAAAAAAGTCACATTTTATTTCACAAATATTATTCACAGTCTGATGATGAATCGCTATAACTTGCTTCACTTAAACTTATTATGAAATTGTATAATAGTTTTCACTAATATGGTCAAACATGATTTATCTTTCCCAATATTACGACTATGTCTTTCACGTGGCTACATATTCTGCTCCACTCTTCAGAGTTTACCAAAGAAACTTTTTCTACTACTAATTGATCCACTGTATTCAATGTAAACTGTACATTTCTAGAACCAGCATACCCTTTGACAGAGGCCCAAATTTTCTCGATCGGGTTAAGATCAGGGTGATACGGCGGAAGGCGCAAAATATCGTGGTCATGTTCTTGAAGCAGTCTGTCGATTGCGAATTCCTTAAAATTGTTTTTATGGCACGTTATTAATTTGTACAATTCGGATTTCAGCATGTCGTTGGAAAAAAGTATATTTTTTCGAGTAAGCCATTGCATCATATCGGCTTTTTTAGTATTTGAATTTGGCGCAGGATTTTTGTTGTGATGTGATGCGTTGTATATAACTACAACGGACCGGGATCTTAATTTGATATTGATTTTTCCGTTAGCCACTTTTTATAATTATGGAAATTCATATCGTTATGATTATCCCCGGTCGTTTAGTGTGACTTATACATGAGAAGACAATTTGGTAAAAATCCGCTTTTACCCCCTGCGTGGATGAAGCGAGATCCTTTAGATATGGGCTTCCGAAGTCCTTCGTTGGAATTATCGCTCCATCCTCTTGAAGATACGTGGCTTGTATGCACGTAAGTCTCGTCGGTGTAGACAATCGGCCTTCCTTCTTCTCTGTATTTCTTTATTGATCTTAAATACGCAATTATTTTAAACACAATGTCAATTTTTTCTCGAAGTATTTTTAAATTGTCTTTGGTTTTCTGCCATTTGAATCCCACAGATTTTACAACCTCTCTCAGTTTCGTTTCGCCACCAGAAAAATTTATTGATTCCCGTAAAATAGGTAATAATGTTGGCATTGTCGGCAGTACTTTTTGATTTATGTGAAAATCATAAATGCATCTCCTAATGACGCACTCATCAAAATTGTCAATCTGTATTGTATTTGGCCGATTCCTTTTCTTTTTTGGTGACTTGATGGTTTCTTCTTTCCCACTGTTTTTATTGGAATATACAATCAATTTTATGGAACTTTGTGATATTCCCGTGGCCTTTGAGACATAGCGATAAGAACCAAAACATCGATGTTCTAAAAAAAGTAAACCCTACAATGCATGACATCATGGATTTTTATGAAATTTATACTCAGCATAGGAAAAGTGATGTATACAATGGGAAAAATAATGAAAAAATCAAAAACAAATTTTAGTATTTTTTTATTGAAAAAATGAGGTCGTACAAAGTTGCACCATCATGCATTTAGGTCTAAAATTATTAAGACAGAAAAAACAGAAAACAAAACTAATTATGACAGTTAGTAAAACAATTTTTATCTTTTGTGAAGCATAATGCCACACACCATTTCTGACACATCATATGCGAGTATCCGGTACATTCTAGTATCTTGCAGAGAAGTCTTTTTTCAATATAAATAGGAAAATGTCCAAGTCTGTCAAATCAGATATCTTTAGGAGGTATTTTTATAGCTTCACTTCTTATCGCCTTTTTTCATGTCCATTTCCATTGATCGTTGTCTTTTTGAATGGTTTTCCTTGGTTTCCAGTGACTCCAGAAATTCCAGCTAGTGAAAGGGAACTCGCAACTTCTATCTTGAAATTCAATAAATTCAGGATGCTCTGCGTTTCTTTTCCATTTTCAGAACTCGCCCTTTTGTATAACAACCATGCATTTACTGCAGTCAAATCAAGTAAATGATAAAACATTTTCATAAGCCATCTTCTACTTCGCATCTTCAATATTTGCTTCCCAAAAAAACTGTCTATCAAATCCTCTCCTCCCATACGACGATTATACTCAATTATAACAGACGGGCAATTAATTTGAAATTTTTATGAATTTTTCTGTCAAATCGCTCAATTGATGTCAAAAGTAACTCACCTATGTAAGTTGATAGCATATTGACTACCTTATTGTCTTTCCATATTGTATTAGACAATTCTACAATACATCATCAAGCAACCCTACAAACTCATGGCTGGTTCCACGATTCGCTTTCTTCATTACACTTCCTTGAGGTAGTTTACAATTTGGTATTCTATTTCTTCTTACAGTTTCAACACTGTGAATACCTTGTTGTTCCAAAAAAATCATCAAAGGAATATAAGTGTAGTAATTATCAAAATACAAACGGAAATGCTGATTGCGAGGAACAACCCGGCTTAATCGGATAACGACATTTGCACTTGCTTCTAGATCGAACTCTTGTTTTAATCTTAGTAGGGTGTTCTCTTGGGCAGAATAGATTTCAAATTGATATGCAAATCCAAATACTCCGCTCAAAACAAATAGTTTGAAGCCATATGGTGTTGGTTTGTTGGGCATATATTGTTTTTGGTTTGTTGGGCATATATTGTTTCATGAAATTTCGACCATTCGTTGAATACATCTGCTTGTCAACACACAAGTACTCTTCACAAGGTCAAGGTATGCTCGCAAACTTCTCATTGAAAGGATGTATCATATAAGCAGTTTGACCTTGACCTTATGTAGTCTGTCATGTTTCGCGTCTTCCTTGGGAGGTTGCTTCTCATCATCGTTGAAGTGTAAATAGTTTGACCTTATGTAGTCTGTCATGTTTCGGGTCTTCCTTGGGAGGTTGCTTCTCATCATCGTTGAAGTGTAAATAGTTTGACCTTATGTAGTCTGTCATGTTTCGGGTCTTCCTTGGGAGGTTGCTTCTCATCATCGTTGAAGTGTAAATAGTTTGACCTTATGTAGTCTGTCATGTTTCGGGTCTTCCTTGGGAGGTTGCTTCTCACCATCGTTGAAGTGTAAATAGTTTGACCTTATGTAGTCTGTCATGTTTCGGGTCTTCCTTGGGACGTTGCTTCTCATCATCGTTGAAGTGTAAATAGTTTGACTTTATGTAGTCTGTCATGTTTCGGATCTTCCTTGGGAGGTTGCTTCTCATCATCGTTGAAGTGTAAATAGTTTGACCTTATGTAGTCTGTCATGTTTCGGGTCTTCCTTGGGAGGTTGCTTCTCATCATCGTTGAAGTGTAAATATTTTTTTATATTCTCAAAATCGTTAATACTCATTATTTTTTTAATACATGGTATCCCAATTTCCGAAGACCAATATACTCTTGTACTCGGTAGATTGATAAAAGACATGTATAAATACCATTTAAAAGACATGTTTAAATGGTATTATAAATTTTCTTATATCCTCAGTTGTTATTTTGGCTGGCTTAGAAACATTTTTTTGAATTGAGTACAAATTAGATTGATAAACAATACTCGTAGTTTCAATGAAATCATCACTAAAAAATATCGAAAAAACTTATAAGGCATTTGTAAGCTGAGGATTTCGTCAGGTAATGTCTTTTTACCCGAAAAACGAATGGAATCTTCATCTCGTTGGAGATTTTTTACTCCAGTTCGTTTGTGATGATGATGTGTTGGGAAGGTTTCTACGCTGGAACTAGCAGCACGGGTCGTACCGACACCATGACTCTCATTTTCTGATTGTGAAGTCACAGAATCATCATCACAATTTTCCATCAATTTATGATCCGGAATAAGTTCATCAAAATCTTCGTCATCATCAGTAAATTCCACCCTATCAAGACTTTCCCTCGAGTCCCACCTTGATATTATATCTTCTAATATATTTCTTTCTGGGCACGTGTTCTCTTTTAAGAATTCATTTTGTGAGACCTGAAATGAGAAATTTGCTTGAAAAACAAAAAAGCACACAAACAAGACATATTTTACAATATCGTCTCAAAAATGGCCTAAATGCATAATGATGTAAATTTGCTTCACACATAAGATATTTTGTTGATTTTTACCATGTAGATAAGTTTTTACATAAAAAATATTGTATAAATAAATAAAACATACCTGAATTGTTATTATTTTACCGTTTCAACTTCTAAAACAATTTTATTACGGTTTAATTAATTCTTGAAATGCAATAAAATATTGAATCAACCATTCCACCAAAAAATCTTTTACGTGCCACCTAGTGGCACGCGTGCCATAGGTTGCCGATACCTGGCCTACTGTCAGAATTAAAAATAATTTTTTGATGTACAAACGCCAATCTTCTGCATTTTTTTGCAAATAGCCAACAATATAGATAGTTGTACCATATGATTTTAGTGTATTTTATTCCCAAAAGATGGTCTTGCATTTATCATATTGTTTTAATTATCATGATGCAAATTTGCATCCCAGTGCATTGTAGGGTTAAAATAGTATGAAAAGATATAAATAGTATGTAACAATAAGTACGTCGACATACACAAAAATAAAAAAATAACAATAAATAAACCTCGCCGTGTGTCTCTCGAGATTTCTTAACGTAGTCGTAAACATTTAATATGACTTATTTAGTTTGACCGGACAACGCCTTTTCCTAGCTTTGTAATATCACTAGAGTTTGAATTATTACTAGAAATCATGGTTACACTATTTTTTTGATACGATGACACACTAATACTAGAAACTGGCCAATCAGCACACAGGAGTTGACTAACACAATCACACGCTCTGTGTACCTGCGCTATAGTACAATACTATACAGTCACAGATTTTTCCATACGCCGGACTTTTTCTGGACTCGAGCATAAACACAAAATAAAATGTTGATTGGCTTAAATATAAATTGAAATCATATGGATCATTAGTTATATTGGAGGTGCATTGCCGCGCGGTAACGCACTGGATTTTAACATCTTTGTGATAGTAACACAGTTGACTTGTTGGAAGATTTTTGTAGAAATGATTTGTTGGAAGAGCTCCACTAGGTTATATTGGAGGTGCATTGCCGCGCGGTAACGCACTGGATTTTCGTGCGAAAAGTCGTTGGTTTGAACTCCGCGTTGTGCTACTTACTCCTTTCGAATGACACAGAATATTTTCGCCTAGTATTTGGGGTATAAGGATGCCTAGGACTTCGGTCATATCTATTATGTAAAAAAGAGAAAAAAAAAACATGCCGGTGAGCTCTGATCGTCTCACTTCGGCGTGTCATCGTATCCAGTACAGCGGTGTTCCCGGTGAGTTTGCTGGTATGCAACGGCTCATTAACTTTAAAAAAATGGAATGGCGAAGGTATGAGGCCCAGCATCGACAAGGGCTAGAGTTATAAGGTATAGTACCCGGCGGTAAGTAATACACATCGGGCTTAAGAAAGAGACTGCCGCTTTGTAGAGCGTCGTCTCTGTCGCACGGACTGTTCGTGCATCGTGCGACAGAGACGACGCTGTACTAAGCAACAGTCTCTTTCTTAAGCCCGATGTGTATTACTTACCGCCGGGTACTATATATCATTTTGTGTAATGAATACAATACGATATAGTGGAATTAAATGAATTGAGAAGTATCATAACGGTTCCCTGAAATTGGCTGGGTTTCAGAGCACCTTGAAGTCTCTAATTTGTTTTTGGAAAGTAAAACGACTTTTCGAATATTTTTTTATGATCGATTTACAGATTACCATATACCCAGCGACTGGAATAAAGAGTTGCATATGATTTTAAACTATTTTTTATCTTTTACATTTTTTTAAAGCAAAATTAAATAATTATTTATTTATTTACAAGTAAACGGCACAGTGTACCTTACAACAAAAATAACAAAAAAATATAAAAAAGCCAGTAGTGAGTGCTCAACACATTAAGTCTGACAGATTAATACAAAATAAAAAATAATTTTACCCAATTACACCAAAAATATGGTATTTAGAATGAAACAGGTATCAATCAAATCGTAAAATCACATGTTAAGACAATATGGGGCCTTCCCTAGACGCACAGTCTGCACTGCGCATAAAACACATACAAAATAGACAAATCATTGAAAAACAAATAAAAAATTGAAATCATTGAAAAACAAATCAAATCATTTTTTATTCTGCGCAGTTTAAGTATGAGAGAATTCGCAAAATATTTTGTTCTATAATTTTCACAAAGAAATGTGGAACCTGGTAATTATTGTCAGAACTCGAATGCTAATCAATTCCAAGAGTTTCGGACATCGATCATTCCATTTACGACCTTGAAAAGTAAAGTCCGCTAATATTTGGCGATCAGAGAGACTTCTTAATTTAAGGTTAGATAATAAGAATTTATAATTGATATCATTCACTTTCAGACTTACTTTAATATTATAATGTATTGATAAATAAATATATTTATTTGTTTAACCCTTGGGCGGGCGCATTTAATCTGTGAGATGAGGTACCTAGTTTTTTTTGTGCCAATGAGCGAGGTTTACCGACAAAGAGGTGAGGCTTATAGTAGCTTCCTGACTCCCTACCAATCACACAAGGGTATCTTTGTTATTTCTCCAGTGCACCGTTGGTCTCCGTGATGACCGTTTTAATCTGCTGGATGAGTTGCGCCCGATTACGTTAGTATTTTTGATTTCCGAAATTATTTTTTTTCTCAATATTTCTTTTTATATATCTGCAATAGTTCGTATATCTATGTTGTAGCCCCTAATTCAATGATATTGATCGTTATATACTATATGAATACAAACATGCACGCATGGTATGTGAAAATTGTTATAAAAATGTTTTCGAAAATGTTCAGCGTGAGCCTGATCAAGAATAACTTTCTAATCGTATTTTGATTACTCCCTTTTGTTTTTGTGAAGACGTTTTATGATCACAAGTGAATTTGAATTTTACATTCTAAATTATGTTTGAAAAAGTGGTTAGTGTTCTCTAATGTTTAGGTTTTGCTTTTATTTTCGTCACATGAACACCTACCTTATGAAGATGTGACAGTTAATTCCACATACTTTTTATTGTGCTAAATCTTTTTTACAAACCTATTGTGGCTATTAAATGACTGAAAAAAAATGTGATGTTACTGAATTGTATTAGTTGTTTTGATAAGCTGCCAACAAAAGACTGAGAATGTTGTAAACTAGTTATCTTCTATTTTAAGAAAAACAATATGAGAAAATTAAAAATGTTGCTATTGAAAAGTGCAAAGAAATGTGCAAATGTTATATAATCATGTTTGAGTGAAAAGTTCAGTTTGATAAGCTTTCCCTTAAGCCTAAGCAGAAATTTAATGTTTAATCTCACAGATGAGTTGCACTCGAACGTGTTAGGGTTTGTATTGAGCCCGACGGAGAGTTAAACTTCAATGCAAAAACAACCTAGTGGATTTATTGATAGGCGACAATCTCTTCTAACCAACCAGACAAAAGTAAACAAAGCAAGTTACATGGTCGCAAAAAATATTCAAATGATTATTTATCTTTATGAAATTGTATAAGATATGCGAAGAAAAAGGCCTGAGAATGAATATTGTGAAATACAAAATCATAGTGATAGAAACGAGGAAAAATAAATGCGATAATGGATGAGTAATGAAAGATTAGTCGTTAAGGAATTCTACTATTTGAGTAGTATTTTTACAGGTGAGGGAAGAGTTACAAGCGATATCCAACAACGTTTAGCGATAGAAATCAACGTCGTTGGAGCACCAAAACATATAATAGTCGAACCGGATAGTGTCAAAATCTGATAAAGTGATAGCTCAAAACAGTATTTTAGTACCAACATTGATGTATGAGAGTGAAAAGTGGACGTTAAAAAAACGGAAAGGAGCCGAATAAATGTTGTGGAAATGCGTGCACAAAAATGAATACACGGGTTGGCAATATACGCTAGAATAGAATATGGAATAAAGGGAACTTAATGTGTTGAGTAATATTGAGAACAGAGCTCTGAGATGGTTTGGGCATGTAGAACTATTGAATGAAGAAAGACTTAAAAAAACAAACAAATATACAGTGCAAAGGTGAGTGAAAAGCGTGGTAGATGAAGACCAGGGATAGCATGGTTGGATGAAATTAATGATATTTGAAAGAAGGAAATATAAAGTCAGAGAAATTATAGGAGTTGTATGAGACGGTGTATGGATGTAGAAGATGTGTGTCGAGATACCAAGGTTTGGTGTTCTATCTTATCTGCCTATCCTAGGAAATGGCGTAATAGTGTGTACGTGCGTATGTATGTTATATCATATTTTTTTCTAATACTAGGGTTCTCTTTTATTCTCAAATAAGAAAATATTCGCATCTTGGTTTTTAGAAGCGTGGTAATGCAAATTAAGAGTTTCTTACAGGAAATAAAATTTAAAAAAAGAATTACTACTGGTAAAATGTGTTGTGCTGTTTGCGCGTACTTTGCCCCCTAAATCAGCCACGTTGATTTCATTTAAGTTAGAGGCATAATTGACCTTCAAATTTTGAAGTCTTCGCAAGTCAGCACTTCTTTGTTGTCTGAAAAAAATCATTCGTTTAATAGTGAAAAGTAACAGGCGTACATTTTACATTAAAACATTTATTTGCATTAACATAAGCATTGATTGATTTAAATTTAAGAAACCTCGTCAAGACTTCGATCATTTATATGCCGTTAGCTTATCAATTTTACACAGAGGAAGTATATTCTGCGAAAATGCAAACTACCTATAATGAATAATCAAGAAATAATGTCATGAGGTTCAATGCCTGGTTAAGACAGCTGACTTACACCAACAAAATTCACAATAATAAATACAAGTAAATGATCATTTCGATGTCAATCTGTTAATCGAATCAAGTTTTATCCGATTACTAAGAAAAAAAATTATTTACGGAACGACAGAATTATAAATAAATTTTTGTCAAAATCTAAATCTTCCCCAATTTAGGAACATTTTATTAATCGTAAAAATAAAAAATATTACCATAATATGGTATTACCATATTATGTAATTCACATATGTACATAATATGGTAATATTAAAAAAATATTACCATATTATGTAATTTATGATGTATTTGGTGCTGGATATTTGGATTTATCGTATTTTAAATATTTGTCTGTATATTTAACATAACATAAAATTCTTGTTAGAAAAATAGATTTTTTAAAATTAAAATAAATAATTTATGTAAATATATGGGGGGTTGGGTAAAGGTTTTCACCGCCGTAAAGAAGTACGAAGAATATGTAGCAACACCTAATTGCATACATAAGTTGAGATTGAAAATATTGTTGTAGATGAGATCCCTGTTTTTAACAATTTGTTTCACGCCATCCACCCTTCAATTGATTTCTCGAGACCATGTACTCGTATATACAATAATATTTTATTGTACTCGTATATAATTTAAGTTTTCCAAAATCAACACGTAAGCTAATAGGTTTTACGTAGCATGATCCCATGTACGCACTTAAATAAAAGTATCCCTTAAGCTTACCTTACTTGCTGAAATTTCTTCAAACTCCCCTGTCTCTGGTTAGCTTGATTCACAAAATCAGGTATTTTTTGTTGAAAAGATTCCCTCACTTTTATGTCGTACTTCGTCATATTTTTTATATTTTCTGAACTAGAACACAAAACATTGTGATTAGATTTTTTTTCTAATCCTTGATGATGTTCATAAATCAACCCATGTGTTTCCAACTCTTTAATGTAATTATCGCAAATTTTCGTTTTGGATTTTGGCACTTTCACTATGATTTCTTCTAAGGAAACTTTGTTTTCAGTTTCCTTGAAAATGCTTTCAGTAGATTCTAGTATCAAATTATAAGCAATTGGGCTCGATGAAGATTTTTCTGACTTTTGATTATACTTTACTTGTTTGTCCATAGAAAGTTTTGTTTTCTTTAAATATTCTGTTATATTTTTATCACGAGATATATCAGATACGCCTGAACAACAATGTGCGTGACTATTTGTAACTTGGCCGGCTTTAATTTTTGTACATGAGAACTCTCTATCAAATTCTGACTCCTTCGAACCTGTTGCACCAGATTTCATCTGAATATCTTTATGGAGCTTCTTTGTATGTGGATGGATATTTACGACTTTAGTTTTACTTGTAATGGTTTTAGTAGATTCATTGAAAACTCGATTTTTTTGTTTGAAATTACTGCTAATTGATTTTTTTAATGTTTCAGATTTTTTATACTCATCATTTGAGAAATCTTTTTTAAATTTCCTTATCACGTGATTTGTCGATAACACGCGCTTGGGTGCACTTTTCTCCACCCGAGCGCATTCTGGAAATGCCGTTTTATTTTGACTAGTTTCTGATAAATATTTTTTAACAACACTCTTTATTACGTGGTGTTTAGAAAAGGCGGGTTTACACAAATGATTATTTTTTGAACTCGGCTGCTTTGGCATTGTTTTTTGTGACTGATAAACTTCTATTGAAATTTTAGATTCATTTGTCAAACCGTTTGGCTGAATCTTTGGATAGAGCTCCTCTGAATTTCCGGTACATTTGTTCGAGTCCTTAATTTCACGTTTATTAAATGAGTTTTTTATTTTATCGAAACTAGTATCGATCCGTTTACTAAGTTCTTTAAAATTTCTAACTTGTGTATTTGTATGGTCGTTTTTTATTTTCGGTAAACTGCTGTATTCAGTTTGTATACGATAACAGTGCAGACATGAATTCCGATTAGCTTGTCTTGCTTCTTTGATCATTTGATATTTCATTATTAGGTCATCGTATTCCTTCATAAACCGTTTCATGACCTTACATTTCTGATATTTGTTAAATATTTTTTCCAGTTTTTCCAATTCTAACGAGCCCTTAGTGTTATCATTTTCTTCATATTCTGACGAAGAAGATGAACTAATCAGATTGTTTCTACAACATGGGCATAAACCGAGTGAGCTATATGAATCAGAACCAACATTTATCGGAGATATTGTTGTTTGGCTTATTGTAAGTAAATTTCCTTCTTTACCGAAACAAGAGCTTTCCGATTTACACGAATGAGGGAAATTCTCCACTGTAGAACTTTTTAGAGATATTTGTGACCTTACTTTATTCAGATCTCTGCTATTTACGTCAGTTTTTGTTTTAGTAGAGCGTCTAAATCTTTGGAGATATTCGATATTTCTATTGTATTTATCTTGTTTCATTAGTGTTTCCTTGCTAGCTGAATCTTTGAAAATATCGCTTTGTAAATTATTTCCTGAGTAAAATCTTTCAACAACCACGCCTGAGCTAGAAGGAATTCCTTCGTTGTATCTTTGTGTGGCTTCGGGACTGGTCTCAATGCATAGTGGCGGAACAGAGGAAGGTGGAAAAGTCTGTGATTCTGGGGAAATAGCAAAATAATATATTTGCTCGAAGCTATGTTTCTTTTCAGTTAAGACTGGTTGTATATCTGCTTGATCATTTTTATTTTGATTTGACTGAGTATCATTATGAATTGAATATAGATTCCCAAGACATTTGGAAATGTGCTCCAAAGTGTCGGGATTATGTTTGTTCTCTAATTTCATTTTCAAAATAGTTAATTGAAGAATCTCACTATTGATTTCAACGAGCAGATCTGTGGCGTTACATGGACATTCTGGTGAATCGATGATTTTATCAAGTTTTTGCGAGATTCTTTCCTTTAATTGGGATTTTAAGTTTTCTAAAGATGAGTGCATATCACTCATTCGAGTATTTTCCATGTTATCTCGATATTTTTTCTCTTTTGATGAAAAAGATGTTTTAGCACTATGTGATACTTCTGGCAAACCGTTGATTTGTTTTTCATCTTTATAGTCCATATCGCATGTATACTTTGAACAAAGACAACTCTCAGTCACATCAAGCCTTTTTGAATTTGATTCATTTTTAGGTTGAATAGACATAGATATAGGTTTGTTGTTTAAATAATTCAAGTAGGTAAACGAGTTAATTCCACAATTAATAGACTTAGCTGATTCATTTTCAACATTTTGAGTTTCAATCATTAAATTGCTTGTTACAGAACAACGCTTCTGTGAGCTTTCATCTTCAAGTATGCTCCTAGACGATTTCATTTGTTGTTTGTTTTTATCGGTTACGTCGATGTTAGTTTTTTCATCTGTAATGCCAGTTTGACAAATTCCCGAAAATCTCGCATCTGAAAAAGTTTGCAAAGATATTTCACTGTTATGTTTTGGTTGCTGGACTTGCACATCTTTATTGATATTGTTTTTTATCAGTGCATTCACAATTTTCTTAATGAGTGCACGTCTTTTAGCGAGATCCCTTTCTCCCTGTGCAAAGGTGCTTATGAGATTTATACTAGAACTTAGATTCCTGACACTGCTTCGGGAAGACGATGACATTTCTAAGATCTTGATTAATTCTTCAATATTACAATCACTAACAGGATCCTCGGCCATTGCAACATTTGTAGAACTGTTTGCTTTTCGGATATTATCATTCAAATTTTGTGCACTATTTTGAATCCTTAAGTTTTGACCAACGATTCCAGGTACTTGGGCAAGGTAAGACCTATTTACATTTGCTTGCTTCAGTAGTTCACAGTTTTCTGAATAACTATAATCCATATTAGATTTTCCTTTCGTTTTATTAGTCTCAATTGTTGCCTTTTCAATACATCGGTTGGCGTCTTTTTTATGTTTTGGAGCTGTTGCTTTTGATTTTATCCCTGTTTCAATATTTAATTTGGGTTCTCCGGTTTTGTTCCCTCCAACGGAGTCCTGAGGTAATTTGTAAGCTATGGGATTAGGTACCAGATCAACTAGCGGTCTGTTTTCGACGTTATACTCGTATGTCTGAGGTAATGTTGAATTACCTCTTCTGCTAGATGTATGAATTTGTTTGTTGTTAGGAGATTGGGGCAAAGTTTTATTCTTAGCAATGAGGTCTCCTGATCGACCAGCTCTCGACGTTTGATCAAGACCTGTATTATTAAGAATCATTTTGCATATTTTTTGGTCATCTGGATTATAAACATTCGGATCGAAATTTATTTCGTTGGTTTTTCGATATGTTCTTTCTTTTTCTTGTATATCGAATGACAAATTTTTTTCTATACCTGAAGCATTAAAATTTGACATCAAAGAACTAAAGTCATTTTGATGTTTGAAACAATTTTTCATTTTTGATTGATTTTTGTATAAATTACATTGGTGACTTGCAATATTGGTTTCTTTGGTACTCGCTTGCGTCGTGGCTCGACTGTCGATTATTCCACTAGACGATTTGGCCTTAGGTCGTTCAGTCTCCGGTCTTAGAAATGGTGAATCGTACTCGTCGTAATTGCACATCGTCCCAAAATGGCTATTGACTGCCATTCTCGAATTAGTTTCCAGATCCTGCTCCAGTTGCCTTCTTTGCTCAGCATAATAAAGAGCTTCCCATCGTTGTCTTCCCGTGGCATTGTGTAACGAACAGTCTGGGTTTGTAAAAGGGCCGTCCGTTTGGTTATCTGGAAACATATTGAATATATTGTATTTATAGAAAGGAAACAAAAAGCAAATTGTCGAGATAATTCAATGCCTGCTGAGTCTTAATAAAACGAAAGGGGCCTTAAGCATTCAGGGTGGTAGATATGTTCCAAATCAAATGTTCAATAGAGAGAATAGCCATATCTGAAAATGTTTCTTATCCAAGACTAGATCTTAAATAAATTTTGATTATTTTTAATTGACTTAAACTTCTTTATCATATTACGGTCACGGACATTGAAAATAACACACGGAACGCAATATCAATATAGGACTGGTTTTGGCGCTCTGCAGATATCGCTACCGAAGCCTGTACTCCAGTTGACCCACCCTTGTCCTAGCTCAGATGCGCTGATTTGTGTATAATATTGATTTAACATCTTCAGATCTGACGTCAATTATAATGGACACAGAGTACATAGCACTTTGTAAACAACTTTATGGTATATTTCTGTTCCCAATGATAACAGATGAAGTTTAGGATACTGTATTATTGACTATGAACGTTTTGGGCACCATCTACCTAAATTAATACGACATAATATTTCATTTAGTGTAAATAATACACGCACGAGCAAGAATAGTTTTCCAATCTTATGTATTTATATCAAAATAATGTTAGATATTTTATAGCTTATATACTCGTAATAGATTGACTCCTTGCTGCCTTTACTCAATAATCATTTATACCTTTACTTTATTTGTCATTTTCACTCGGACATTTTTTTTTATAAAACACTTGCAGGACAAATAATCAATGTATACATACATAACAGATAATTTTGAAACAACAATGATCACAGTCCCAATTACCAGTGTTCATTTCAAGCACAGTTTAGTCATGTTAACTGTTTAGTGAAAATGGTATATTCGTAATTATGTAGATGGTAAGAAAAATAAAATATCCAACCCTTTGTCGATTCAGCTCCAATCTTCCTCAACAGCGTTGAACTAAATATGTCCACATCCGAGTCAACTAGTGATTTGTATTCTCGGAATATTCTCACTTATGGGCTATAGAAACTACTCGTATGTAATTCTTAAATGCAGCTAGACTGACTAAAGCAGCGGACCTTCTAAGAGAACGAGAGGGAACACTTAAATCTACTCGTATTTGCTCAAGAGTCGGCCACCATTTACTCGTATTATTAGGACGACTTTTATTATACATCTTCTCGTATGTTAATATGCTGATGCCCGTTCCTGGTAATAAAATCTCTTTATGTTACTACTACCTTGGCTTGAGGAATCTATTCAATTAGCTCAGGGCGACAATGACAACTCATCAAAATTATTTAACAATTTATTTCAAAATACTCGTAAACACGGAATATTCGATACTACTCGTAATTATTATAAGAATTTAAGCGTCTTTGCGCATACGGGTCATTGTCTTCTCTCACTGTTTTTACTGATTACTTAATTAATGGCGGAAGGCCACGGCGGGGTCACGGTCACGCTCACGCTCATGTCAGGCGATCCAGTCAGCGATAGGTTGGTAACGGTTCGGGTAGGTTAGCCGTGGTGGCCCGAGCAGGACGCTAGGGCGGGTCTAACATAGGTGGGCGGCAGTTCTGGCCCAGATAGGTGATGCCTATGGGCGCGTCAACGCTTTTCTGATGATCCAATAAGAAATGTACACATGTGTAAACTAACATATGGTTGTTATTTTGAAGTAACATAGATATATTTTGGGAAGAAAAAATATGATTGCTACCTATTTTGGGTTTCGGGTGACTATCCTTAGGTGATGTGTTAACTTTATGTTTGAAAAATGATTTACACATTCCTCCACACCCAGGATCGCATCTTTTCTCTCTCTTAGCCATTGGTTCTTCTGTCTTGAATTTTAAATAGAGATAAGTAATTTTATTAGAATATTCATATCATTATTTTTTTATTACATTACACCCTTTCTTCTTTATTTAGATGGATCTAAACAAAACTTATGTCCAACGAGTATAGGTCACGGGATGAGATTTTGACAAAAGTTTCCTGGGCCGAGCTGAGGGCAAAATACGCCCGGAAAGTTGGGACATCTTTTTCTCGTGTTTCTAGATAGTTCTATATCAAACTTTATACCAACCTATAGAACCAACATTTTCAAAATTCTAATATTGTTCTTGAAAAAGGATTAAGTTATTTATTATGATTGAGATTATGTTATATTGAAATGAATGATCCGATTCCCTTGAAGTATGTACGAACATACCTTCGGAAAAAAAAGTTCTCTGTTATACCTCTTGGTACTTCCGGGGTCTAGTTAGTAAGACGTTTTTCTCCCGATCCGGGGGTTGTGGATTCGATTTCCGTTGCAGCCCAGATTTTTTAGAAAGGATTCCAGTCTGGGTTTCACTTAAAGCCTCTTTAACATATTTCTGGTTGGTTGGAAGATATTGCCGTATGGCAATAAGTCTGCCAGGTTGTACTGTATGATATACACCGATAGTGTGATACAATACATTTATTTTATATAATACAATACTATACAATACAATACAATACAATACAGAAAACAGCATAAGGATTGCCACGATGTTGGTGTTGGCCAATAGGAGACAGTCACCATCGTGGAAATCCTTTTCTGTTCACTGATAGGAGATGGCGTCTCGAAAAAAAGAAGAGGTATTGCAGGCTTCATTACAAAATAAGGTCATCAAACAAAAATGTTACATTTTTTATATTATCTGTACAACTTTCGTTTTGGACTTTTTTGACAGTTCTTAAAACGAAACGATGCCCGCCTGCTCGACAACCCTTTAAATAAACATCACATTTTTACATATTATAATTAAGTCGGGATGTTTAAGCAGTAGCGTATATTTTTATAACTGAATATTTTTCGCGGGATTCTAATTGTCAAAGGAGCCCAAAACAAAGTGTTTCCATTTTATTAATGTTTCAATACGTACAAAGTCGACGTATGGATCATACTGTAAAACGTCATGGTTATTCGTACACTCGTTACTCTCTTCCATAATTTAACCTATTATTCCTTTCTGTGTATTGATTTTGCGTTTTTTTTTATTCACTTTGATAAATTTAGACATTTATATAAGTTAAATATTTCAAAACAAACCGCTAAACAAAGTATTGATTTATATACCATACATTCGATTTGACAGGAATTTGAAATAAATTTTTGGATACATTTATTCTATTTTCATAGTCAAAAGGTAGGAGTCACTTATATTTTGAGTCTCCCGTATTATTAAAGGTATGTTTCTTAGGTCCCAGTAATCGAACCTTTGGATGTAGGGCAGGCCCTTTCTATTAGCTAATTTTGGACTCTTCTGGTCGATTGCTACTTTCAATTCGTTCAATTGCAAGTAGCATTTTTTTCGGATTGATCGTCTGACTGTGTGGGAGCGCTCGTAGTTAACGATTCCCTTTCAATTCTACCAGATACAAAACATGACCTTTTTCTGGCGGAAAGCAGCCTTCAAAGTGGATAAAAGTGGTTTAAATAAATATTTTCAAGACTTTTGAAAATATTTTTTAAATGTAAAATGGAAAAATATATTAATCAGTTTTTTTGAAGTCAATTAATTTATTATTATTTTGAATGTTTTTCCACTTAAACAGCGTGGTAACCAAACATTCTAACGATTTATGTAATCAAGCTAATGGACGATAGTTTTCGACATTTTCGAAAATGACTAGAAAAGGAGTCAAACTAATCTGCTTTGAGTGACCACGCTCGTGGAATCGCTCACACTAGTTGTTATAAAAACAGGAAAACGAATAATCAAATACTAAGGCTTGCGACATGGAATGAGAGGACATTTTTGGACCGCAATGCGAGTGACTGACCTGAGCACAGAACCGCAGTTGTTGCACATGAACTAACGATATATAACACACTCGTAGATATTGCTGGGTTGTCGAAAATTCGTTTTGCTGGAAATAAACGGCTAGCGAGTTCACTTTCTTTTGAAAGGTGTATTAACTGAGTCGGCTTTGCGAGGAAACTAGAATAGCCCGGAAACTTACCCAGGTCCCCGAAGATCATTCTGAACGTCTAAATATCATATATATAAATCAGGTATTGTGTAGCGTATATGCTCCTACCTTGATTGTATACCATAAGATGCTGAGAAAAATAATTTCTTCTCTGGTCTGGACCATGTCCTATCATCAAAATGAACAAGATGGTTATATTAATATTTGGAGCCGAGCCTAGGTGAGGTCAGAACGGCAATTCAATTGTGGATTGATTATATCAGGTGCATCAAACCAAGATTTTTTAAGATGGTTATATTATATAATATTTGGAGCCGAGCCTAGGTGAGGTCAGAACGGCAATTCAATTGTGGATTGATTATATCAGGTGCATCAAACCAAGATCTTTAAATAAACATTTATTTGATAGATATTAACAAAGTCAATTAGAATTTCCAAATAATCCAGCTTCATATTATTTTGTTAACAATATTAAATCAATGGAGGAAACAAACGTTTGAATAGCATGTGAATTTTGTTGTTTTGACGAATACTGGATTAAATATACATTTGCCCTCTTTAACTATGTCCTGGGCTTAAAGACTATCCTTTTTTGTGTCTATCAGTGGCTAAAAAGCTTCCTAACTATTAGAAGTCTACGAGTTACCACTAAAGAACTGGCTGCATTGCGAATGTTGTCGGCGAGCCTTAAAAATGGATGCCCCTAAGGGTCAATACTGAGTCCCTTAGTTTTTAGCTGGTATACATTCGATCTTCTAGAGGCCAGAAGATTTTTTATAACGTCTAATATCTAGACGTTATAAAAAATCTAGCTACTACCTGTATGCAGACGATACTCAACTTTATTATTCCTTTAGAAGTAATGAGGTTCAGTCTGCCACCCAGCAAATCAATGATGATCTCGAGCGGCTATTGATATGGTCTGAGAGGGGTGCGTTTCTTTTAAACCCTTCAAAGTCGGCCATGATTGTTATGGGTACAAGGCAACAAATCAAAAACTTGAAGGAACCTTTGGAAATAAAGAGCGACAATGCGACCGTACCTACAATTTAGGTGTTTATAGTTTATATAGATTTGGACTTGAGATTCAACGCTCACGTTAAAATTAAATTAAAATGAGTTTATACGAGCTTACAAATATAGCGGTATATAGCGTATATAGCGGCTTACAAATATTTATCACACCCGTAAACGTAGAATAACCGACACAGCCATCCCATTAGTTAACTATGGTGACTGTGTATGGAAATGTGGAGATAATGAATGACCAAAGAATGCTTAAACGTGAATACAAATTAAAAGTGTAAGGTGTGCGTGGAAGAGGTAGACCGGCGAAAAGATGACTGGACCAAATAGACTAGATTTTGAAACAAGGTAAAGCGTGTGTATAATTAATGTGTTTAATAGTGTGGGCTAAAAATCTCTGGTGTCCTTGCAGCCGAGCTCACTATAATGGTGAGGGTGTGTCTCACCTGGGTGAGTGTTGTGGAATGACCCCGAACCATTTGGTGGATTTTCCCTTGAATGTATTATATTTTCCTTTACCTTAGCATGTGTGTGTGATTGCGGGATATATATTTGCTTTTCCATTGAATGTATTATATTTTCCTTTACCTTAGCATGTGTGTGTGATTGCGGGATATATATTTGCTTTTCCATTGAATGTATTATATTTTCCTTTACCTTAGCATGTGTGTGTGATTGCGGGATATATATTTGCTTTTCCATTGAATGTATTATATTTTCCTTTACCTTAGCATGTGTGTGTGATTGCGGGATATATATTTGCTTTTCCATTGAATGTATTATATTTTCCTTTACCTTAGCATGTGTGTGTGATTGCGGGATATATATTTGCATATTTTTTATCGGTGAACCTTTTATTGTTTTTACTAAATTCGTTGTATTAACTGCTTATTTACTGTCATTTTTTTACTTACATGTAAAAGGGGTTGAAAAACATCTGATGTAGCAGGACTCGCTCTTTATTGGGAGGGGGGGTTATATCTCGACTGGGGGGGATGTTATGAGATGTGCCTAGACCTTTCGATAGCTTCACTCTTAAATGTATTTTCTTTTCGTTATTTTGAAATATTATATTGTATATAATATAACATATGGTATATGCAATTTCAGGAATGTATATATTCTACGTTTGTATCTGACGTGTGCCGTCACCTGTGTGTGTGTGTATGTGATATGATGAAAAGGACATCGTGTGTAGATCTGTATCATTAAACTTGTATGTTATAATCAAATGTTCCTGTAATTGTATATGTTAAATGGTATATGTTATAATTCATTCTAACGTTTCTGTATATATATAGGGTGGATGTGAACTTGTATTTGTCTGTTTCCATACCTGTATATGTATAACTGTCATGTAATTCTATATTGTTGTAATAATGTGTAGAATTTACTATGTAAAATATATGTCTGTTTGACTCCGATCGTATTCGCGACCGTAATGAAATTATGTGACTTGCGAAGCTGTGCGATCGGAGTAGGTCCGGATTCAGTCGGCGTAAGCATGGCCCGGACCCCGAAAGTTGTCGTATTTCGCGGACAATGGGCGCTGCTGACGGCCGACTGACCATTAATATAGAAGGGACCCCAATTTTGTAAATCACTTCTCACTACATCACTTCTGACTTCTCACCGCTTCATTGAAATATATTCTCAGTAATACCGAATTTACCGTGTTTTTACTTGAGACCCGCTTCCCTATATCGACTGCCTGAGAGGAATCTCTCCCTGCTCTTCTTCTTCTTCTTCTGCTGGATCTTCGAAACGGAATTCGTTACCTCGATTCTCGGAGCGCGACGCGGCGACCAACAACCTATGCTACAGTCTTTGTACCTGTCCGGTACAACGTTGCTACCAATAAACCTTTATTTATTTATTGAAAAAATGAAAAACATATAAATGAATAAATAAATATCCAAGAATTCAGAAAGAAATTTAAAAAGCTACCCCGCTTTATGTATTATGTGAACAGCTGCCACCGGTGGTATAAAACATTGTATATTATTCTTATATCTTAAAAAGCTACCCCGCTTTATGTATTATGTGAACAGCTGCCACCGGTGGTATAAAACATTGTATACTATATTATTCTTATATCTTAAAAAAAACGCATGACCTTTACAAAAAACAAAAAAGCCCTTTTTAAAAAACAAAGAATTATAAAATTTAATTGATTGCGTGTACGAGATATAGTAATATCATTTTATAAAACAACTAATTCAATTCCATGAATATAACATAATTTTTAAAGATACAATTGTATTAATTTAGTGAAAAACAAATTAATAATTTCTCATAAAACCAAAAAAATATTGTTTTTGCTCTTTTTTTGTATTTGGGATATATTTTTTTCTGCTGTCAACTTTTTTGGGATTCCCGCTAATTAAAATTTACATGTCAATGTGTTTTGTCAAAGAATACATGTCAATGTGTTTTGATTAACAATTCGTCATAAAGTTTTATGTTATTTTGCTTTTATCAAGTGTCGTTTCGTGTACTTACATATTCATCTCTGTCTAGTTTTTTAAAAATATTTCTATGGCTAAAACCAACCGTGAGTATATTAATTTTTTTCTTCATTATTATGTATTTATAAAAATTCTTGTCATGTATGAATAAAAAAGTGTATATGTATAGACTGGAATTAATGTATATTACATTATAGTACGTATATTCCATACAATTTATATGCTAGCGAACCGAAAGGTCTACAACCAGTGCATTCTATTATCTCAGTACGTATGTGTGACTGTGATACATATCATTTCTTTTTAACCCATCCAAAGAAATTTGGAATAGAACAGTTAAGTGAGTAAAGACATCTTTAGCACAGAACCTGTTAAAAATTGAAAAAAAATATTGCACATGGAATGTAAGATTGTATTATGTTTGTTTGTGCTTTTGTCTTAGATTTAAACTTATTTAAATATTGTGTTCCAGAAGTGCAAATAACACAATACCCAACATTAATCTCCTTAACCCTGAGAGCGCTACGAGAAAAAAATATAATTGTCTATCTAGTGCTGAGATATATTTACGATTCGGACATTCGTGATAAATATTTATTTTAAACAACAAAAAAACAAAAAATATATATTTTTACAACATAAATATATTTTAGAATATGTACCCTTGTATTCTAAATGAAGGATATTCATTTAGAATACAAGGGTAGAACAAATTTCTTCCACTGCTATAGCAGTGCGCCGATCTCTCAGGGTTAAGGAAGAGCATTGTTCCACGAATATTTTCAAGAAATGTACCCGAAACTTGTCGATGCTTTTTTAGACTCATCTTTCAAATAGTTTAATGATTTTAATGCTATTTCAGAGATGGCCAAGAGGGGAAGTAAAAGGAGTGTTGATTTGGATATCCAAAATACAGGTAAATTATGTATTCTAACAGTATCTATCAGATTTAGCGAAACTGTCAGTTGATGACAGTGATAAATTAGATATGTTTTTTAAGAATTCACACTATTTTTTAAATGTCAAGTATCCAATTTTGAAGTGATAATCTCTTTAAGTCCATGAGTCTATTTTTAAAAACATTTCATTTTTCAGATGAATCTTCAAAAAAAATTAAAATATCAACAATATCAAGTTTCAAGACACAATGTTCTTACTGCAAGGGGCGTATTTATGATCCAAATTTAGAATTCTTTAAAGGTCATCCGATAGGCGCAATCAATGAGGAAGGGGCATTCAAAACATTAAAAGAATCTATAGGTACATATGTCTTTATATTATGTAATTAAATATATTATATTTTCTATGAGACTAATAATTGGTTCCCAATAGAGTACCATAAACACATACACTTTAAATTTCGTGTACTGGTCAAAATAATTGATAAAATTTAATTAGAGAAAAGAAATAAAATTATTCATATTATTTTTGGAACCAAAACTGATATACCATATATGATATATATGTATATCAGGTCTGTAAATATGAAACCAAAATTTGGTCATAGATGGCTCTAGTTGTCAATATAGTGACTCAAACCGCGTCATTGGCGCCTTTTTCTTGTGTTTATTTTTGTCAAAGACTTTTAACTCACAACAATACAAGTTTAATACAACTACATATGTTTTCATAGCGTCGAACATGTTTGTTTTGTGCCTGAAAACTAGGATTTGCGGACAGCATTGATTTTCTGTTACCATTTGAAGAAAAGTGCTGCAGAATCGCATCGAATGCTTGTCGAAGCTTACGGTGAGCATCCTCTTGGTAAATCACAGTGCTTTGAGTGGTTTAAAAAATTCAAAAGTGGCAGTTTTGATGTGAGAAACGAAGAACGTGGAAGACCACCGAGAAAGTTTGAAGACGCCGAATTGCAAGCATTGTTGGATGAGGATGACGGATTTCATATTTACAGACCTGGTATATCAGGTTTATCTTGGTATTTCATATTTACAGACCTGGTATATAAAATGAAGTACAGAACTAGTTTGTTTTTCAGGGATGGGAAAATCTCAAGATGCATTGTTTCTGTTCAACTTTGCTGTATATGATCAAAAGCAACATCTTTGTTCATTAGACAGTGGGGTACTTGAAAGGGGTGTTGATCTTTTCTTCTCCGGCTATATAACATGTTCTTTTTCTCCAAATATCAATAAACAGTGTGTCCCTATTCAAAATGCTGGCCCGATTACTGATTGGTAAGTTATTTTAAAAAAAATATAGTAATTTAAAACTGAAGAAATTTAAGGAAGGAAAATTACCTGAATTTTATGTAACATATTGTAGTTTTTTCCTAAACATGAGTCAGTTAAAAGACTCAAAGGTAAAACTTTTCTAGAACCTATAAAACATTTAGAGTGTGGTGTACTTGTACAGACAGCTACAAGCTGGATTTTTGTGCAGGCCACTGTCTCATTGTGTTACTAAAGGCAAGGGTATTTTGTGCAGGCCACTGTCTCATTGTGTTACTAAAGGCAAGGGTATTTTGTGCAGGCCACTGTCTCATTGTGTTACTAAAGGTAAGGGTATTTTGTGCAGGCCACTGTCTCATTGTGTTACTAAAGGCAAAGGTATTTTGTGCAGGCCACTGTCTCATTGTGTTACTAAAGGTAAGGGTATTTTGTGCAGGCCACTGTCTCATTGTGTTACTAAAGGTAAGGGTATTTTTTCCACTTAATTTTCAGAAGTATACAAATAGATATAACATATCATTTTGGTTAAAATTATATTAGGTTGATACATAATTAATGACCGTTTTACCGGTGCCCTTCAAATTTGTCATCTATTGCCACTATTATTATTATTATTCTCTCACCAAAGCACCTACGGACTACCACGTTAATAACTCGCTAAAAAATTGGCAGACAGGCAAAGTCTACGGTGATTTGGATGACTTTGTTCCAAAAAGTGAATTCTTTACCCGTGATATCGATCATTTGTCAAGCAAATGGGAAGCAGTTATTGAAGTAGATGTCGATTATGTTCCAAAATGATCATTTAAACATATTTTGAGTGTATTTTATTATTGAACAAATTTAGAATAAAAAACCAATGATTTTTTTTATAAATATTTTCATCAAGTACATAATATTTTTTTGTGTGGATAATTTCTTTTCAATCAGGAGTTAGGAACCCCTCATTATGTTCCCTTTGTAACTAAACTATAATGTAAGGGTAGAGATAAACACATCCGGTATTGTTCTTGTTTTTTAATTGAAAAATTCAAAGATGACTTAGAAATTTAGAAAGAAAATGAATGACTCAAAACTTAGAAAGAAAATGCATTTTTTTTTTCAATAAATTACAAATTCAAAACAATGAGAAATAAGTAGATCATGTAATTAATGATACAGTAGACTCTCGATTATCTGTGATCGCATTAATTGGGTTGCGGTTTAACCGGAGCAGTCAATATTCTGGTTTTCTTTTAAAATATTTTGAAATATTAAAAATGTGAAAGTAATTTTTCAATTGATTTCATAATATGTATCAGAAAATTTAAGTGGCGAAATTGATAATATGTAACAGAAAATACAACTGGAGAAATTGGGAATATGTTGTCGACCGGAAATTCCAGTCAATGATGTGTGCGCCAATTATTATTTGGATGCGCGCGCTTAGATTCTGTGTTTACTTTTGATGCAAGCAGGCAGATGCGGCATATCAAATTGTATTATTTGGATGCGCGCGCTTAGATTCTGTGTTTACTTTTGATGCAAGCAGGCAGATGCGGCATATCAAATTGTATTATTTGGATGCGCGCGCTTAGATTCTGTGTTTACTTTTGATGCAAGCAGGCAGATGCGGCATATCAAATTGTAAATTTAAATTACGCATGCATAGTGATTGATTTATAATTGGCTTTTTTTAATTGTGTATTCTCACGTTTTACAATACACAGTCTGTCCAATGGGAAAGATGACTGATTTTATTTTCACGTAACCATCAGCGCCATCTGTGGATAAATAAATGAGTTATCTAGCGACACATTTCGACTATCTTATATAAAAGTTTCAAAACGCTGGCCTCACTGGTTCATTCGTAATGATTGACAGTACCTTTTGAGTCTTGGTCGGAAAAGGAACAATGGAGCAACGTGCCAACATTAAATTTTGTTTTAAATTGGATAAAAGTGCCACAGAAAATTTTGAAATGATTCAAACTGTTTATGGTAGTGAAGCAATGAGTCATAAGAACGTTTTTAAGTGGTATTTAAGATTTCGTGATGATAGAGAGAGCATTGAAGATTATCAACGGCTAAAATTCTTCGAAATAAACTTGTATCTACTAGGCTCATCGAGGAGCTCACTAGAATTCCTAAATCCACTGTCCATCTCATTTTAACGGAAAATTTGGGCGAACGAACGATCTACTGACACGATCAAAAAGTTTGAAGAGTAGAGCACTGCAGAGACATGAAAAGAGCGGCTGACTGGATTCAGGCTTCATGTCAAGCATTGTAACAGGTGATGAAAAATGGTGCTTTCAGTATGAGCCACTTACAAAGAGCCAGCGCTCGAAATGGAAGGGTCCACAATCACCGAAACCAAAAAAAGTGCGCATGCAGAACAGACGAATCAAGATTCTGCTCACAGTTTTCTTTGATTAGAGAGGAATTATCTATAAGGAATTCATACCAGAAAGTCAAATGGTGAACGCTGATGTGTACTTGGCTGTTTTGAATCATTTATGGCCCAGGATTCTTCGAGTTCGACCCGAATACCGGGAACAAGGGGCATGGTCATTGTTGCACATTAATGCACCGGCACACAAAAGCAAGTTTGTACGTGATTTCTTACCCAAAAAATGTATCGTGGTGCTTGATAACCCCCCGTATTTCCCTCATTTGGCTCCATGCGACTTCTAACTATTCCCGAAACTGAAATTAGAGGTGAAAAGAAAGCGTTTCGACATGATTTCAGACATCCAGAAGGATTCGACGGCGATTTTGAAGGCAATTCTGAAGAATGAGTTTCAGGAGTGCTTCAGAAAATTTTACAATGGCTTCCAGTATTGTATTGACTCATAAGGAGTGTATTTTGAATAAAAGGTAATGTAAACTAAAAATAAACAATGTTTTTCATTTCTCGTCAGTCACCTTTTACTTTGGACAGAGTATATCCCCTTTTTTGTATTTTTGTGCCATAGAACTATGGTTCTAGTTTTATGTGTATTTTTTCATGATTTTTTAATATTCATTGGTGAAGTTTGAATCACCTTTCCCATTGGACAGATCATGTATACATAGGTCTGTAAATATGAAACCGAATTTTTTTTATAGAAAATATACATTGTATGAAAATGGTAAAAATATTTTATTCAAAGTATTGCCCATCGCTAGCTACACATTTTTCCCATCTCTCTGGCAATTTGTGGATGCCACGCCAAAAAAACTGTTGCTCTTTTGAAGCAAACCAATCATCGAGCCATTTTCGTACATTTTCCTAAGAAGTGAAGCGCTGCTCAGCAAGTGCGTGTCCCATTGATGCAAATAAGTAGTAATCGGATGGAGCCAAGTCTGGTGAGTAACCCGCATGCGAAAGTATTTGCCAACTAAACACCTCAATCGTTTCCTTGACTGGTTTTGCTGTGTGCGATGGTGCATTATCATGAAGCAAAATCACTTTGTTTTGCCTCTTGATATTCTGGTCGTTTTTCACGCAATGCTCAGTTCAAATCCATAATTTGTTGTCAGTAGCGTTCAGTATTAACAGTTTCGCCAGGTTTTAGCAGCTCATAATAGAACACCCTTCTAATTCCACCAAACACAGAGCATTGTCTTCCGTCAATAGCAATTTGGCCTTGCAGTCGATGTCGCTGGTTTGCTTGGAGTCACCCATGATCTTTTACGCTCAGGATTCTCGAAATATATCCATTTTTCATCGCCAGTCACAATTCGATGGAGAAATGATTTTTATTTGTACCTGGCAAGCAGCATTTCGCGAGTGGTTTTTCGGTTTTCCTGCTGTCTTTTTCATTAATTTTAAGTGGAACCCATTTTCCCACCTTCTGGATCTTTCCCGTGGCTTTCAAACGTATGGAGACGGCTTCTCATGTCACATTTAATTGATCCGCGAGTTTTTGTTGCGTTTGAGCGTCATCCTCATCCGACAATGCTTGCAATTCGGCGTCTTCAAACTTTCTCGGTGGTCTTCTACGTTCTTCGTTTCTCATGTCAAAATCGCCACTTTTGAATTTTTTAAACCACTCAAAGCACTGATTTACCAAGAGCATGCTCACCGCAAGCTTCGACAAGCATTCGATGTGATTCTGCAGCAGTTTTCTTCAAATGGTAACAGAAAATCGATGCTTTCCGCAAATCGTTGTTTTCAGGCACAAAAACAGACATGTTCGACGCTATGAAAACATATGTAGTTGTATTAAACTTGTATTGTTGTGAGTTAAAAGTCTTTGACAAAAATAAACACAAGAAAAAGGCGCAAATGACGCGGTTTGACAGTCACTACATTGACAACTAGAGCCATCTATGAGCATATTCCGGTTTCATATTTACAGTAATTGTGTATTTTCTATAAAAAAAAAAACCGGTTTCATATTTACAGACCTGATATAAAATGAAGAGGCTGCTGATATATAAGCCCTAGTTCAAAAATAAAAACCATTTTTATGTGTGTTTTTATAAAAAATGTGTCATTTACTGTTTACGAAAAAAAAATCTTGACATTTTGTATGGAAATGTCAATTTTGCTGCTTGTAAAATTGAATTTAGTGGTTCTGCTCTATGTATATAATTAATTTTCATTATTTCTTAGTATTACAAATATTGTTCACTGACTTGTCCATATTAGTTGAGAAAATCTCTATATAAAGTCAGTCCATAAATTCGTGAGTATTTTTGAGAAATTTTGAAGCAATGCAAATAAAACAGTTATGTTATGTACTATTTTAATTAATGATATATCATTGTCAAATAGGACGCACTGACTGGGGCTCATCATTAACACCTTTACACATGTTTTCCATTTTTAAATCTTTTAAACCATTTCTGGGCATTCCTTACACTGATATATACAGGTAGTCGTCGACTTACGACCACAATTGGGTCCGATAAACAGGTTGTAAGTTGATCTGGTCGTAAGTCGGTTTATGCAATAATTTCGGTACACATGTGAATTATAGTGCGTGATGATATCACAACATAAGACTGTTTTCTATGTTCTTATTATAATCAGTGTATCACCACTGTCATGAGGTTTCTTTTTTTATTATTTTTCGAGTTTGTCTTCATTTTCTTTATCATTAGCATTCCTGATATTCGGATATCTTTACGTATTGCTTTATTATTTTTACATTTATTAGGATTAATTAAAAAAATATGCTACAGTAAAATTGGTTAAATGTTATATGTATTAATAAAACATGAAAATACAGTTATTATACATATAAAAAAAAATTTGGCCGCTTGTTTGTCTAGATTGTTTGTTTCTTCTTCTCGCATATTTCACGACATGGGCGAACCACATCGTGTGCCATCCGTTCAATCCTTACAAATCGTTCGATGTTTGGGTCCATTTCTTCCAAATGTGGAAGAAGTTTATTCCAAAGATAAGTAAACCTTCGGATAGTCCCTTAACGGTGAATTTTCTTTCTGGCTCCTCCTCCTCTTCTTTTTCTACTTCTCTTCTTTCTTCTTCCGCTACTTTTTCTTCATCCAATTCAATAAGTTCTTCATTCGTAAGTTCTCCAGAGTCATGATCTAGTAATTCCTTGATGTCCTCTACCTCACACTCTAAAGACAGATCTTTCGCTAATTTTACTATTTTTTCTATAACTTCAAGTTCTTGTTCACTATTGAATTCTTCAAATATTTGCGTAACACTCATCACAATTTTCCCAGATACCATTCATGCACTTCTTTGTCATTTTTGGTACACCTAAAAAAATCGTACTGCTTCCTAAACTCTCGCAATGATAGCTCTGTGTCAGCATCTATAAGTTATTCTGAAATAGTTAGCCTTAAATGTAGAAGTATAACCTTGGTCCAAGGCTGAATGAGTGGAGTTGTGTTTGGCGGCAAAAAAATAACTTTCACATTAGGATGAAGATCAGATACATTGGGTGGATGTCCAGGTGCATTATCTAAGAGCATCAAAATATTAAAAGGAATTTTACTCTCCACACAACATTTATGAACTTGAGGAATAAAACAATTCACGAATCAGTCTTCAAATAGGGTCTTCGCCATCCATGTTTTTTTATTGGAACGAAAGTACACAGGTAGTGTGTGCTTGTTTACAGTTTTGAATGCTCGCGGGTTTTCTGATTCATAAATTACTAAAGGCTTGAGTTTGAAACCTGCGATGTTTCCGCCAAGCAGCGGAAGTTTTTAATTCAGGCATGCTTTTGGCTTCTATGTGGATGTAAACGCGTGTTGGCATTCGTTTACAGAATAATTCCGTTTCACCCCATTGAAAATTTGCTCCGGTGGATACTTTTTTCCTCCTTCGTACTGCTTAATTACCATCATTTTTGTTTTCAAATCAATAGCCTTTCATTGTTTCTTGGCACGTTGAGAAATTCACATTTTCCTTGTTGTAGACATCTCGGAAGGGTTTAAAAAATGCTTATAATACCGATCGTGGATTGTGGTCGTAAAGTCGAAGCCATAAGTCGCGTAGGTCGTAAGTCGACGACTACCTGTATGCACAGTAATATTTTCTTCTGTGGAATTTGCACTTGCACCATTTAAAAATAAAAAGTATAGAACATGCTGTTTGTACTGATTATCGATAGGCTTTTATTTACATCCGATGTTTACAAAACTCGATGATAAACTAACCACTTAAGTGTTCATTTCAAAACAGGATATGACTTGTTTGGAAGTGTATTGTTCTATGAAATAAGTCATAGTGAATCATACATATGACATCAATACTCACAAATTTACCGACTGACCTAATATTTAAATTTATGTCTCAATGTCTTTAGTCTTTTCCTCATGATAACATTTTTTTTTTTTATCATATTTTTTTATCTCCAGGTATTTTTCTGGCTATGATGGGCTGCACCCAAACTGCATTGTTATCTCAACAGAACTTGAAGAATACACACTATTACACCCAATTGAATATTATTCCAAGTATATGAAACATATATACGAAAGAAAAAGTCTGACTAAAACTATTGTCGAATTTCTAGAAGAAGATTTTTGTTTCCAGCCAACATACGAAGATCTCATCACAAAGATTGAACATAACCGCATACATGAACTTAATGTTCAATTAACTCAAAGAATGCTCCTCAAACATGCTCAAGCCGTGTGCACTGATTTGTATGATCTAGAAAATGTTGACGATGACGAACCTAGAGTAGTTACCTTGCCTTGTATAAAGGAATTGATGAAAAAGTGTCATTTCAAAGTGAAAAAGGGAATGAAAAAAATTAAGATACGAGGGAAAAACTTTGAGTATAAAATTAAGCACATGACCAAAGCTGTGACCACTCCCCGAATTCAACAAATTTTTCAATTGATTTTCCCTGATCACATGGATAAAAAAAATAGAAGAAAATATACCAAAGTCAAGAAATGTGGTGTTTGTGCCAATTGTATAAAAAAAGATTGTGGAGTCTGCCGGATTTGTAGCAATACGTTGCGATATGGAGGTAACAGAAAAACAGAAAAGTTTTGCCCATATAAAACTTGTTTAAAAAAATCTTTTGAAAATGCATCTAAAAACCAAAATAAAAAACCCTCAAAAGACCACAACTTTTACCTTTCTCGCAAATTTAGATGGGTAGGAGAACGGATTCTGGTTGAAAAAGATAGAATTTACTACGCAGCAGCCATGATTGATAATACTGTCTACCATGTTGATGATTATATTTTTGCTAAAGGATCATCCAATGTAACGGGAGAAGTGGTTAAAATAAAATACATGTGGGAAGAGAAGGAATATCCTGGCAATGGGTTTTTTCATGGCCAGGCATTTTTTCGTGCAAGTGATACTCCATTAGGACAATTTGGTGATCCCAATGAGATATTTTTGGTTGATTCTTGTTATGACAGATGTTTGTTAACAGTTATCAAATCAAAAGCTTATATACAAATTTTGGATAAATTTGGCATTCAAGAAATGTCTTCAGATATACCAACAGATAAATTGTTTATTCAAAAATATTATAATATAGATGAGGCACGGTTTGAAGATATACCAAAAGATCCAGTTAATCACTCAATCTTAAAATCACATAAGTTTTGTCCTTCCTGTGAAAGGAAAGTTATTAAATATCAATATTTTTTACCACATTTGGAATATGATGGGAAAAATTACACAACTCTTAAATATAAGGGTTTTACTTATTCAAAGGGGCATGGAGTGTTTTTATCCCCCGATTCTTGGGACAGTATTTCAAGTGAGCCAAGATTGAAAAAGAATGGAGTGAAATGTGATAATTTCAAATCTATTTCGAACGTTAAAAAATTTCCAGAGCTTTACAGAAAAAATAATGGATCACTTATTCCACATATGAAACCAAACCCTTTTTGTGTAGCGTATATTGAATCAATTAATGTTAAATGTTCCACAATTAATTCTTATTTAATTGATCCCAATAATGTGTTCTTGACTGTGAGGCGCATGTACCGGCCAACTGAAATTCCTAACTATGGGACAATCCATGACATTCATTGGAATTTAGTGATTTGGTCCAAGGAAAAATTAGAAATTCCTCTAGGATATGTTGAAGGGCCGTGCAACTTAATTTATATTGAAAATAAACCTAAAAATATAACATTAGATCAATGGTCTTTGCAAGGTAGCAGAAATTTTTTTTTCAAAACTGGTTACGATTTTAAATCTGCTTCATTTTGTGACTTATCAGTAACTGCTAAAACACTAGGAAAACAGCTATTTTCTAATGAAGTTGAACCAGAAATTCTCGGGAGGAACGAGAATGTTTTAAATGATCCATCTCAACAACTTAAAATTATGGATGTATTTTCTGGATGTGGTGGACTTTCAAAAGGACTACAAGATGCTGGAATAGGGACTAGTAATTGGGCTATTGACAATGTACCTCCGGTTGTCCATGCATATAGAGCCAATTTTTCCGAGGCTTTAGTTTTTAATGAAGATTGTAATCAATTTCTGAAATGGGCCCTAAATGGAATTGATTTCACTGAACGAGATTTACCGATTCCAAAACCGGGAGAAGTTGATTTATTGTGCGGAGGTCCTCCTTGTCAAGGCTGGTCTAGAATGAACAGATTTGTTTCCGGGGATTATTCTATGTTTAAAAATTCTTTAATTGCTACATATCTGTCTTACTGCGATCATTTTAAACCTAAATATTTTGTGTTAGAAAATGTTCCAGCATTGGCACATGCCCAAAATGGGATTGTTCTTCAATTAATATTAACCTGTCTCCTGAAAATGGGATATCAATGCACTTTTGGGATACTTCAAGCAGGGTGTTATGGAATACCCCAAAGTCGTCGACGTTTATTTATTCTAGCATCTGCTCCAGGATACAAATTGCCTTTGTTTCCTGAGCCCACTCATTGTTTTAGCACCAAAACTGTGTCAACTTCAGTTAAAATTGATCAGAACACATACAAAACAAATATCATTTACCAAGATACAGCACCGAAAAAAACATGCACAATTTTTGATGCTATTAGTGACCTCCCACCCATTTCTAGTGGCGCCTACAAACAATATATCGATTATGGATCTGAGCCAATAACGGAATTCCAGCGAGTAATGCGTAACTCGAACAAGTATCTGATGAATCATGTATGTAAAAATCCATCACCTTTGGCAGCAGCTCGCATTAAAAGAATACCCAAAGAACCGGGGGCTGACTGGAGGGATCTGCCCAACTCTGCAGTAACTCTTCAAGATGGAAGGATAACAAAGGTTTCCATAATATTTATACTTCTAATGTAGGTTTTGTCACCTTTTCAAATTAGCTAGCAACCGTTGTATAATATGTTGCATAGCAAATATTCTAAGATTATCAAAGCAGCATTGCATTTCATAATATTTCTACTTTTGTGTTATTTTTAGGCCTGGTGGTTAGTAAATTTTACTGTCAACATGTTTTTTTCTACATGCACTAGAATAAAAAATATGGGATTAGCTTTAATGCAATGTTATTGTATAAAACTTAAAATGCTATGTTAGTAATTGTACTCTAGTAGTACAATTATTGCTCTTGTAAACAAGCATTATAGTAAATTAAAAGATCATATATTTAACGACACCTATACGCATACCTATAAATGGAGCAAAGTTCTATTTATAAAAAAACATACGAAATAGCCAAAAAAAAATCCAAGTCACATAAAGTCTGCTTTTTACACTAATTGTAATCTCCGGAAACTCTTATTTAACAGGAAATGCAAAAATGGAATACTTAGCAACAGTGATGTGTATAAACTTTTATGTGCTGACTGGGATAATTTCTTTATAGGAAAGACAGGAAAGATCATTTGAAAAGAGATTTCGTGAACACAAATCTGTCTTAACAAATCCTCTTAATTTATTCTGAAATGGCTAATCATTGTCACCGTGAAAACCATACATTTTCTATCGATGATGCCAAATTCTTATATATCAGTAGTAACGAAAATAAATTGGACAGATTAGAGACCCTAGAAATGTCTAAGTCAGTGTATCGGGGTGAACATCTGACAAACACATATATTCCAAGAATCTCGCCGCTGCTCGCTGAGGATGTCTCCTCCATCCCTCCATCCACAGTCCCCGAATGTTTACCATTACAAGCGTGTATGTCGGTACCAGTTCGAACAGAATTCAGTCTTGTTTGTGCTCCCTGATGATGAGGCGAAAGTCTTGAAACCGGTAGGGTTATAACGTTACAAAAAGTGGAATAAACAGTGTTTGATAAAACAAATTACAATGTCTTTAAACCTTCACAATGTTAATGCCTAAACTATAAATAATATTGGGTGTTAACATAAGTTGTGTCCTTTTTTTTCCAAATGAAGATAACAAGAGGACACAACAAAAAAAATTACAACAAATTAGTCAATAATGTATTCTCCTTCATTATTTATGACTTCTTGCCAACGTTCTACAAGTTTTTCAATGGCTGTGCGATAAAAACCATCCGGTCTTGACTCGAGGAATTCGTCCAACCATGTCCGCAATTCGACGTCATTATTGAAGGAAACGCCACGCAAATTGTTCTGAAAAGGTGGAAATCCGACGGCGCGAGGTCTGGAGAATATGGAGGGTGCGGCAGAATTTCCCAACCAAGCGTTTGAATGACATTTTTCATAATGTTGGCGGTATGAGGGCGGGCGTTATCGTGTTGCAGAATAACGCCATATTGCCGATCCGGCCTTTTTTGTTGAATTGCAGTATTGAGCCGCTGCATTTGCAGAATGTATACTGTCTGATTGCGTTCAAGTATCTCTTAGTGGATGACGCCTTGCCAATCCCACCAGATGCAAATCATCATCTTGCGCGGATACAAACTTTGTTTCGCTCTGGGCCTTGCTTGTTGACCATACATAACTCACCCATTCTTCCCGTTTCTTCATATTCACATAAAGGCACCATTTTTCATCACCAGTAATGATGCGGTAAAGGAACCTTTGCTTGTGGCCATGCGTAGATCGATGACGCGCGAGCAAACCAGCAGAAATTGTCGAACGATAATTTTTGTTGTTTTCACTCAAAACATGTGGAACCCAAGCGCCGAACTTCTGGACTTTTCCCATTGATTTAAGATGGCGTTATACAGTCATGTGACTACAATTCATCTGCTCAGCCAATTCTACGGTGGTTTGAAGGGGATCTTCATGAATAATATAGTTTAATAAGCGGTCCTCATCAAAGTCCACTGGTCGTCCGGAACGCTCCATGTCTTTCAGGTCGAAATTACCGTCATGGAAATGCAAAAACCATCGACGAGCTGTCCTTTCATTCATAGCATCTTCACCGTACACTTCGCAAATATCACGAGCAGCTTTGGCAGCTTTATTCCCTTGATTGAACGCGAACAGAAGGAGGTGTCGAAAATGCTCACTTTCGTCTACTTGGCATTTTTTTTAACCTGTCGAGTGTATTGCCATGTGGCAATCTCTTCCAACCAACCAGAAAAATGTTTTATCACCGCTAAGTGTTAACCAGACTGGAATCCTATTTAAAAAAATCTATTTTGAAGGCTAAGACATTCTATTTTGAAGGCTTGTAATCAAATAAAATAATATATGCAACGTAAAAGCAAACACAATATCTTGTAGAGCAGAAAATTTTCTTTCGATTGACGTATAATCATTACCATTTGGTTTTACTTTTGGTGCTCATTTTTAAATTTAGAAAAAACGGACACAACTTATGTTAACACCTAATATATTATAGTAAAAGTTAAAACTTTAAAGCAATTTGTTTATAGCAATATATGAAAATGGCATTTTTATATCAACACTTGTGATGTAAACAACTACAGGTGTTCTTATATACTTGTGCTGTAAACACTTATAGGTGCGCTTGTATACTTTTGCTGGAAACTCAAAATGCCCATCACCGGTCTATTCTGAATTCCTTTAAATGGATTAAAAAACAAATGAGCTCGAAGTGACCTAATGGTATTGATAAGGTTTGTAAGGGTAAATGTCGATGAATTTTATCAGCTCTCACCTTTTTACTATTTTTAAAGAATGTTGGCAAATTTTGTGATTCGATAAGAAATTATTCAGCAATTTGTTTAGTACTACCTTATAGGGATTAACTTATATGCAGTCTGTTATATACGAGGGCGGTCCGATAAGTACTTAGCCTCACCACCCGATGGCACCACTATCGCAAGAGCAATTTTTTATCGCGTAGTACTTTCTCGTTGACAGCTACTGTCAAAATTTCAGCCGAATCGGACGCGTAGTTTTGTTTTGACCGCGTGTGGAAGCGAGCGTGTCCGCGGATTTGAGAAAAATGGAAAAAGAGCCGGTCGGTGATTCGATTCTTGTTTTTGAAAGGGGAATCGCGCAGCGAAATTAAAGAGCGCTTGGATGCTGTGTACGGTGACTCTTCTCCTTCGATGGCGACAGTCAAAAATTGGTTTAACGAGTTTCAACGTGGTCGCACGTCGGTTTTTGATGAGCCACGCCCAGGTGCCCCGAAAACGGCTACCACGGAGGATAACGTGACAAAAATCCACGATCTCGTATTGGCAGACCGCCGATTGAAGGTGCGCGAGATAGCTGAGACAGTAGGCATCTCAAAAGACCGCGTGGGTCATATCCTGCATGAAGTATCGGGCATGAGAAAGCTGCCGGTGCGATGGATGCCGCGTTTGCTCACTCCGGACAACAAGCGCAACCGTGAGACCACTTCAGAGCAGTGTTTGACGATGTTTAGGCGCAATCCGAAAGAGTTTCTGCGTCGTTTCGTGACCGTCGACGAAACATAAATACACTGGTACACACCCGAGACCGAGGAACAGTCGAAAGTGGACTTTACCCGGCGAACGTGCTCCGAAGAAGGCGAACACTGTCCTATCGGCCGGAATGGTGATGGCCACCGTTTTCTGGGATTCAAAAGGTGTGATCTATATCGACTTTCTGGAGAAGGGCAAAACGGTCACAGGGCTCTACTATGCCGAATTATTGGGCCGATTCGACGCCGAATTGCAGAAAAAACGGCCCCATTTGGCGAAGAAAAAAGTGCTCTTCCATCATGACAACGCACCGGCTCACACCTCCGCCGTCGCCACGGCCAAATTGGTAGAATTAGGCTACGAACTGCTGCCCCATCCACCGTATTCTCCGGATTTGGTCCCGTGCGACTTCTTTTTGTATCCAAATTTGAAAAAGTCACTCGCCAGGCAGAAATTTGAGTCAAATGAGGAGGTTATCGCCGCCACGGAGGCCTACTTTGCAGACCTCCAGAAAACATATTTTTCAGACGGGTTAAAGAAGTTGGAGCATCGCTGGGTCAAGTGTATCGAACTCAAAGGAGATTATGTTGAGAAATAAATCGCCACTTTTCCAAAATTTTTGTTATTCTTTTGTAGGCTAAGTACTTATCGGACCACCCTCGTACATATAATACATCCATCAATAAGGCCCGGTACTAACTACTAAAACAACATTTGTTTGCCAACATTCTTCTTTATTCATCAACATAATCTCCTTCAAGAGCCATACATTCATTCCAACGCTTTTCTAATTTTTCTATGCCAGCCGTGTACAACGATTTATTTTTGGTTTCAAAATAGGCGTTAGTTTCGGCAATCACTTCTTCATTGGAGCCAAATCTCTTTCCCTGGAGCATCTTTTTGAGGTCTGCGAACAGCCGATAGTCGCTGGAGGCCAAATCTGGAGAATACGGTGGGTGCGGAAGCAATTCTACAAGGCAGCTTGTAGAGATCTCATCATTTTTTGGCGTGTCGGTAGTTCATTGCGTTCGTAGTAGGCGTATACATGATTCCGTATCGTTACCAAATCAAAGTTATCCGGTTTGATTACTGGGTATCGTCTTTGTCTTATCTTATTCGGTGTTGATAATTTGTTCTCTTCCTTCGACGATTCACCGTACTTCTCCTTTGCGATCTGAGATACAGTAGTTATCCCGATCCCTAAAGCCTCAGCTATGCAATCATGAACATTCTCTAGAGGCAGCCATTTCGGTTCTCGCGCTCAAAGTAAACGCACTACACACTCACGCGTTTTACTGTTGAGAATAGTTTTTTTTTGTCTCTTCGGCATGGTAGAATACCAATAACAAAATATAACTAAATAATAAAGTAAAACTCAACAAATAAACAGTAACAATAATAACAAGGCACGTAACGATCATCTAAAACACGGAGCACATACAAGGCAGCCAGGTCAACACTCGTACTGATTTGATAGATGCGGAGACGCTACGCCAAATGGCCATTTCAAAGTTTATTGTTGCCATTGTTGATGTTTTGTACATGTAATTTTTTGACAATCATTATTTTTGTATGGTATGATTCATGCTAATATTCGATTAAATTCGATTTATAAAAAAATCGATTTTACTCAAGTTAGTCACTACTAATGTAGTGACTAACTTGAGTAAAATCGATTTTAATTAAATGTTCTTAATTAGTATTGATTCATAGTGGATCTTGGCCTATTTAAAGATACATACAAATCACACAATACATTAGAAAGTCAGTATAATGAAAATTAGGAATTAAAATGTCAGTTGAGAGAAAAACAATTTTTCGATTTATAAAAAAACTATTCGATTTGTAAAAATAAACGATTTTACCCCATCCCTTTGAGACATGACGTTTCAAACGTCAGGTACCATCCTACATTTTCTCAAGTATAGGATAAAATTTTCATTGCTCACTTAATTTTAAATGTGTTGAATGTATATTATTATGACTTTAATACATTTTTTATGCTATTGTTTACCCAAATTGAACAGTTTTTTTTCGCATAATTTAAAAGATGGAACAGAATAAGTTGGATGCTTGACGCTATTTTATTACCGCAAAGGAAAAATGCGACACAAGTTAAAAAAAGATATTGTGTATGGTGATAATACAGTAAGTGTTCTTGTGTGTCAAATATGGTTTATAAAATTCTGTATTGGTGATACGACACTTAAAGATGGTTTTCGTGAAGGCCGATTACCACAGATGACAACAAAATCAAGGCATTAATCGAGAAACACCAGCGTCCCATTATACGAGAGATTGCTAAGATACTGAAAATATAAACCACCATTAGCATTTGGTACAATTTTGCATTTGAATGTGACCTAAAAATACGAGATTAGTTTCCAAACAACCTATACTAATCACTGTACAGAGCTGGATGATGGATTATTGTTCTATTAGAAAAATAATCCCCTAATTTTGAAAAAAAAAAACTGCTAATTTTGATAAAAAATAATTACACGAGGTTGTTAAAAAAGAAACCAAAGTATTAAGTATTTGTTAAACTATTCTTCCCCTTTACCTAATCAGTGTTATCTCCATTTCTGTACTACCCTCTGTAAACAGTGTCAATGTGTTTCTGGAATGGGTTTTATAGGATGGCATGCCTGAAATTGATATGTTTTTGGGGTAGATTTTTACTTTGAATTTTTAAAAAGTCCACTAGAGTTCAATAAATAGAGAGATAGAATGATATTTCTGGTATTTTGAAAAAAAATTGAAGTCTGTTAAAAGAAAGAAAATTTTTGTATTTTTTAATTAACCGATTGACCTACGAGTATCCTACCCTACAGTCTGCCTATGCAGTGCCTCACATTACGTATTCATGGCGGAGTTGCAGAACTGAAAAGAAAACATTCTGTGTGATTTGTAAATAGTTCAGGAGATTACTTTGAATGAGATAATATGATTAAGTAGTATTACAAATTATGAGACAAAAGTTGGTTGGCCGGAAGAAATTGCTTTAAAGCAATAAAGCTAAATTTTTTAAGGAATAATTGATTTTTTTTATTTTTAGCCTTTAAAATATACTCACTACATTTCTCTCAATGGAGATTCACGTATCAAAAAGGGTGTCTGTCCTTGTGCTGAAGACAAACCTTGTGATCGAAGGTTTCGTCAGAAAAATACTTTGATTCCATGGAATTGTGTGCATACTGGGCATCACCATAATAATTGGAGCGGGGTCTATGGTAATATATTTTTTTTTAAATGCCATCTTAACTTCAACTGAAGCATATATTGTCCAGATATCTTACAGCTTTTAAAGTAGCATAGTTTTCCTTCACATAAGTAAAATGAATATTTCACAGAATTAGAATATCTTATTTTTGGTACATATACGCCCAGGGGTTAAAATAATATAATTCTAAGAGTAATTCTGGTGATATGTTGCCAGTAATTCTTACCATCTAATATAAACAGCATTTCAGTTCTAGAATATTGTAAAAAGTCCATGGCTGTCTTTCTATGGCATGAAACTGAATTCCTCAGGACTAATAATATTGAAACTTTCTAAGTATAATACCCTTTTTGAGAGATGCAGTCATGAAACGCAGGCGACTTGAGAATGGATTTGGTTGAAAAATGCTTATCGTATATTTCATATGAAATTTTTATTTCACTTAGTTAATAAATTAACTGAATGTCTTTTCATTATATATTTCTTGATAAACTATTAAAATTACAAAATATTACTATAATATAATTCCAGGCCGATTGGATTGGGATGGTTACTTTTCTACAATTTTAACTGATCCAGAACCTTCTTCTAAACAAGGCAGGGTGATACACCCCGATCAAGATCGTATAGTTTCGGTGCGTGAATATGCTCGTTCTCAAGGATTTCCTGATGAGTTTTGTTTTTCTGGAGATGTTGGAGAAAAACTTAAACAGGTGAATTGTTTGAAAATTTTAATGTTATTAAGTCGCAGTAATCGAATATGACAGCTTTAAATATTTTAAACAATATAGGAAGGAAATTAGTCCAGACCCTCTTTTTTCCATATTTTTAATGAATATTCAAGATGCGCGATATACAGGTTTGATTCCTTTGAGATGTGGGGCTGGAAAAGGTTCATGCACATTACCAATTTATGATTAAAGAGCTTGTGAATATACTTTGAATACATGATGCGAGAGGATAACGTGTTAGTGCAATTTTGAAGAAAATATTAAATAGGAAGTGGAAATGAAAAACAGTAACTTTGAACTCTGATCATAATTTTGAATTAATCTGAAGTTTAATTTATTTTTTCAGATTGGAAATGCAGTCCCTCCACCCATGGCCAAAGCAATTGGAAATGAGATTAAAAAGGCTTTAATGGAAATGCAGTCCCTCCACCCATGGCAAAAACAATTGGAAATGAGATTAAACAGGCTTTAATGGAAATGCAGTCACTCTACCCATGTCAAAAGCAATTGGAAATGAGATTAAAAAGGCTTTAATGGAAATGCAGTCCCTCCACCCATGACAAAAGCAATTGGAAATGAGATTAAAAAGGCTTTAATGCAAAATCACACATGATAAACAGCTTTTTTTTACTAAGAAACCATAATTTTGTGAACCTTCAGTGTCTATTTCATTTCCCTTCCATTAAGTTTGTCTTAACCTTTATTGGATATTATCATTGGTTTGTGTGGATCGATACTATTTTTTTTAGATTAGTATTAATAATACAGTATAACCCGAATTTCACATTAACAGATTGTGCAGTTTATGCCATTTTTTATCAATCCTATTGATATCCCACACATTCCAGAACAACATTTTTCCGCAATTTACAATATATGATAAAAGTAACGATCACATTTTTTCCAAAAAATGTCAAAATTCCATTTTAAACAATTTTGTAGTTTTGTGACTAGAATGGTTATACTGATTTTCAAATCGGCAACCGCGACCTTATGAAACTTCTACATCATTATCAGACATTTAGACGGTGATGAAAAAAAATGTAATTTAACATTCAACAAACAGCATAAATAAGTATAATTAACAGCTAACAAAAAAGTTTATAGCAAAATTCTTAACGATAAAATAACAAAAGTTAAAGAGATAATGAATAACCACAAAGTCAACAAAACTCGACAAACCAAAAAAAGATCGAAATGGAATGAAAGTTTATAAAAAAGCGCAATGTCAAAACACAGCGAAATTAGTTATGGTAGATCATTAAATATTGTTTTTTTTTGTGTTGGATAATTTTTACATCTTAAAAAAGTAGCGGCTATCTCTAAGATGTACAAGACATGCAAGTAGTGAAGATAATACATCTTTTTACTAATTTAGCTATCACAGTTTGACCAACACAATATGAATTCAAGTATGAAGTCTGTATTCAAGGCTACGCAATGACCCACGAAAATTAAAAAATCTCCGGTCCACAAAAATTCGTGATCATTAAGAGTATGACACATAAGAGAGTTATGCTTTTTACCGAAGTTGTGCTACATTTGACGTTATGCAAAAACAAGTGCTATTTTAAAAACCTGCCCGGTGTACAAAAATTATCAATTATTAGGTGTTTGATGTGCAAGAGAGTGGTAGTAATGATATACACCTTTTTCATGCGGTAGTTTTATATTGTTGCATTTGCTGTTTTGAATCTCAGTAAAACGGATTTTAAAGGAAAAAATGTGAGAATCAATTTTATCGCAAGTTGTAAATTGCGGGAAAATGTTTTGGAATGTATGGAATTTAAATGGAACTAGCAAAAAATAGTGTAAATTGCTAGAAATCGTAAAATTGAGGGTTCAATATAATTGTCTTTCTCAGTAGTTAATAAGATTAATTTTATTATAGTTCGAAAATTCTAGGATGAGTCCTGTGACAGCTCACAAATTTGCCCCAATACAACCTTATGTAATGTATTTACCTAAATAACTTGCTATTTATTAGAATTGAAGCTTATATTAAAATTGATAAAGTAATTAAAGTTACTGAACATCGTTACAAGGTTGTATTGGGGCAAATTTGTGAGCTGTCAGGGCTCATCCTAGAATTTCCGAACTATAGTAGGCTCTTAAATTTTAACTGAGTTTTAAAATGTAGTATGTTTAAATTATGTTTGGCCTCTAGGAGAGCTACTGAAAGTATGTAAGTAAGTAATCTTTTCAAGAAAATCATATAGATATCGTCTTTATTCACCTCATCTTACAATATTTTCTTAATTAAGATTTTATTTCATTCACTCAGTTTGGCTTGAGTTACTTGCTCGCCGCCCCTTAACACTCAGTCATAACCTGTTTCTGTCTTCATCCCTTCTAGCGACATGTCCGAAGTATGACAGTATTCTCTTCGCGCATGTCCTTGACTCCTTTTGTTTGACATGTTGGTCCTGGAGAAGGGACATATTTGTGGATACAAACGTAGGTATATGTTAAAAAATGTTCAAAGGAATGGACAAAGTCAATTGAAATCATGCATAAGTGGCTTCTTAGTCATAATAAAAATATTAAGAAAACTCATAAACATCACATAAATCTTAGACTTGTTTTCCTATAAATTTTATAGATTTGATATTGGATAAGTCTTATAAGACAGATTTCATACTACAGTCTAGATTATTTATTTTACAATTTTCTTTTCTATAAATCTTGAGGTAACAGAAGTATTCTGAAGAATTTTGTTTTGCTCAATAATTTATTTAACTATACAAAAAAACTTTGTGAACATTCTAAAGTTTCTTTTCTTTTTAACCAATTTATAGCCTCTCACTGAAGAATTCTGGTTTTTTGTGAGATTGGTTGACAATATATATTGTCATTATTAGACTTATAGTTAAATTGTTAACAAGTTAAATTGATTAATTTTGTCATTATGTTTTCATAATTATTATTTGAATTTTATTATAATCTACTAATTGACCATGACATATATCAATAACTTTAAGTGAACCATTGAAAAGACGGACCAGACTTAGTAGGTTACGATATTTACTCATATAAAATAAATTTAATAAATCAGGTTCTCTGTCCTCTCTGCATACCCCAATAGGGAAATAGCATGATTGTATGTAAAAAATCTTATTAAATTTTTTGTTAATACAGTAAGTCTGAGGGAGATATGTTCTAAGACAGATAGTACCGAACTCCATATATTATATCATAATATGCTTTTTCCTATACATACATACCTATGATAAAGTTTAAGTAAGAGATTAACAATAATAACTACATAATAATAAAATAGAATTATAACCATTAACTAAATTAAAAGTTTTAAGAATGTGGTCTCCATCTATGAAAAATCTTATTGTACTGTACTCGTCCTTCTTGTGATGAAACGGATCAAGTGAAGCGAATGACATAGGCATGTAACTTTGAACTAATTTTGACCCTTTGACGATATTTTGTAATTTTTAATTTGATACTTTCGAACTGTAGTTGATAACTAGATATAACACTGGTAACTGAAACCGTGAATAGAGAAAGGACTATTTTGGTCAAATTAAGTCAATATATTCTGATTTTCAGTTTTTATTGATATATTATTTTTCTTTATTAGTAAATTCATTGCACAATTGATTCTAATTTTGCAAATTTGAATGTCAATATTTAGTGTGTAATTTTTTTTCTCTTAAAATAGTATTTAACTATCTTAATTTTTTTTAGTTTTCTTCTTTAGTTTTATATAAACAAAACATATTTTTAAGATCAATAAAAGTCATGATAATGTCAGTTAATTGTGGCTTTGTGTTTTGAAATAAATATTAAATCATGAACAAAATTGATTATATTCTAAGAAATCCTTTAATTCTATTACTTATATCCCTCATTTTACATGGTAAAATTTTCCCAAATGGAGCCTATATATAAGAAAATGTATTTCAGAAGGAGCTCTCTACCTAAAATGACTACAAACTCATAAATGTCAAATAACGATGCCATAAAATGTGTAAAACAAATCTACCAACCTAATAAAAATTAATGAGGTTTTATAAAACATTTTAATTTTTTGATACTATACATTGGTAGGAACTTTTAAATAAAAGTTTAAAATAAAATTGAAAACAATGTAATGATTGTCAATGATTGCGTGTGTAGCTATTTATTGCATGCTGATTGAGGCGAGTGCAGTTGTCCAGATATTGCATGCTGATTGGGGCGAGTGTCCAGATGTATAATTTAACAGACAGAATTCAAATAATGAAGAAACCACTTCAATTGATGGTTAGGTGTATCTGTATTTGAATATTTGTAAATTGACATGTATTTATTTTTACATATAGTTTTAGGTAAACTTTTTTTAACATTTTGGATGTGCAAGTCTTGAGTTACAGTAAAAAGTGAAGCATTCAGAGAGTGGGAGACTAATCTCAATTTTGCGACAGCGGAAACAGCAGGAATCAGAAAACAGTCACTTTTGTTTGTACTATGATGGTTCGAACTTTTACTAAATATTTGAACTGGAAAGTATCAGGAAAGAAATGTGGACGTAGAAAAATACTGAAAGAATAAATGCTGTTGAAATGCATGCATTGAGAAGAATATATGGGTAACAATGTATTTGATAAGGAATGAATATGAACATGAAAAGACCTTTGAAGTGCGAGGTTCACTCGATTAATTAGGTTTAATATATTGTCTCAAAATATTATTGTCATGCTGATAAACTCGTAATCAATAGAAATATTATTGTCATGCTGATAAACTCGTAATCAATAGAAATATTATTGTCATGCTGATAAACTCAATCAATAGAAATAGTTTGGGAGTCCGAAGAATTTTTTGCAATGAAACATGTGCATGGCAAAAATGAAATCCTGTGCCATTGAGAACTTGAAAAAATTTATTGCATTTTATGGCTTACCATGCAATGGCACTTTTGTTTTGTAAAATGTATTAAACGCTGTTAATTTGTCAATTGCAATGGACAAATAACATACTGTCATTCAATGATATCTCAGTCAGCTTAAGATCAAGAAGATATCTCAAAACTCAATGGATCAACGAGATTAACTCGTCCAGTGCTGAGAACACGCGTGGCGTGTCCATGTGAACATCTGCTTCATGCTCAGAACACGCGTGGCGTGTCCATGCCTAAATATTGTTAGTATATTACATCAGCATATGATATTCGTCATTACTTCGGAAGATTCCGTCGCATTCGGGCGTTTGGGCATGTGCAACGCATTGTAAAGTTGAGGTTACACCCGCAGTTGTAAATAATATTTTTTCTAGTTCTTATTCCGTTTGTTTTCATTGTGAGACTTGATAATAAAAATAATTGGACTATTTCTCTAGCGCTGTTTTGTGAAAAGGTCACTCACTCACTGCAAGGGATATTTTGTTTATGTTTTCTAGTTATTTTCAATTTTGAATGAGTGACATAGTGAATTGTGAGCAAAAATAAGTGCCTTTTGAAAAATATATTATAGTAATTGGTGTATACATAGTGATATTTAGTATCATATAAGTTTCCTTTTTGATTTTACGAAAAAAAATACGTTAACCTTGAAAAATGGATCGCCCATCGAGCTCTAAAAGACAAAAGATTGAGGATGATATGGATGATTCATTAAGTGATGTTAGTGATGAGGAATTCACCATCATCGAGGACGATTCTGAATTTGAGTCAGATATTGAAAATGACAATATTCAAATTCAAACTGTTTCACAAACATCTAGAACACCAGATGTTAGCTCTAGGCAATGGTCGAATATAAAAAAACAACCAGCCTCTATACCATTTTCAAAAATACCCTGGTTGAAAATTGAGATGTCAAGTAAAGAACCAATAGATTATTTTGATTTTCAATGAAGATTTGTACAATCTTGTGACAACCCAAACTAATTTGTATGCTGTTGAAGTATTGTCGAAATCAGAAGGTGATACAAGCAGAATCACGCAATGGAAAAATGTCACTAAAGACGAAATGAGGGTGTGGCTGGGTTTACTACTACACACCGGAACAATACGTTTGAACCGGTTGAGTGACTACTGGAATACGGACTACCTATTCAATTTACCGGCATTTTCACAATTCATGTCAAGAGATAGATTTTTGCTCGTCTTACGGGCACTTCATTTTAACAATAATGAAGAAGATCTGTCGAGCTTGGCAAAAGTCAGGGCATTGATTGATTTTTTTAATGGAAAGATGGAAGTAATTTATGATCTACACACAACTATCGATAGATGAATCATTGGTTCTTTGGAGAGGCCGATTGATTTTTCGCCAATATATAAAAGGCAAAAAGGCCAAGTATGGTATAAAACTTTACATGTTAGGGGAATCAAGTGGATTGGCCGTAAAAATAATTGTATATGGTGGATCATCAGATGAAGAGTTAGGTGGCAAAGGCCACACTAATAAAGACGTTCAGAAATTGCTAGAGGGGAAGACGGGAGCCGGATATTCAGTTTACATGGATAATTTCTATAATAGCGTTCCTCTTACAAAAAATTTATTGAACCAAAACACATATGTCACAGGAACACTACGAGCAAATAGAAAAGAAAACCCGATCGATGTTATAAATAAAAAACTAAAGAAAGGAGAAAGTGTGAGTCAGTACACAGAAAATGGTATATGTGTTACCAAATGGAAAGACCGCCGAGAAGTCTTTATGATTTCTTCTGAATTCGATGGGAAGCTGTCTGATAGTAAAAACCGACATGGTCAAGTGGTCACCAAACCAAATATGGTAATAAATTACAACAATCATATGGGTGGTATAGACTATCATGACCAGATGTTAGCTTACTACCCATGCAAAAGGAAAACATTACGTTGGTACAAAAAGTTGGCCATTCATCTATTCCAGATGATGTTATTGAATTCTTGGCATTTATACAATGCAGACAATTCACAGAAAATGCCGTTGTATGATTTCAGGCTATTTATAATCAAAAAATTACTAGGTGCACCTCCATCATCAATTCCGAGACAAACAGTACAATCAAAAACCAAGATACATCTGCCGAAGTTTTGTGAAAAAGACACTGATAATAAAATCAAAAGACGCAGATGTAGGCAATGCTGGGATACAGCTAAGAAAAGAAATGCTTCATTATTCTTTTGTCCAGATTGCCCCACACAACCTGGTCTTTGTTTGGATCCTTGTTTCCATTTTTACCACAAATATTAAATTATTTAAAAAAAATTATTGTGTACGCCTAATTAGTAAGTATATTTTACTGTTAGTTTTTATAAAATATTGTTTTTTTTTTGTAATATAATGTTGTTCGAAAAATGTCATAAAAACCTCCATTCAATACCATTACGGTATGCGTCAAAATACCGACATCACTCTTATCACACAAAAAAGTCACTCAAGTACGTTTGATAAAAATAAAAAAAGACTGGGTATCTCATTTTGCGCCGAATTACCAATGGACAAAATAAAAATAACATAAAAATAAACACATTTGAAAAAGGACAAAAAAATATTTGCTTGAAAATTTTAAATTTATTTGAGAATATTTTTTTTATGTGTAACCCCACCTTTACAGCATGGCCTTCGCTCTGATTCGTCGATCAAATTTTTGAACCGGTGTAAAAGGGGACGATGTATAAATGATATATATAAACAAATTCTATATTTATGAATATATATTTTCTTAAATGTAAAATTTGTTTTACTTCCGTGAAAATATCACGGGCTGCAACTATTCAAATATATTGCGCACTGATCGGCTGTCATGCAAATTGTCTCAGCATTGAAAGAGTTAAGAAGTTCTCTGGTGCATGCTGGTAGATAAAACAATGTACAAAAATGTATTGGAACTTAATTACATTTTGCAAAGGATGGACAAGTTGAAAAATGGATCCGACCCTGAAGTTGGCAAGTTTGTTTAAGAAAGATTGTCATTGCGTGGGATGGAGGTTTTATTTTTATCATGATAGATTACTTGTTGACCTGACTGATACTCGGAGAAAGAGGTAATACTAATAAAAATAGGGTTACAAGTTAAAAATTAAATATAATCCAAGTTAAAACAAGAGAAAAAAATCTCAATAGAATAAAAAAAAATGTTCATTACTACATAAATTAAGTATCTCATGTATGATATCCGCAGCCGGTTCTTGAGCCGAGGTATGGCTAGAGAGTCTGGGTAGCCTGTGTGAGACCTTGGCATCTGGCATCGAACCAGTTTAATCGTATCTGCCGTTGGCATCGAATAGATTTAATCGATCAAGTATGTAACCTATGATGGAGTTGCTTTTGCTTGTGTTGAATGGACCTTCTGTTTGTGAATCGAGGTTCACCTCTCAACTGACACATAGGACAACATGACTGGATGAGAGAATTTCCACCATATCGCAATAAGGCAGGTCCCCGGAATCACTCAAAAACTTAGTTTCTTTCCTTTTATCCAATATTCGTAAGGAAGAACTTTACATTTCCTTTGCCTTTCACCCCTCATCTGTCCCCTTCACAATTTACTAGTGAGCGACACGTTTAGTGCTGAAAATGCCAATAGGCATTCACATAAACTTTTGCTGGGTGTTCAAAATGCTTATCGTTCTATCCCAATTTCTTTGGGTGAATTAAAAAACAAGTGACCTTATGGAACTGATAGGGTTTGTAATTGGTTATATGGCAATGAATTATACTTGCTTTTTTTTAATTTTAACAGCACATGAATTATAAAAGAAATTCAGCAGTTAATGTACACACTTACATAACAAATTTTAATATAAATTATATATAGTAAATTTTTCCTTAATATTTAGCACAAGTTCATGATACAAGGAGTAACATTTTTAGAAGGCTATAAAGAAGAGAGCATGCATGAGAAGGATTTATCTTTGGTTTCAAAATAGGCATTAGTTTCGGCAATCACTTCTTCACTGGAGCCAAAGGGCATCTGCATTTATTTTGTAATATAGCTCTGAATCATGGCATATTACCAAAGCTCAAGAGAAGATACTCGTCAGTTTTGATAACAGATGCCTTAGGACAATGACGGGTGTTGAGTGGTACACCCATGTAAAGGCAGTTTTCGACATGCCTGTGTTCCTGACGGAATGAAGCAACTATGCTTCAACCTTTTCAAAGGTCTTCTGAGTTTATGGTTGAGAGTAAGTTTTCTCTGCATCACCATGTGTGGTATATGTGAATATCATTGTTTTATCATTAAATTTCCACACCTGACAACATTTTGCATCTGTATTTTGCACATTTTCCAGATGTAGGTATGTCTTTCAATGATTTGTTAATTATTCTGAGGGCTGTTTTCTAGTATTTAAAAATCCTTTCAAATAAAAACTCACCCGAACCATCCCCATCCGATGTATATTCTATATATGCTGGAGTATCATCAGACAGAATGACCATGGGAAGCCATCTCTAGGGGCGCGGGCCAAGTGCTCGGTGATAGTCCACTGGAGTCGTGGCCAGCCTTTGAAACCCACTACATCACCTGTAGATGATTTAGGAAGACCTGAAAATGGTTATAAAACAATCAACTGATAAATGACAAATTAAAAAATTTGCTAACACATTGATCAATAAGTCCCGAGACTAACTACTAAAACAACATTTGATTGCCAAAATTCTTCTTTATTCATCATCATAGTCTCCTTCAAGAGCGACACATTCATTCCAACGCTTTCCTAACTTTTCTATGCCAGCCGTGTAGAACGATTTATCTTCGGTTTCTAAAAAGGTGTTAGTTTCGGTAATCACTTCTTCGTTGGATCCAAATGTCTTTCCCTGAAGCATCTTTTTGAGGTCTGCGAACAGCCAATAGTCGCTGGGGGCCAAATCTGGAGAATACGGTGGGTGCGGAAGCAATTCGAAGTTCAACTCATGCAATTTGGCCATCGTTACCATCGACTTATGACACGGTGCATTGTCCTGATGAAAGAGAACTTTTTTCTTCTTCATATGGGGCTGTTTTTTGCAATTTCTGCCTTCAAATGCTCCAATAACGCTATGTAATATTAGCTATTGATGATTTTTCCCTTTTCAAGGTGATCGATGAATATTATACCATGCGCATCCCAAAATACGGAGGCCATAACCTTCCCGGCCGACTGTTGAGTATTTGGTCGCTTCGGACGACTTTCACCGGCTGCTCTCCACTCAGCTGACTGCCGATTTGATTCCGGAGTATAGTGGTGGATCCAAATTTCATCTATTGTCACATATCGACGCAAAAACTCCTGTTTATTTTGCGTAACAGTGCCAAACAGCGCTCTGAATCATCGATCCATTGTTTTGTGTTCCATTGTGAGCAAACGCGGCACCCATTTCGATAAATGCTTTTTCATGACCAAATGTTCATGCAAAATAGTGTAAACACTACCAAATGATATCTACAGGATGTCAGCTATCTCACGCAACTTTACTTTGCGATTTTCCATTACGATTTTGAGTTTTTTTTTTGTTTTCTGGTGTAACAGCCTCATTTGAACGACCAGAGCGTTCAGCATCATTTGTGTCTGTACGACCGCGTTTGAAATCAGCATACCACCGACAAATGGTTGTTTTCGACGGAGCAGAGCCCGGATAACACTTCAAGCCATCACTGAGTTAGAGCGGTATTTTTTCCCATTAAAAAGCAATGTTTATCAACACGAAATTAGGTTTTTTTCCATTGTTTTGAAAATAGCAAAAGTAGC
>OX463843.1:38270916-38389839 GCA_949825065.1 Odontocerum albicorne | reverse complement strand
GGCATCCACAAATTGCCAGAGAGATGGGAAAAAATATGTAGCTAGCGATGGGCAATACTTTGAATAAAATATTTTTTACCATTTTCATACAATTAATGTTTATTTTCTAAAATAAAATTCCGGTTTCATATTTACAGACCTGTAATACATATAGTGCTTTATTTAAAAAAAAAAAAAAAGGTGCCGGAGCTCACTTCTTGTCAAGCTTTTTGTATACCGTAAATTACATGTAACATTTTGTTTAGTAAGAAAGAAGTATTCATTGCACAACTCATAGTTTATGCAAAATAGTATTTTAAAATAAATTTTGAGAATATTTGACACACATAATTTGATTAAAGCTATTCTATAACGATATAAGAATTATTATGCATAATTATATACTTGAATTCAGATTTTATCCTAAACCTGCCAAGATTTCATTACAAACATTCATTACTAATATTCTATGTATAAATTTAAAAATTCATGTCGTCCTTACTAATTTGATTTTTTTAATTATAAAAATGTACTAAAGAATACAACTACTCATAATAACATAGTACAAAAAAATCTGTACACATTTTGAAAAATGTGAAAGTAAAAACTTTGACCACACCACATCCATAACTGAAAAAATCCTGTTTTCTCATATCTAATAAAAGAATTTAACATTTTATTTGTCCTGGACTGGATTTTTGTAGGGAAATAATTAAAATGATGTAAAATGAGGGAGCAAGTATTTTGAAGACTAAGCAATCTACAAAACATCTCAATATTAATTGTTATACACATATTTTTATGATTTTTTATAATTCAAATATGTTTCATCAAATTTGTCAAAATGTTATTATTTCTACAACTGATATGAAAATTTTCAAAATAAAATATATTCAAATACTCGTATTTGACTACATATATAATATCTAAGTATTGAATATTTTTGAAAATGTCAAAAATCTTATACGTTGTAGAGAAATTTTCAAATTAAATTATGTAAAAAAACATTGTTTATAGAATGTCAAAAATGTTTCACATACTCCACAATTAAATGTGTCAAAACAAAGTAATATCAGAAAATGCCTTTCATAAAATATTTGAGGACAACATTTAATTTATCCCAAAAGTGAGAGAAAAATTACGGCACACTTATGCGAGTGTGAAATTCACTTTACATTAAGTTCAATGTGAATTATATGTTTAAAATGTAAAACCCGGGAATTTAAGGATATTTTTACAATAGTATTGCATAATGCAGTAAAATGTAAGATTTACATAAAATCCGGGTAACTGATGTCTGTGGAGATTAATTCTGAAGAATGCCAAAATGCACTCTAGATGCACCCAAAATGTAAGATTTACATAAAATCCGGGTAACTGATGTCTGTGGAGATTAATTCTGAAGAATGCCAAAATGCACTCAAAATGCACCCAAAATGATGATACAATACAACAAACGTAGAATATAAATAATTGTTTTTAATGTGTACTAAAGTACTTTTGATGCTTAAGACGATATTGTTAAATAGATAAATACTTCTGACATTTCATAATATGTTTCTAATTGTTATTTTCTTTATTAATCTATTTGTGCGAAACATGTGAATTTTCATTGTGCTTAATTTCTGCAAAAAATATTTATTTTTATAAATAAAAAAGTATGCAAACACTTGATTAAACTTAAATATGGCATTGAAAAAATGAATTTATTATGGTTATGAAATACATTTTTTTATATTTTTAGAGAAAACGCACATATTAAACAATTGAAATAACCTTATACAGCATTTAAATGAAAAAATAACTCAAAAAATAAGATTTCTTTGTGCAAAATAATTATTAATTTCTTTCATGAGTTTTAAAAACCGTTTATTTATGTAAAACATTTACAATCTTTTTCTAAAAACGTATCTTCATGATATTATAAACTGGTTGTAGATATTTATTTATTTTAGAATTATTTATTAATTTTACACATGACAAGAAATATACATAATTTGCGAAAAAACAACAGGTAATTTAATTTGGACACACAATTTTAATGGATCTGGGTTTGTTGCCTTTCATTTGTCATGTCCCCAGTAAACTAGGCTTTTGCCTGTATCTCACTGAGAACATATAGCATGAAAAAATAAATGGATACTTCTTTACGATTTTTGATTATATAAAACCTCGTGCACATTCTCATCAACCTGACAAACAGGGATACTCAATTACATAGGAATACATCACGCAAATCAAACCTCTCACACTTCATCACTCCAGATAGACCAAAACGTTCATCCCACAATATACCGCACATAATCATGAAAATAAAAAAACACAACACTCAAAAGCTCACACAAACCTTTGCTACAAGTCATTCCTTTTGCAAGCCCAAGTATTCAAACTACTGTCGCAATAACAACCACGCTCCGATTGACTGCCTAAATTGTTTTTCTCCTTTTGCCTTTATTGAATTCGGTACCCCATTGTATGTCATGGGAGCCAAATAGGCATATTGCCTTTGGGCAAAAGATGTTTTAACTCTAGGGATGGTGAACATTTGATCAGCTGCCATGCGTGTCATGTGTCTCTGCTGAGTCTGCATCTTCCCCTCCTCTCGATGATAGTGCCAGAGAATGGATTTGAAATGCAAATTGGCTATGTTCAGGATCTGATACTCTCTGAAATGCTCCGCTGTGGGATACCGGGCAGGAAGTCTATTCATTATTTTTATAATCAATTTTTGGGAAACCTGCAGAATGTGTTTTTATGTTAAGGTGCATCTCCCCCAAAACTGATATACTGTAAGAAAGTGCCGACTGACATAAGGCGACATGACCATATTTCGAATCACATGGAATGTGTACCCCAGATTTCTGACTTTTGTTCTCAAAGCGTTAATATGAACCTCCCAGTGAAGAAACTGATAAATAAAAACTGTTATATTAAATATTATAGTTTACGAATGTGACCTAATTAAAAATGCATAACTTGAGATTGTATAAAAATTCCAAATTTATGAGCAAGAGATCGACTTGTTAACTCTGATGTTAAAAGAATTTATTTAATAAATGATAATATTTTTTGAAATCATTTTATGTTTGTCTGCAACAAGGAAATTTTAAATAACGTTAACGCTGTTAAAATTTAATTATTTTCTTGTTTGACTAATAATGCAATCTCTCTTAGGACAAGTATTCTAATTAACAGAAAAAAATATTGGAAAGTGCAATAAGTTATATTCAGTCATTGTACCTACATCAGAATAAATCAATTATATTTAGTTTAACGTTTTGAATGGATCCGATCTTCTATGTATTAATATAAATAAATTCCAGATAGTAAATAATAATTATCTTTAATATTTATGTAGAAATACTTGGCTTGAACCACCAAAACTCAACTAAATCTCAGTCAAATATGATGAAACTGTATTTTCTGAAAATAACTGAAAATTGTGTGCAGAAAACTTATAAATATTGATTTATAGCTTAAAACTATTATAAAAAAATAAATGTATTTATGATAGATATAATAAATGTATATATGATACATATAATAAAATGTATATAACTAAAACTAAGTGAAAAATTTGATGTTAAATAAATTAACAAATTAACTTCATACAAAATATACATATCACGAAATTCCAAGTAATACTTTTTCAGCTGAAAGTAATGAAATGAAAACTACAAAATAAAAATATATCAGTTTAGATCAAAACTCATAACTGCATAAAAATATATCAGTATAGATCAAAACTCATAACTGCATAAAAATATATCAGTATAGATCAAAACTCATAACTGCATAAAAATATATCAGTATAGATCAAAACTCATAACTGCATAAAAATATATCAGTATAGATCAAAACTCATAACTGCATAAAAATAATGAATATAGAAGCCAAAACTCTGTCAGGATTTTGTTGAGGGTTACACAAACAAAAAAGTATTATTGTTTATTTTTGGCAGATCTAAATACTAATTGCAAAAAGATGCTATTTTTATGTTGAAATAAAACATTCTATAATAAAAATTAAACTAAATATGACTTTGCTATCTCACTAATTTCATGTAATTACTGTGACATTTGTTTCTATCTCATATCCATTACATAATGTATTCTTCTGGCACACTGATATTAGTTTGGTACAACACGAATACTTAGGTCCGACTGGTGTTATAATAAAAGTATCATACCGAAACATCTTGATTACTGGTGACATCAATCAGTCTGACAGAAAAACAGCTCGGGGTAGGAGGTTACAGTAATTAAGAGTGCAATTAGTGGAATATAAAATCAATATTTTAGTTAAGTTTTTATTCTAATATGGAGTTCCACAAAATTAAAGGTGAAACTTTTTATAAAACATTATATCTTCATTCAATCCAAAAAATAACCACATTCTACTGCCTGAGATGAAAAATAAAGAGAGCCCTTTAAAGTGGTAAATAACGATTGGCTGATTATTGACTGATTTTAGTAATGAAAATAGGAAAATAAAACAATAATTTCCTAATAAAAGAAAAAGTTTTATTTATTATAAAATGATTTTATATTTCCAAATATACTCCCGTTTCCTTGTTCATTTGGATGGCACATTATAAAAATTCATTTTATGCAGAAACAACATTTGAAATTGTCATCCAATCACAAAAACCTATTTACCTACAATCACTGAAAAACATTCAGTCGTTTCAATTTCTTGAGCAATACACATTTTAGACCTCAATCCATAAATAAAAATGAAATAACAAAGTAAAATATCGCGTCACACAACAATGCAGTGATTGAGATCAAAAAAACTGCACGCAGTAATGTCATACAGAAACCCTCAATTTAACAAGTTTATTGTTAGAAATAACATCTGATTAAATGTTGTCTTATATTAATACACTTTCATTATATACAGTAAAACCTGGTGGGCTTATTGTCGTGTGGCAATTTTTTCCAGCCTAACAGAGAGATGTTAAAAGATCTGATGTGAATCAACCAGACTGAAACACATTTGTGTTTTTGGTGCCATCATAGGGAATCAAACTCAAAACTATCGATTTAGAAAATAAGTGTTGACCAACTAGACCATGGTGGTTGTCATTTATTATGTTTTTTAATTCATAGACAAGAAACATAAATTATTTGTTTTCAGGGAAAACAGATAATGGTCAAAATACACAACAAGAATATTGGTATTGTGCAAACAATATAAAAACACATTATATACAAATACACATTAAGATTTGCTTTTCAACAAATCATTACTTATTTATTGGAATTTGATAATTAAAGCACATGGACATTTTTATCAAGTTCGGGAACAACATACACAATGTTAAAGGCCTGTTATATTGAGGGCTTAATGTATTTCAGTTTTATAAACATTAAAATATTAAACATTGAATAACAGCTTTGTAATATTTTACATCAATGTTTAAATTTTTCATGATTTCAAAATCTATAAAACTAACAATAAGGTATATTTTATTTTATTTAAGAAAATTATTACTTTTCAACATTGTGTTTGACATATTTGTTCATTGTGTGACTATATGCTAACAAAACACGCTTGTATATGAAATACATAATTGTCACTCTTGTCAACTTCCTCATAACTTCAAGTTAAAAATGGATATCCTCTTCAACACATCCTGAAAATGAAGAAAATACATTTATCATTATAATGTTTATAAGCGCATTATGAGTTGATTGAATGAATTATTGATAAAAGACTGACAAATCTACATTGCAGACATGAGTGAGACATGTAGTATGAAAAAAGGATGGTAAAAATGAACTGGAATATTGAAAAAAATTAAGATATTTAGTATAAATTGTGTTTGCCTTTATGAATATATTCCCACATCTTCTTGTGTATTTCTGTATAATATAAATTCAGATAACACTGTATTTTTAATGAATGTTATTTATTTTTCTATGTGTCCATTTTTTATTTGGGGAGTTAACTTGTTCGTAAGTCCAGTGGTACTCGAGTAAATTTTTTCACAACAATTAACACCAAACTCTTAATAACTAAATACTAATTTCTAGCCTTAAAATGTTGTGATTTGTTTCAAGTTAGTAATGAAACCACACGATTCCCTTATTTAAGGAAGCTATGAAAAATTTGTGGAAAATTTTAATTAGAACACTAATTTCTTCATAAAAAAATAGTTAAGATTTAGTATTATAGTCAGACTATAAATTCGGGCCTAGTATTCTTCATTTTACTAAACATGATGATATGCAATTGAATTAAAATATTTTAGTGATAAATCATAAATCTCTTTTTGGATCATATTATACTAAGGTTAGTTAAAAAGTTTTGAAAGCGGAAATGAAAATACATTTTTTTTGGGGGAAATCACTTTTATTGCTCAGTATAGTCTCCCATAAGATCAATACACTTGGTCCAACGATCTTCCAACTTTGTTGTCCCATCACGGAAGTGACTTTCCGGAAGGCCTGCAAAATACTCCTCTACGACGGCTATAACCTCTTAGTTTGATGAAAAATGCTTTCCACGAAGGAATTTTTTGAGGTGTGAGAACAGCCAGAAGTCAGAGGGAGCTAAATCTGGCGAATAGGGTGGATGCTGCAACAATTCGTACCCCAATTCACTGATTTTCGCGATGGTTTTTTGAGCTGTGTGAGCAGGTGCATTGTCTAGATGAAAAATGATTTTTTTCTTCTGCAAACCGGGTCTTTTTTCACAAATTTTTTCATCCAACTGGTCCAAAAGGTCACGATAATAATCAGAGTCGATTGTCTTACCAGTTTGGAGATAATCTATCAATAAAATTCCTTTTGCATCCCAAAAAACTGACGCTAACACCTTCTTGGCCGATTTCTGGACACGAACTCGCTTCGGAGTCAAAGTGCCCGGTTCACACCACTCCTTAGCCTCTCGTTTTGATTCAGGATCATGGTGGTAGACCCGAGTCTAATCCATAGTGATGAATCGACGCAGAAAATCCTTTTTATCCTTTCGAAAATGCTCCAAATGTTGCTCAGAAAGTCGCATTCGAATGTGTTTTTGTTGCATTGTTAGCAAATGCGGCACCCATTGTGCACACAGTTTTTTGAAACCCAAAACTTCAGCCAAAATATGCCATGTTGTTCCATGTGAGATGCCTACGGTGTCAGCTATCACATCCACAGTCGATCGATGATCTTCCAAAACCATATCCTGTATTTTCGCTATGATTTCTGGTGTTGATGCACTTTTTGGACGTCCTGAGCGTGGATCGTCTTCAACGCTTGTACGGCCACGCTCAAACTCCAAAACCCATCGGTGAACGGTCGGAAATGAAGGAGAAGACTCCTTTAATACTTTCACCATCTTTGCATGGATCTCAGTAGCCGATAAACCTTCCAAAACAAAGAATTTAATCACTGCACGATATTCGGATTTTTCCATTGTTAAAAAATACACTGACACGTCAACTTCAAATGGCTTGTAAACAAAGAATGAATTGACAGATCGAAATGAAATTTTGAGTACGTTCTTATGAAAGATGAAATATTAAAATGGCGTAGAAATTTTGGTTTTCTACTGCTCCATAGATGTCGCTTTCAAAACTTTTTGACTAACCTAGTAGATTGGAGCAAACAAAATGATTTAGAATGTTTTGAAGTAAGGTGAATATTTACCTGAAGATTATTTACATGTTATAAGCAATGTAGATGGCATCTATTTGATCTGAAAGGAATCCATCTCTGAGATGCATCCGCTGCTTTTCCCCACGTGAATTGATAGGAACCACTCCAGGATCCACCACAACCACAACCCCCACAATGAGGTGTTGTTCTTCCAGAACTGCATTAGTCACCAGAGGTACCAGGTTCAAAGCTTCGCTGTCATTACCGTCCAACTCAGCCACAACCACTAGGAGATTTGTCCATGTGAAGACAGCACTAGAAAGGGACAAAAATGAATTATTTATTTTCAAATTTTTTACTTATTTCAACTCTTATTTAAGAAGAATTTGTGAAATTGTGTGATTTATTATGTACGATGTGGCCTGTTTTTGTAGATTAATATTGAAAAAAGATTACATTTATTAAGATTACATTAAAAAAAAAGCCTTAAAAGTAGGCAAAAAGTTTTAAAGAAAGCAAATACCAAAACAAGAAGGATCCAGTTATTTAAATCAAAGCTAATGTAGAAGAAAAGGATATATTAAGCAGTTTGAAAATATTAGTAAAGCTGAGAGTTTTGCATTATCAAGTTTACTATGTAACCTTAAGTGATAACACTTGCAATTTTGGGAGGTTTGTACAAAACGAAATAAACATTATTTTTTAAAACGGGTCGGTACCCAATTACTAATTCAAATTGTAAAAATATGAATAATAAATATATGTACACAATTCCTTGTTATAACCCTTATATATAATACAATATATTCAGTAACCTTCTGGGGTTGAAATTTGATAATAAAATGAAGCTTAAAAAAAGTGATGTAAGCTTCAGATTCACTTTACTTTTCTCAATCACATATATGGCAGTGGCTTATATATATACTCGTATACAATATCTATGTCTGTACCACAGAAGTTCAAGGTAGATTGGCACATATCGATGTTGATATGTATAGAAAAGAATTATTATCCATATTTGAATTGAAATGAACATAATTTATAATTTTGCCTACTAATCGATCCAAAACTAAGAAAATGCTGCAGCTATTTATAATTTAAAATTCTCTACTTTAAATGAGAATTAATATTAGTATTTTGACAAAATGGAAGAAAAGAAATAAAATGAAGCAAAAATGATGGACCACATTTTAAATAATAAAAAAAACCTTTTATATTTTTTATTAAAAAAAAAAATTGCGAATAGGCGAAATAAATATGAGTGTAGTAGCTTAAAAGACCACGCCTTGCATTTTGAAAATCACTAATTACAAATTAAGCAGATGAAATATGAATATCAATTAAGTGCATAGAGACCAGAATATTTTTGCTAGCAAATTTTTAGACAAAATGAAAACCAATGGGTTTTTTAAGTATATGAATGAGGTGTCAAATAAAAAATATTTTATAAATATCATGAGACAAATCAAGATTTTTTATGCATCCGGAAAAGTATATCCAGCCAATGTAGTTAGTGACAATTTTTATAATTAAATTAAAGAAACTCAACCATTTTCATGATCGAGTAAGGTAATAAATAAAAGGGCAAGCTGCCTCTACCACTCTCAATATATTTTGCGCATCGCTAACATATTTATATTAGAAAAAAGATCTGCTTACCATTCAGCTATCTTTTTATGGCAGCGCATGACTGAATTCTCAATGTCGATAGGGTGGTATCTCATGCCTCTCATGATAACAGTTTCATCCAAAGCGCCCACGACAAATACCGCATCCTGCTGGTCCCCACAGTCGGGCAGTGGCTCGACATCACTAGTGCCCTCTTCACCGCTTCCCCTAGCCGCTCCTTCGGTACGCCGTAGGAATCCCAGGTACCCTGTTCTTGCGTACACTTCTCCTGTATTTCCTGTTACCAATTTGGCATTGAAATGATCCGCATAATCACTCTCATCTCCATATATGGTAAAATAGCCACTCGCATTATGAGGTGACTGTACCCACACTTCTCCTAAATGAGAATCACCACACTGTCCCTTAGTTTCTGGATTAGCTATGATCACTTTAACTCCAGGAAGCAATTTTCCAGATTCCATCACGCAGAGAGAATGAGGACTTCCTCTTTCTACTAATGACACTCTATCATTTCTCAATGCACGAAGATCAACATAAACTGTTGATGGTTCAGGGCTGGAAGCTCCTTGCAGACAAATGGCTATATTAACTCGACATCCAAATGATGTAGAAACAGCTCTTGGGCTCAATCCTAACGCAGAGAAGAGTTTTGAAAATGAGGCAGTCAAGTTGATTCTTGGTCTTTCTTCAGCAACTGCAACACATGTCCTAACGCAGCCCAAATTTACCCCCCTGGATTTCAATTGATCTACGGAGCTTCCCAAGCCTTTAGTACATAATTCCATAACACCGTATGAACAGAAGGTGTCCCTTACACGGTACTGAGATACAGCACTCAACCATAGGGCTGGATTAACTTCTACTTCTGATGGTGGAATAAGAATAGAATGATGACCAGAATAAATACTACTTAAACACCATAATGCAAAGCCTAGACCACAATAAGGATCTAAGCAAAGTGCTATGTGCCGAGATGGATAAAGTTCACAAGCTAATTTCATGGAACGACATAATGAAGTAACAGCTGCATGAGACATTTTTATACCAGCCAACATTCCAGTAGTAGAAACACTGAAATCCAGATAAGCCAACATTTCAGCTGTGGGAGCTCGATACATGATAGGAAGCTTCTTCTTAGGCATATCATCTGTATCAAGAATAATTGGCCATGATTTGATATCTACAACATTACTAGCTTCTTTTGATTTCAGCAGTTTAATGACATTCTGGTTGGAAAGTACCAAAGCAGACTTACTAACATCCACAATCATTCTAACTGTGGGCAAAGTTGTTTGGAGATTCTGAGGGTGGGGTGGTCTTATAGTCACAGGGACAGCTCCTACATAAAGACATCCGTAGAAAGCACATATAAGCTCCAATCCTGGTGGGAAAATAAGGGCCACATGTTCGCCAGTGTTCACACGACCTTTCTCCAACAAAAGGTTTCCAATTCTTTCAGCTTTCTTGTGTAATTCTGAGCAGGACAACACTTTTGCCACTGCCCCTTTAGAGTTGAGAAGAGTGAAAATGATGTGGTCTGATGTACTTTGTGCACGCCATCTTAAGATTTCCGAGATGAATTGGTACTACAAAAAATAAAACAAAGAATCATTATAAATATAAGCATTTAAGAAAACGTATTGGTGTTATCAAATTAACACATTCAGTGCTTACGACATGCCTCATGTTTCCATTCAAACGCTCAGTGCACACAACACACCAGACGTGTTCTGTTGATAGTATATTTGTGTCTATGAAATTTTTTAACATGGCATGTATTTACGTAAAATTTTATTCGCAGTGAATGTGTTAATAAAACTAATAATTGCGGGAAAAAGTTCTTATATGAGTTAAAGATTGCACAAAATTATGTTTATTACAAAACAGTAGGAAAATAGATCAATAAATAGTAATTTTGATTATTAACATATTACTTACATTAGGATGATACATTATCCTCAGTGAGATACAGGCAAAAGCCTAGTTTACTGGGGACACGGCAAATGAAGATAAATAAACCCAGATCCATTAAAATTGTATGTCCAAATTAAATTACCTGATGTTTTTTCGCAAATTATGTATCAGGTGTACAAATAAGCCGCCACCGTTTGACAAAAGTTGGCGCCACCAGTAAGTTATGGTTAAAATTATCAGATGTAAAACGTCATTGTCGTAAGGTTGCACAACTGTCAACAACATAACCTTGAAATATTAGGGAATTTTTATCAGCATAATATATTCTTTTGTGTGCGAAAATGTCAAGTTTTGAGCCGAATAAGCGTCATTTGCGGGAACTTTTGATTTACTTCTTCAATTTGAAGAAATCTGCAGCTGAGGCGCATCGATTGCTTGTAGAAGCATATGGTGAGGCTGCCTTAAGTGAGAGAAGTTGTCATGAGTGGTTTCAAAAGTTTAAGAATGGTGAATTTGACATCGAAGACAAAGAACGTAGCGGAAAGCCGAAAGTGTACGAAGACGTGGAATTGGAAGTATTATTGGATCAAGATTCGTGCCAAACGCAAGAAGAACTTGCACTTACATTAGTGGTGACTCAACAAGCAATTTCACATCGGTTGAAATCATTGGGAATGATTCATGAAAAAAAACTCTTGTGTATTTGGTGGGATCAGCTCGGTGTCGCTTATTAAGAGTTGCTCAAACCGCACGAAACCATTGCTGGGGCTGTCTACCGAACACAATTGATGAGATTGAGTCGAGCACTCGAGGAAAAGCGCACCCACTACTACTCCAGACACGACAAAATTATTCTCCTGCATGATAATGCTCGTCCACATGTTGCGGCGCTGGTCAAAACCTATTTGGAAACACTCAATTGGGAAGTTTTACCCCACCCGCCGTATTCACCAGACATTGCTCCTTCTGATTTCCACTTGTTTCAATCGATGACGCATGGCCTGTCTGAGAAGCACTTCACATCATATGAAGATACCAAAAATTGGGTCGATTCGTGGATAGCCTCAAAAGATGAAGCATTCTTCCGATGCGGTATCTGTATGCTGCCAGAAAGATGGGAAAAAGTGGTGGCAAGCGATGGGCAATACTTTGAATAAAACATGAGGTTCCATTCTTTCACAATAAATGCCCAATTGTTGATAAAAAACGCCGGAAACTTATTTGTACACCTAATATATTTCTTGTCATGTGTGTAAAGTAAAAAATACTCAATTCATTTGACACTACAATGCATGGACACACAAATATTTTAAAATAATAACATTATTTTATGATTTACCAGGTTTTTATGGATAGACCTTCAAATTCCTTATCCATAAATATGTATTTGAAATATTCAAGGTATAAAATGGTCTATAGTATTTGGTGAAATATTGCGAACAATCTTTTGGGAATATGGATGTCTGCGTACATTTCAACCAAATTCTACAACCATCCTTTGATTCCTTTTTCTACTCATTCCATTCATGAATTATAAGTATTTCTATGGATAAAGCTATGTGCTTGCTAAGCATTTTGGTAACCTGTATTTGATTTGTGGTGGATTTTAATTTAAAACCCTACATTAATTAATATTTATTTTATCATAGCTGCTATGAATAAATGCAAAAGTACTTTGTCTTCATGACTTATTAAAACGCAATTTTCAGATGGAATTGCATATTGCAATCTTGTGTGTTGAAAAAAAATAGATAGTAAAAATCCCTCACCTTCCTGGCAGCATCCGAGTCATCTGTGTGTCCCATGTCCCGCCCCTGGGCTGAAGCTAGTCGGTTGCCCTGCACAAGGTTCCCCACGATGACGGAGGCAGGACCAACGTCTGCAACACACTCGCCTGTTGTTGGTGCCACACCACACAACACACGGGTAAACATTGCCACAAGAGAGGTAACCGAACTTCTGCTTTTCTCTTAACACTAACTCGCCAATTCAAGTTATTGTCGGAAGAGAACCAAAAACTACAACCTGCACGACTACTTTGGATATGTTTCCATGAAAATTGATTACTCTAAAATTACAAATAGTTATTGTTTTCCTTCTATTTTGTCCGTATCTAGGACCATTGGAGTAGAGGCACGTAATTCGCTGTCAGTCTCGATAAATGTTGGTAATAAAACTGCAGCCAAAAAGTAACAATAATATTCTAAACAAACTCAAACTTTTTTCTAAACCGGACTGTGATTGTTTGTTTTTATATCCTCTTATGGGTTAATAGAACATACAGTCATAAATGATAAATATAATAAAAGAAACATATTTTGCAAAAATAAACTGTTTCAATTTCTGTTTGTGTTATTTATTTTTACTTTTAAATAAATTTCTTTGAATATTTTACTATGAGTTAAACTCCAGATCACCTCCATAGAATAGAGTTAAAAATCTTACCATTCCTTTGATCTTAAAATATGGTTAAATATTCCATGGAACATCAGCATATATGGTATATTACAATATAATATTGACATCAATAGGTGTGTAGCTTAGCTGTAATTTCATCTAGAAAGATGTATTCTTTATGATTCAATGAAGAAACTTGGTTGCTTCATAAAGGAGAATAATTCCATTTAGGATTAATGCTAGTTGCATATTTTTAATTCTTCAAGAAAATATCTCAAATGTTTCCCCATTGAACCTTACCCTAACTTGAATAAGGTTTACATGTATTGGTGAAATATATCACAAAAATCATAATTTCTTTTTTATCGAGTTCTAAAATTGTGTTGCAGAAAAATAAGGAATTTCAATACTTTTCGATTATTGCATTAATTTAGAGTAATACTAATTTTCATTTATATCCAACAAAGAGTTTATAAAATCTTAAAATGGGTTTTTAGTTAATGAAACTTTTTGTTAAAAAATAAACATCCAAATAGAACAGGATTTGAAAGTTGCATATAAATCTGCTTATTGAATAAAAAATATTAGATAAAAAGTGTTAGATAATAATTTATCATGAGTTAATAACTTGGAAAGTGTATTAAAGATTTCATACAGAAAGATAAAAATAAACAAAAAAAAACTTAAATAAAAACATTAAAGAAACCTGCATCACATCGGGACTTAGAAATATTTACAACTTTCGAACATTATACCAAATCTCATCATTACTCAAAAACTGATCTTAAATGAAAACATTACTTGATCAATTATTAATGCATCAAGAAAAAAGTTCTCATTATTTCAATATTCGCCAAAACTTTGTTTAAAAATCAAACTTAATAAATTATTAATTTAAGTCACTTTAGCTAATATTAACATAAAGATTTGAACATAGAAGAATGTGACAAAAATTCAAGGCAAATTGTAGTTTTTATAGGTTCACAAATTTTGACAATTTTATACTATTCATACATATATTGAACAAAATTTTGAAAATAAATATACACCAATCAAACGTTTTCCCTTCAGTTACCTCTTCTTTCCTATTGTGGCGAAATGTTAACAAAACACAATCTATAAAACAAATATGACATCAAGTATGCTTAATGATTTTATGAAGTGCTTTTACTGATGATGATGATGACCATAGAGTAAGTTGAATTTTGGATTAGATTGAAAATAAAATAAAATACATGCACTAAATAAAGCTTTGAAACATTCCGTGCATCCCGAGTTAATTAAATACAAGTAGAATAATAGAGGGTTCAAATAATAGAGATTATACTTTTTGGTTATTTTTATCATTCATTTATATGAGTAAGAAGGAAAACTGTGAGGAAAGAAAAGAAGTAATATGAAAGAAAAATGTAGACAAATATGAATATGATATTATATTTTCATGCCGTTTTTTCAATGAAGATTTCGATTAGGTGCACTACACTGATAGATATATTCTAATAATATCTACTAATGCAATTATATTTATTGTACAATATGCGCAAGCAAATAGTTTATTGTCAATTTTATAATAACCATCCATCGATCCATTATTAAGTTAAGTTAATAGTTATATAGTATTATACCTGCTTTATATCATTTTTATATCAACCTTCATTAATAAGCTATTCAACTAATCAAAATCTTCATGATTTCAAAATGAAATTTTTTATTGAATTCCGATGAATATGTAAAAGAGTTTCATATTTAGATTTTTCCTGTTTTTTGGAATATTCATAACGTAATAATATATATCACCACAAAAGATCAAGAAATAGTTCAAATGTGGAATAACATTGAGTTAAATCTATTTATCTATAATAGTTTACCAATGCTTTTTTAAATAAATTAATTTTGTATGTTAAAACTTTACTTTGTAATATTCAATTTTAATAATGTCAGCTTGTGTTTAAGGCAACAATAGAAAAAAACCATTTGCGCCTCTAAGCATTGTTTTATTTATTTACAATTAAATCTGAATATTTTATATTGTAAAAAAAGAACACTTTGTTTATTTTAATAGATTGTATATTGTCTAGATAAATGAAAGCATTTTTATTATGAAAATACGCTAAAAGCTTTCATATAATTTTTATTCCACTTTTTGTAACGGTTGTTTTTTTTAACAAGTTTTAATATACATTTAAGATATTATCTATAAATTATTACTCTGAATAGTTCTGGCAGTAAAAAAATATTAAAATTCACACATTTCTCAAAGCAAATTTGTTTTTGAATGGAGAATGAGAAAATATTCTAAAGGAAATATGTACTTATTAATTGTACATACTGTTTTAACTATAGAATTTTTTTTTTAAAAACGAATGCGGAAAGAATACATAATAAAAGTGGTGAACGAAGTGCATGGCCATGCATTTATCCAGCTGGACTTTTATGTGCCATTTCCCAGTTCGAAACCCATGCCGTAATAATCTGAGTAACATTTTTTGCTTAGTTTTTGTGGGCATATAACCTCTGTCGTGTATATGAAGTGTGCTGAATTCATAAAAATATTAGATCAACAAATATATTTTCACAGCTCGTGTTCATACTTACTCTACGAGTAAAGCAAATGTTCAAAAGCTCAACTTTTAAAAGTTGTATTTATTTAATAGTGTGGAAACAGCTTTAAGCGTTTGATCGATTCGACTATAGTGCATTTTCAGCATACATAAAGGTCTTATAAAATTCAAAAGCAATATACAAAACTCTTTGACTATCCATAAATTATGAAAATAAAAATAGCCTGTTCTTTATTTAAGGATATCCTTTAAGGTTTACAATTTTTCAAAGCTAGTAAAAATATACTGTATTTTTGTGGAATATATAATAAATTGTAAAATGAAAGATATTCATAAATTGTTTATGTAATTCAGGCCGATAAAAACACTACATTTCACAAACTGAAAATTATTTCAAAACATGATTATCCTGTGTCAAAAAAATGCAAGAAAAAAATATTTTTAACTATGCAATAATCAATACGTGTATTATATAAATCAATATTAATTTGTTTGTAATAGAAAAAATACTAGTCAGTTCAAGCAAGTCCAAATTCAATATTATTTCTTTCATTTCAAAATTGCAAGTCAATTTCCAAATGTTTTTTTAATAGATATATATACATATTTATTTCATGAATATATTAAAAAATAAATATGAATTTGTATTTTAATGACTTGTATATACTATTTATTTCCTTGGTAAATTTATTCGAAATTTGGATACAAATTAAAGTGAGACCATAAAATTCTGGTTATTTTATATTTTTAAAATATGAGATATCATATATATTTTTTGTTGAGGTTTGTATAAAAATCATGTTTCATAATTCTCTTAAAATTTAGTAAAAATGCATAGAAGACCAACTGAAAAAAAAAGGATTTTGTGTTTCTAAAGAAATGATCAAATGGATTTAGAATATTACTGAACAAACCTGAATGAATCTCCCTTGGTTTTGGCAGGTTTGTTACGCAGGTATGAGGACAAAGCAGCACGTTTGCTGGGTGCAGTGTACCCTCCAAAAATCTGAAAAGTGAAATTAATAATTTATAACTTATAACACCCAGGCTTCAAATAATGTATGTTAATTATTTTTAATTTTTGATAACATTGTGATATAACACATCGATTAATAAGTACCAGGACTAACTAAGAGATGACGCCTCGAATAACAAATTCATGCCATTCTCAGTTAGTACCAACCTTTAGAAGTTACGTGTCAAACTTTCATGACATTCCGACATTGTGTCATTGAGTTATAGTGACGCTACTTTTGCTATTTTCAAAACAATGGAAAAAACCGAATTTCATGTGTTGATAAAACATTGCTTTTAAATGGGAAAAAATACCGTTCAAACTTAGCGATGGCTTGAAAAGTGTTATCCGGGCTCTGCTCCGTTGAAAACAACCATTTGTCGGTGGTATGCTGATTTTAAACGCGGTCGTCTAGATACAAATGATGCTGAATGCTCTGGTCGTCCAAATGAGGCTGCTACACCAGAAAACATAAAAAAATCCTCAAAATCGTGATGGAAAATCGCGAAGTAAAGTTGCGTGAGATAGCTGACATCCTGAAGATATCATTTGGTAGTGTTTACACTATTTTGCATGAACATTTGGTCATGAAAAAGCTTTTATCAAAATGGGTGCCGCGTTTGCTCACAATGGAACAGAAACAACAACGCATCGATGATTCAGAGCGCTGTTTGGCACTGTTTACGCGAAATAAACAGGAGTTTTTGCGTCGGTATGTGACAATGGATGAAACTTGGATCCACCACTATACTCCGAAATCAAATCGGCAGTCAGCTGAGTGGAGAGCAGCAGGTGAAAGTCGTCCGAAGCGACCAAAAACTCAACAGTCGGACGGAAAGGTTATGGCCTCCGTATTTTGGGATGCGCATGGTATAATATTCATCGATCACCTTGAAAAGGGAAAAAACATCAATAGCGAATATTACATAGCGTTATTGGAGCATTTGAAGGCAGAAATTGCAAAAAAATGACCCCATATGAAGAAGAAAAAAGTTCTTTCATCAGGACAATGCACCGTGTCTCAAGTCTATGGTAACGATGGCCAAATTGCATGAGTTGAACTTCGAATTGCTTCCGTACCCACCGTATTCTCCAGATTTGGCCCCCAGCAACTATTAGCTGTTCGCAGACCTCAAAAAGATGCTCCAGGGAAAGAGATTTGGCTCCAATGAAGAAGTGATTGCCTAAACTAACGCCTATTTTGAAACCAAAGATAAATCGACTACACGGCTGGCATAGAAAGGTTAGGAAAGCGTTGGAATTAATGTATCGCTCTTGAAGGAGACTATGTTGATGAATAAAGAAGAATTTTGATTACTTTAAGAATTTACAATCTGCCGATCCGGAGGTTGCGGGTTCTATCCCCGCTGGAATCCAGATTTTTTTTTAATGGAATTCCAGTCTGGTACTCACTTAGGGCCCATTAAAACATATTTCTGGTTGGTTGGAAGAGATTGCCACATGGCAATAAACTCTCCAGGTAAAATAAAAAAATAAAAACAAAAATTTGGCAAACAAATGTTGTTTTAGTAGTTAGTCCCGGGACTTATTGATAATGTGTTATAATAACTGACCCAATAAAAGTAAATCCTTGGTACTTTCATGTGAATTTTTTTAGTATAAATTTCTAGAGTTCAAGTATTTTGTTTTGGAGTGTCTCTCTTCTATGAAAGAAAAGAGTTTTCATTATACTCGTATATTTATAGGGTTGATATGTCCAAATACATTTTATTTGCTACTTATTTTTATTTAACCAGTTGAAAACTAGGAAAATACTTTTTTGTGTCAAATTTAACCAAGTATCATAATTTGCAATTTTTTTTTTGTAGAATAACTAAGAATGACTTGTATTTACCTCTTCTTGCATTCTGAGAGATGTATTCCTCCTAAGGGTGTTTTGGGAAGATAGTTTGGTTGCACGAGCGCCAAGCAGTAGATGCCGACCTGGTGAATGGAATCAACGGCCTGCAATACCCTGGACATCCACTGGAATGACTGCAGTACAAGGTAAGGAACATCATCAAAATATGTTACCAGTAAAAAGGCTTTTTTTATATATTGCAAAATATACAAAAACTTATAATCTATATAATTTATTTTTGGAAATTGGAGTAGCTATTTTATTTGTACTGTTTGGCAAGTTATCATACAATAATAGATATTTTAATTACATTACTATTTAGGAAGATAAAAATTCTTATATCTGCATAAAAAAATTGATAAAACAAATTTATAATGTCACATAAACAAAACAAAATTTTGATATTTCAGCTAAGGTTTGAGTTTAGAGTGACTAAACTCAAATCATGTATTTAAGGCACATTCCCATGATGATGATTAAAGCATTAAAGAGCGCATAAAAGAAGAGTAAAATGTCTCCATATCTAATATATAACTGTATAGCTGCCGCAAGCAGATTGCATATTCCTCTATTAGAGAGATTAATTTGTATAATTGCATTTTTTGCAAGGAAGAATAATTTGGAGTGTGTAACAATAAATAAACAATATTAAAAAAAAATACAATACACTATCATCACAACCTTTAGGGCTCCATTTCCACTAGTGACATTTTTGTTCACATCAATAGGTAGGTCAGTTCTGACAACATAAACCAACAGACCAATAGGTAGGTCAGTTCTGACAACATAAACCAACTGGCCGATAGGTAGGTCAGTTCTGACAACATAAACCAACTGGCCGATAAAGAATATGTATATTTACTCATATAACATATGCATATGGACGTCTAAACCAAGCTTTTTAGACTTGACTATTATTAAATATGAAATTACAAGATACAATGATAAAAATATTACACATATGGTACATATTGGTTCATGTTGTCATCTTTACTTTGCACAAAGCATAAAAATATATAACAAAACAATGTTTTATATTTTGCATTTTTGTAGAACATAAAACAGTGTTTTTAAGTATCAATTATTAATCTAAGAGAGAACTTCATATTTCAAATTATAAGTTCTACATCTCTTCTATTCTTTATTCTTACTGATCTTTGTCAGTGAGGAATAGAATAATTCTAGCATACAAGAAAAATTCTAGATTATACCTCATAAAAAGACAAAAGTTTTTCCTGATTGATTATCAAATATTTTTAAGCATCAACTTTGTGGCGATATGCGCATATTTGATATTATTATTGCAATATTAAATTTGTAGAATTTAAAAATTAAAATTCCTTAATTTCACAACGTTAAATCAAATAGAATCTCTATGAATTATTGGCATTATTTAAAGATGATATTACTTTGAATAATATGAAAAAAATATCATCAAAATATAACAAAAATTTGAATACAGGTTTAATTCCATAAATTTTACTCACCATCAGACAATGTGATCTATTGACTGTGGGTGTTAGTACGCGTAAATTACCCAATCCACATTTTACCTGTTCTAAGATAAAATTATACTTCCTTGAATAAGTTTGTATGGAACTTTTTTTTAAGAAAACTTATTTTGTAAGAAAAGTTAACCATGAAAAAGTCATTTAACAACTCGTAGCTTGATATTGAGGCCTGTTTATTTGATATTTCAAATAAACCAAAGAAATGTGTTTGGTTCCTTTTCACGTATATGCTGTACACACATATATTGCTTGGTCTCATATAAAAATTAGACTGATTATTTTAATACTAGATATTGGAAGATGAGGAAGGAGTAGTGTCGCAGTAAGAAAAATCTGTAAAACCAAATTCTTACTATGCAAATTTACTTGATCTTTTCACTGCTGAGTTTCTGCTCCCTATTTTAACCTATGATAGACAGTTATTTTTGAAAATACATTTTATATTATTTAAATCTAAAATACCTAGGTGATTTATTAATTTAAAAAAAATGTAGCACATTTTTAGCAACACAAAACAAATTTGTTTCATATTACTATAAATTAATTAAATTAACAGATAGTTTAAAACTGTGACAAAGTATCGTAAACTTTTATCTTATCAATACTAAAACTTTTATTGATAGTCAGTTTTTTATATTTTTTTTTACAAAAGTGGGTGTTTAATATTATAATAAGATCTATATTGGACGAACGATATGTGTCACATGAAGACTTCGCGCATCGGTTACCTATACAGTCATATAACCGCCGAGTCGCGAAGTGGTAGTGTTCTATGTGTGTCGGTACACGTACTTGATCTTGAGTGTATGTTTATTTAGGGTGACTGTCATATTGTTATTTATTAGACATTATGTTCGGAGTTCGTAGTAATATGTTTTTATTTTTTTATAAACAATCATTTGTGTGAGCGAACTCATTTAATTTTATTATTTGTGTAGATTTTTATTCGTAATAATGCTGGTTTGTTAACATTGATGTTTTGTTTGAGTGTATAACTATTTTTCTGTTTATTGAACCCTTTCATAATTTAAAAGATGGATGACGATGCAATAGAACAGTATATTCTAGACATTGATTCTGATTTTTCTATGAGTGATGACGAAGATTATATACCGGATAATACTGAGGACGTCGATGATCCTTCAGAAATTAGTGATAGTGAAATTGACAATCTAAGGTTTTAGATAATACAGAGCTCACATCAACCGTAAATGTAGACAATATTTCATCTGAGTGGCAAAATGGCATTAACTTTCGTCCAGTATTGCATGACTTCAACCAACAATCTGGATTGATAAATTGCGATCTCAATGAAGAAAGTCGGGAAATAGATTATTTTGAACTATTTTTGAGTAGGACATAGTGAGAAAAGTTTCTGAAGAAACTAATAGATATTATGATCAAGATAAAAAAACCCTTTTCCCAGGATTCACAAATGAATGAATGGAAGCCCGTGAATGCTGATGAAATATATATATTTTTCGCTTTATCAATGCTTATGGTTCGGAGCAAAAAAAGCAGGATCAGGCAATATTGGACAAAGGACAAATTAATATCTTGACCAATTTTTGCGAGACAATGTCACGAGATAGATATTTGTCTATTCTAAGTATCCTACATTTTTCAGATAGTTGCCAACAGCCAAAAGATGATATTCTATATAAAATAAGAGACTTTGTCGATTCGGTGTGTGATAATTTTAAGATTTTTTTTATCCTTTTAAAAATTTGTGTATCGATGAGTCACTAGTATTATTCAAAGCTAGGTTACGAATAAAACAGTATTTGCCGGCAAAAAGGCACAAATTTGGAATTAAACTCTTTGTTCTGTGCGATTGTGAAACCAGTTTAGTTTTAAAATTAATTATTTATTGTGGAGCAAAAACCGAAATACCCGTAAGTAATATAGACGAACAATTATCCAAGGACATGGGGGTTTCGGGAAAAGTGGTTGTGTCCCTACTATCGGAATATTTGTGTAAAGGGCATACTATTTATACGGATAACTGGTACTCAAGTCCAGCTTTATTTAAGTATTTGCACGATCAAAAAACCAACGCCTGTGGAACAGTCAAAAAAACTAGGAAGTACCTGCCAAAATTTGGAATCGTGCAGAAAGGTGAAACATCATCAATGGCTTCTGGATGTCTACTTGCTGTAAAATGGCACGACAAGAGAGATGTGCACATGTTGACAACTGCACAAGATGCGTCACTAATAGAAACCGGCAAAGTCAGTCAAAAGCCGCTATTGTGAAACCATCGTGTGTAGTTAGTTACAACAAACACATGGGCTCCGTAGACAGGTCAGATATGATGATCACCTTTGTAGAGTGCGTCCGTAAAACCAATAAGTGGTACAAAAAGATCGCGTTTCGTACAATTGACGTGGTCTTAATAAATGCTCACGCGATGTTTAAGTTTAAGACAAAAAAAGACGTGAGCCTAACAGACTTCCAATTAGAAGTTGTTCGACAACTTCTACAAAAATATCTTCATCCGGAGTCAACACCTAAATCCAAACAAAGTGGTGACCATCCCCTTAGACTAAGTGCACGACATTTTTTATCAGACATTCCACAAACTATCAATTCTAAGAGACAATCGGTTTATCGGCGGTGTTTTGTTTGTAAAAATACTACGCGGCAGCCTCAGAAACGTGTTCAAACTCGTTATTGGTGTAGTGACTGCGAAGTTGCCTTATGTCCAACTAATTGTTTTAAGGCATATCACACAATTCATAAGTTTTGAGTTTTAAAAGTTACATCTGCAATACTAATGCATGGACCCTATCCATATGCCGACGAACAGTTGCGCCAGCGTGTGTGTTTGTGCCGAGATATTTTTTTAGACCTTCCATTAAATTTAATTATTAATATGATTCTTTCCGATAAAGATAATTTTTGTATATGGAGATCATGTTCAAAAGTACATTCTCGATGTGGATGACTAAATGTTTACGATAGACCTTATAATAAAAAATCCCACAAGTGATTTACTTAAGTGGCAGCTTCATTCTCACGGTAATATATTTTTATTTATTTTTTTCAAGTCAATATGAAACAAAACAACTCTGATTGTTTTTATACTAACACAAAGGTACAATATTTGACTATAATATGCTGTTTATTTGGTAACTTTATTCCTTTTGTGTGAAGAGTAATTAAATTGTTTATAAGTGCGTTCCAATGTTTAAAATTCTCGCCGGTCTGAGGGAGTACTTCGCGTAAATCTTAGCTGATCTTTAAGGGTTAATTTACAAATTCTATAAGAACTTATTTTAAAAAACCTTATATAATGGCATATATGCATTGCTAGCGAGCGAGCAAGCAATAATAAGCACACAAGCAAGCGATAATATGTATTGCTGGCAAGACGTGACAACCAAGTGTATATCAGGATTTGCTATTGTATAAATCAGTTAATTCCCAGAAACTTTAGATATCAAATAAAATAGTACATTATGGAGCAGGCTAATAGATTCTTCTTTCAATGGTACTAAGCAACCGAAATTTCCAAAAAAAATAATTGAGACTGGAGTGATACCTTTTATTAAACTTTAATCCAATAATTTGCTTAAGTTTTGATTTTAAATATAATTCTTAAAACATTTATTTGCTTATATGAATACCCAAAACCAGAACTTAATTGGACCAAATATTACAGAATACATACATTTATTGTTTTATTTTATAATTTGCTTTGAAAATGAGTTTTTTTTCATGATGATTAATTTAATTAGAAGTGTTCAAATCTTCTATTCCCTCTACAAATATATTAATAATTAAAAACAAGGAATGAATATTGGGTATATTTGAATTTTATATTGATAAAATGATTAAAAGCTCAACTGAATTGAGAAAATCATTAATGAATTTTGGTCAGTTGGTTTTATTAAGATGGCTTAAAAATTCATAAACCACCACTTTGGTAGCGTGTGCTACCAAAGTGCGTGTGGTACATGTTGGTGTTACATTAATTGCATTTATATTGTTAGTGATACATACTTAAATTTTTTAAATATACCAGGTGTGGACCTATAAAACCGGAATTTGCTCATAGATGGCTCTAGTTGTCAATGTAGTGACTGGTAAAACCTTGTCATTGGCGCCTTTTTTTTGTGTTTACATTTGTCAAAGATTTTTAACTCACAACAATGCAAGTTTAATACAACTACATATGTTTTCATAGCGTTGAACATGTCTGTTTTTGTGCCTGAAAACTAAGATTTGCGGACAGCATTGATTTTCTGTTACCATTTAAAGAAAACTGCTGCAGAATTGCATCAAATGCTTGTCGAAGCTTACGGTGAGCATGCTATTAGTAAATCACAGTGCTTTGAGTAGTTGAAAAAATTCAAAAGTGGTGATTTTAACATGAGAAATGAAGAACGTGGAAGACCACCGAGAAAGTTTGAAGACGCTGAATTGCAAGCATTGTCGGACGAGGATGACGCTCAAACACAACAACAACTCGCGGATCAATTAAATGTGACACGAGAAGACGTCTCCATACGTTTGAAAGCCATGGGAAAGATCCAGAAGGTGGGAAAATGGGTTCCACATGAACTGAATGAAAACCGAAAGTGACAGCAGGAAAACTGAAAAACCACTTGCGAAATGCTGCTCGCCAGGTACAAAAGAAAACCATTTCTCCATCGAATTGTGACTGGCGATGAAAAATGGATATATTTCGAGAATCCTAAGCGTAAAAGATCATGGGTAACTCCAAGCAAACCGGCGACATCGACGGGAAGGCCAAATCGCTATGGACGGAAGATAATGCTCTGTGTTTGGTGGGATCCGAAAGAGTGCTATCTATTATGAGCTGCTAAAACATGGCGAAACCGTTAATACTGAACGCTACCGACAACAAATGATGTATTTGAACCAAGCATTGCATGAAAAACGACCAGAATATCAAAAGAGGCATAGCATCCACAAATTGCCAGAGAGATGGGAAACATGTGTAGCTAGCAATGAACAATACTTTGAATAAAATATTTTTTACCATTTTCATATAATAAATGTGTATTTTCTATAAAAAAAATCCAGTTTCATAGGTACAGATCTGGTTTACTTAAATCAGAAATCTTATTTGAAGAAAAAAATAAGTATGATTTATGTGTATTTACACTATATTTAAAAAATAAGTATGATTTATGTGTATTTACACTATATTTAAAAAAATCGATTTTGTATCAGAAGATCTAACAAGTATTTGTATTTTATTTGGATAAATTTAATTGTCGCATTTGTGAATATTTTGCAAATTTGCTAGGTCCAATCAATTGCCAAAATTTCAAAAAAGTTCTAAAATAAATATTGAAAAAAAAACTCATGCAATATTTATAAATTGAGGTTAGCTCACACTGAACAGTCTTTGTTTTTGGGACACAGTTGCTCAGCAATAAACCCAACAACAACAATCATTGAATTCATATAAATTTTTTTATATGTTATTTGAAAAAAAAACCAAAATACTTAATTTATTTAAGCAAACATTGAAAAATTATCCCAGACCAAAGATTATCCCAGACAATAGCATTCCTCAATAAATGGTTATGTTAATAAGTGAAGTAAATTGAAATTATGCAATGAAAAAATTGTGAGTTGTCTCAATATTCATAAATTCAAGACAGAAAAATATCAGTAAAAATACAAAAAAATATCATTAAGCGTATTGAATTTATGGGTAAAACTATAATATAATGTAGCATTGTGATAAAATTGGTATTTTTTTTTGGTTATGTTCAAAACCATAAAATATTATTATTATAATAATATTATGATTTTTGTGAGTGTTAATCGCAACATCTATCATTTGAGATTTAGTGATTACTGAAAAACTTTCGACTAAATGCAAGAAAAGGATCCTTACATATTTTGTACAATAAAAGTCTTGAGAAACAAGAAACAGTTGAAGGAAAACGTGCAAAAAGGTCTCCTATAAGATTAATGGACCAAATAAAGCAATTAACAGGATCCTTTTTAACCTTTCCTCCCCTGTGATGTGTAACTAGTACACATTGCTTCTAAAAACTTTTATATGTCTATAAATATAATCAATACTGGATTCAGATTTTAGGTATTCCTCCGTAATACATTTACGCATTGAATGAAAAAAATTATATTAATAATAATTAACACTTATCGGCCATATCAGAGATATTTTGTGAAAATCGGGAATAAATTCACCAATACAATGAAACGTGTGCCAGTGTGTGATGTAGGTATATTCATTAAAAAAAAAACGCTATGGGTGAGGAAGCGACACTATTCACGTTTCACTCTCACTCTACTTCGGTATATGGGAACGCAAGAAATATAATCTCAGTTCGCTCGCTTCTCTCGCTTCAGTAGCTTTCGGGCAGCAATTTGAGGTGGTCGTCGTGAACGTCGGCCGATGTTTTTTTCATGTTTTCAGAAATTAAATTTCAATTATTATCATTTTTGACTTCAAATTTAGGCGATTGGCTATGAATATTCTTATTTTTCTGATTTTAAATAGCTCATTTTTACATGTGTATTGAATACACAGCAGCGGAATGTGCGGATTTTTGTAGCATAGGAAGGGAAAGGTTAAACACTGCTTTCAAAATGGCCCAGATAAGAGAAGGGTGGAGAGAAATGGTGCAGCAAGTTCCAGACATAGCATTCAGGATTAAGCATGCAAAGAAGAAGAATCGCATAAGCATTTAAGAGATGTATATGCGTGTTTATAATAAAAATATTGTTGAAGCAAAGGAATTTTGTGAAATAATTCTGAAAAAACTTTCATTAAATCTTTCAACATGTGAAATTATGGATTAAACGCTTATTTGATTGACAAATACAAGTATTGATTCTAGTGAATCACAATAATCTATCTTTATCTTGAAAATTAGTGCCTGGTATTTGTTCAAGTGTGGGTGTTGATTGATGTGAGGTGAAGTGAGGTGGTCACTTATTCAAAGCCCAGATAAAATTATGAAACATTTTTTAGCTATATTTTTAAATAATAACACACATTTAGGTATTTGCAAAAATATTGTCTAAATTAGGTTAATTGATTTAGCTACATTACAAGTCTGATAATCTATCTATAGTAAATTATCAGACTTGTAAAATATTATATGTGTTCAAATCTCCATAAATTAGATTAGACACAATTTTTTTTTTACATGAAATGTTTTTATGTTTATAGGCATCAAATATTTTTATTTTATATACAAGCAAAAAACATTAAAATTTCTACTCATTTTAACGCATTAACAATAAAACTTTAACTTTAAAATGACTTTTTGAGAGTGACCAAGTTTTAGAAGCAAAAACACGATCAAATGCTAGAATCTATCTTCTCTTTAAATAAAATATTTTTGAGTAGATTTTCAACTTTATTAAATTAATAGATGAAAGAGTAAGTCAGATAATTATTAAATTGTCGACATCACCATCAAGTCGATTAATCTTCAAGGAAGACTATTAAATTTATGTTACATATTTCTCCATTGTATTAAAGTGTATCTATCTTAGAATTTCACTCATATTTTTTAAGATAATTGTCACAATTTTTGTCTTGAATTATAGTTACAAGAGTTTTTCAAATTGTAGATGAGTGTCATTTTTACCTCTTCTTCACTGCAGTCTGGCCTTTGTTCCGCAATTACGCAAATCCTCTCATCTCGCAGTACCCTGATACTGAACACGGCTATACGACCGCGATAGATGAACTTCATAGGCTCCACAGCCAGGACTGTTGCTATGATGTCGTCCATGTTGTGTTTCCGCCCGGTCACCGTCATCAATCCATCGCGAGATCCACATATAAAAACCAAACCTGCAATTAATAATTTATTCATTAAAACATCTCATACAGAAAAAAACAGATGCGTGAGACTCTCGCGCGGTAGAAGTTAAATTTCTTAGCTCCTAGGAAATGTTGATTTTTGCATTGCTTTTATTTTTGCATTGCTTTTATTCCATTTGTTAACGATTTTTTTTTAGGATTAGGAATTGGTTATGTGGAATTTAACTCAAGAAAATCTCTTAATTAAATAAAAAATGGTAATGTGGAATTTAATTCAAGAAAATCTCTCTTAATTAAATAAAAAAATATTATTTTTAATAATAAATAATAATTTTAATAATAAATAATAATTTGATTAATAAATAATAATTTTAATAATAATATAATACACTTAATAATATTAAAATAATATTAATAATTATTAATATTAAAATAATTAATAATAATGTAATAATAAATAATAATATAATACACCGTTTCACTTTTCGCGACGTTCAGGCCAATTTGCCCTACCGCGCCAATAGAAGTTTCACTTCATAAAAAATTCTTGAGTATAGTTTCAGCGTGTAATTTTTATTCTAGAAAATGAGTCCACATATTCATACTTTCCGTTGTTAATTATTAACTCTTTGAACTCCAGATTTTTTTTTGTATGACATACCAACAACTCCAGGGTATTTTTTTGAAATTTTACTATAAAATGATAGGTTTTAGAAATAATTTATTTAAAAAAAAATTAATAAGGTTTCATGCAATTTTTTTATTCAAACTATTAGATAAATGTTTAAATGAGTTTATTTTGATAAAAAAAATAACAATTCAACATTATTTTTTAGTTTTATAATCTTTCAAAGTATGATATCTGAGGAAACAATCCCCTAAATGCATCCTAGGTTTTCCAGGACAGGTGTCGCAAAACTCATATGTTTCATGTCGTTTGCCCATTTTGCCTCTATTTGAGCAGACCACACAGTCCTTCTTCTTTCCCTTCTGCAAAACATGAAGTTTACCATCTAGTCGTACATCAAAAGTAGAAGTTGATGGCCTACTTCGCAGCTCCCGAAAGTCTCCTACCAACTGATCAACTAAATTCTTGACAAATTTCAAATGAGTTAGTGATTTTTCATTATTTTTCAATTTTATATTCTTGTAGAGGATGTATGCATTGATTGAGCAAATTTCCATTCCCCAGAAAAAAAGTTTTCTCCACCATTTTAATGACTTCCTGAGAAAACAATATGTGGAAGCATACTGGTCGGCACGGTCTACTCCACCCATAGATTTGGTGTAGTTTCGTACTACATTTGGTTTTTCTGTAACTAATTGAACACCTCCCTTCCCTGTTCTGGAAACAGACGACATGCCAGCAGAATCACCAGTACTCAGCATTGTAATTATTCTTTTATCCTTCCATGCCAAAAGCATTGTTTTTCTTTTTCTTACAGCCAAAACTTTTTTATTGCCAAACTTTGGTTTTTTTATGGTGATCAGAATGCCTTTTCTGTTGGTCTGTATCGTCCCAGTTAAATGACATTTCATCTTCAATAGTGCTTCAGCAAGTGGAAGACTTGTGTAGTACCTGTCTGTAAACAAGTGGTATCCTTGTGCATGGGGTACCTTCTCCAAAATTTTTCTGAACAAGTAGATGGGTATTCTCGAACTCACAGGCAAATCTGGGCTTGGTAAATTCTCTGTAGTAATACTACCGTAATAAGGAAGAATACTGTACACATATGATGTTTCAGAATCCGCCAAAACGTAAATGCGTATTCCCCATTTAGTAGGCTTATTTGGATTGTAAGTGATGAAGCATATTCTTCCTTTGAATTTCACTACTGATTCGTCAACACAGATATTTTTGTTGGGTATGAAATAGTCAGCAAATTTTTTATTTATATATTCTAAAAAATTACTGACTTTCTGAATCCGTGTTCTTAAATCACTATGGCCAGTTTCTTGTGTATTCAAGTGTAACATCCAGAATATTTGATGAAATCGAGATCTCGTGAAAATATTTGCAAAGAATGGGACTCTGGAATTATCTCTAGTAGACCAATATTCTTGCATATTGGCAAGTGGCATTGTTCCCATATTTAAAATGACCCCAATGAATGCCCAAAATTCATCTTTTTGTACATCACGCCAATTTTGCCAAATAGAATTTGCAGTTAGAACTTTTGATTGAAGTTTGACTTTTGCATATGCATTTGTTTCCCGTATTATCTCCGTTACAATTTCTTCCGTGAAAAATAATTTGAAAAATTGACTTGGTTCTTTGATTGTTAAAGGAACATTTGGTCCGACATTCTGAGCTCCGATGTCAAAATTTATAATGTCAGGAGAATCCACCGTATTGGATATATCAATCCATTCATCGTCTTGTGAATCTTGAGCGCTTGTAGTACTTGAAGAACTATCTGATGATAGAAGAGGACCAACTCTGCGTTTTTTATGACCAATGTACTCTGATTCATCACTAGAGGTCTGAATATTGATGTTACTATCACAACTTTCATCACTATATACATTTAAAATAAATTCGTCTTCACTTTCACTCAGTTGCGATTTTTCCATTATTTTAGAGGGTAAAAAAAAAACTTGTGTAATCTCAACGGTGTAAAAGGGTGCGTACTGATTATTTTTCAACCGAAACACGTCTAAACAGTAGAACAGTTGTTGTGAAACTAATGTAACATGTTTATACCTGCTCCTGGGTGTCCCGAGATGTTTGTTTATGTAAACAATACAACCATAAAAAATGGCGACATATAGTCGCCTCTGGAGTTATTAAAATAATTACCATGGCGACTATATGTCGCCTCTGGAGTTATAAGGGTTAATTGTTTGTTAGATGCATGTCAGAAAATAGCTCAAGAGACAATTTTACAAACGAGTGGAAGACCAGTAGGAAGGGTGAGTAAAATTAAGTAAACCAATGCACTGGCATTGGACCAAATACAGTACATAATTTTATTATTTTATTTCATAATTTGTTTTGAAAATTGAGTTTTTATTTTCAATGTTTAATAAAAAAGGGTGCACAATTAATTTAGTAAGAAGAACTCAGTTAGCCTTCAACTCTTATATTCCCTCAATAAAGGTTTTAATAATCAAAAACATGAAATGAATATTGGATAATGAAATTGTGTATTTTTTAAATATTAAAAGCTCAACTGAAGTGATAATATCATTAGTAATTTTCGATCCGTTGATTTTAATCAAATGGCTTAAAAATTCATAAACCACCACTTAGCAGGTGTGTATTATTTGGTGTTAAATAATTACATTTATTTAATTGCATATTTGAAACATACTTTACTCCTCTTGACACTGGTCAAGAGTAAAAAAAGTTTTAAATGTGTGCATCTGCACACAGATCATCATAAAGTGTCTGTTTGAGGTAGGCAGAGACATCTCTGCACCTTCTTCAATTGTCCCCGAGGTTTGCCAAACGTCCTCTAGCTATTTCAGGGTCTTACTAGGTGGGTGCAATTTTCAGCTACACCATTAATTGCTCTTATCGATTCATTTGTCTTTCGATTCTGTAATGATATACTCAGTTTTTTCCGTGGCTCTCGATGCCACATCTGTTTTTGCATAAGTTTTGTGAATTGTGCAGTTTTCAGTTCACATGCAAGAACTGGGAGAGCAAAATAATCAAACAAGACTATTTTTTAAACACAGGGAATATTTCAGCAATAAATGGATATAAATTCAATCTTGGTAGCAATTTTGAAATTACGTCATGTAGATATTTAGTTCAATTTCAGAAAAAAAGATACATTTTTTTTTCATTTCTGATACCCTTCAACATATCGTGATTCAGACAGACATTTGAAGAGCACGGCCGGGTGAAAATATTGTCTTTGGCCACAACAATCGAGTTTTCAGGTTTAAAACCACTGGAGTAGGGGCGAAATTCATAGTTCATCATCACACTGCATATGAAGAGGTAACAACACTTGCACAAGAGTTAGGAGTGAGCAACAAGTATAGTGTGTGTGCGTATTGTTACTAGACAAACTCTTTTTACCAGACTGGAACCCTTTTTCAATTTTTTTTTCAGATACCATCAGGAATTGAACCCGAAACATCCAGGTTGAAGTTGAGCGTCTTACTGACTAGAAAATCTTGCCATAAATAGGTTACACAAATTCAGATGCTAAAAAAATCTTAACAATAGCAGGTAGAACCTAAAACCTTTTTTTAGGTAATTCTCCATCCCTTGTGGTATTGCTATAATCAGTTAGTCACTGAACGTTGACCAGTAAACATGGAGTGGGGCGGTAAAGAAAACCATATCGCTGTAATTGCATTACATAAAGTTGGAAAGATGCCGGAAGATATTTTTAATACTTTAAAATCTTTGGATATCAATAATCCTGTTTGTATATTGTACTATTAATTGATTCAAAGATATTCAAGGTATTGAATATCGGCAAAGAAGTGGTCGACCGCGAATCGTAAGAACTCCGCTCATGTCATTCATAGAGTTCAGAGAGGTCATCATCCAGCATCTGTGATGGTTTGTTGGGGTGTCTCATACGAAGGGGTTACTTAGCTACATTTTTGTGCTCAGGGTGTGAATACAAGTGTGAATTCATACCAAAATGACATTTTGGAGAAGGTCATCAAGCCTCTTAATGAGACCATGTTTAATTCAGGATATTGGATCTTTCAACAAGATTCTGCTCCAGCCTACAAGGCAAAGTCCACCCAGCAATGGCTGGAAATTTATACACCAGAGTTTATTAAAGCGGAAGATTGGCCTTCTGGAAGCCCAGATTTAAATTCACTAGACTACAAATTGCAGTCAGTGTTGGAGAACATGGCATGTAGCAGACAACATCCAAATTTGGAGTCTGAAACAATAATTGAAGAAAGCAGTGGCCAATTTCCAATGGACATTGTGTGTACTGCCGTTGACGATCAGCGATCAAGTTTAAAGGCCTGTGTGAAGGCAAGGGGAGGACATTTTGAAAAAGATGTATGTTTTCATTTAAGATAACGTGTGTAAGTCTAACAATATAATAAATCATTTGTAAGATACACTGCTTTTTATTATAATCCAAACATTTTGTAACAGAATTTATGGCTAGACTAGGTACAAAACTGTCTTACTGACTATGACATTGAGACAATTACAATCATGAACGTACAATATACAAAATTATCAACTATTATATTTGATTACCTCCTGGTCCCAAGAATCCTAATAAACCCGTTCTGGTATAGGACTGGTCCCCTACAGAGTTTCCCTCGGGGGTGAGAGGTTTCAGTGCAAAAACTGAAGCAGTGAGTCCAGGCAGACCCCAGTACCCTGTTCCGGTGCCACCGGAGAGTACGCAGATCTCTCCCACCTCATCTGTGCGACACAACTGTGGTGGGCCTTCCATGCGCACTACTGTTATGGCAGCTGAAAAAAAACAATTATTTTATAAGATGATGTTGGCTGACTAAAGTAAGTGAACAAAGAAAAACTTTTTAGACAAAATGGTTTGGGCATGCCAAAAATTTTATAAGATAACGCTTAAAATGTGTACACAGTACTGTATCTCAAAGAGACACTGAAGAAATAAATTATACTTACAGCCAGGCATGACTTGACCACAATCTTGGAGTGTAAGGGAAGTGAGTGAGTTTTCTTGGTCCACCCGAACAACGCCATGTGAGAGTCCGGCCATAGAAAGTACTCCGCGGCCAGTGGAGCCCCCGGGCCGACCGGCACGCCGCACACACACTGTTAGGGCCTCGCTTGAACAGGCACATGGACAGACCACTTCTGGACGTAGACCTGATTAAAAATATAATAGTTAAATCAGGATACACAAGACCAAAGTGTGTTTTTTTTGTTTTTGGATAAATAAAAGTTTCATTAACTAAAAAATATGCATCAGTTAATCAAATAAAAAAATTATTTTTAGTGGCAATACAAATAAGTAAATAAAAATGTATATTCTTTAAAAAATAAAATACATTTACGATTTAAATACGAGTAGATTTGACTTGTACATTTGTTTTCACAATGTTGCGAGGATTTTAGATACTTGAATATAAGAGGTTGAAAGTGAGAAATTTTTGAAAATACACAAACTCCAGAAAAATGAATATAGTAAAAATTTTAAATATCGCTACCCTAATTTGTAAATTTGCTAACTCCACTTTAGTCGAAAAATGACAACAATTGCATTTTGTTCTCGACATTCAAATACACACGCTATAAAAATTTGACATGTCCACAATTATTGAAAGTGCTTTGAAAAACGCCTGTGCTACCAATTCCAACACTGCAAAATGTGTAACTTCACCATTTTGTATGTGAATCCATTAGAATCAAGAAGCATTGTGGTAGCGGTCAAAATATTTAATTTAAAAGGTGAGTTCGCTTCAGTAATTTTGAAAAAAAAAGCATTATTTTCTATGAATATAAGTACCTAGTCTTGCCATAAATTCTGTTACAAAGTGTTTGAATTATAATAAAAAAACAGTGCATCTTACAAATGATTTATTATATTGTTTGATTTACACACGTATCATCTTATATGAAAACATACATCTTTTTCAAAATGTCCTCCCCTTGTCTTCATACAGGTCTTTAAACGTGACGGCCAATCGTCAACGGCAGTACGCACAATGTCCATTGGAAAATTGGTGACTGCTTTCTTCAATGATTGTTTCAGACTCTTCAAATTTGAATGTCGTCTGCTACAGGCCATGTTCTCCAACACTGACCACAATTTATAGTCCAGAGAATTTAAATCTGGGCTTCCAGAAGGCCAATCTTAAGCTCTAATAAACTCTGGTGTATGAATTTCTAGCCTTGTGGGCTGGAGCAGAATCCTGTTGAAAGATCCAATGACCTGAACTAAACATGGGTCATTAAGAGACTTCTCTAAAATGCCATTTTGGTATGAATTTGCACTTGTCTTCACACCCTGAGCACAAAAATGTAGGTCAGTAACCCCTTCGTATGAGATACCCCACCAAACCATCACAGATCCTGGATGATGACCTCTCTTAACTCTATATGAATGACTTGAGCGGCCTCTTGAGAGCTATATGCGTACACCCGATCATTTTGCTTCTTATAATTTCTATCAATGTTGAAAATTTTTTCATCGGAAAAATGGATTTTGCGATGCATATTGTTTGAGTACCGGTGAATCAGTTGTTTAGCTCTGGTCTTCCTGATGTCCTTCAAAGATGGAGTAAGCAAGTGTCCAGTAGTTTTTCGGTAAGCCCCCATATTTGGGCCCGATTTGATAATAGGAGAAATACTCCGTGTCCAAATACCCATCTCCCTGGACATAATTTTTTGTTTGCGGAGTGGATTTCTATGAATTCTGTTACTCATGGCTTTGATGACTGCTGGAGTTCTTACGATTCGCGGTCGACCACTTCTTTGCCGATTTTCAATATCTTGAGTATCTTTGAATCAATTAATACTACGATATACAAACTGGCGATTGATACCCAAAGATTTTAAAATATTAAAAATGTCTCCCAGCGTCTTTCCAACTTTACGTAATGCAATTACAGCGATACGGTTTTCTATACCGCCCTACTCCATGTTTACTGGTCAACCTTCATTGACTAACTGATTATAGCAATACCACAAGGGATGGATAATTACCTAAAAAAAGGTTTCAGGTTTCTACCTGCTATTGTTTAGATTTTATGAGTGTTTTAATTTGAGTAACAGTATTTATGGCAGGACTATGTATAAGCACTATTTTGTTAAGATAATTTTGAAATTTTTTCCCCTTACATATGACTCAATATCTCATTTTATTCATCTAAGGGAGTTAGTAATTTTTCAACACATGTAAAACATCGTGTTCCATGATGACTCAGCAGGAGTTATCAACTTTACATTTTAATTATTACTGGGTGGGGGCTTAAACAAAATTGAGTTTATTTAAATTAATATGAGTATTTGAAGCATTAAAGTACTTTTGTAAGTATTGTCTATTTTTATAGATGAATAGCAGAGGAAAATTTATGGCATGACAGAAAATCGTAGGAGTAATCAAGAAAATCGTAAAAGTGATGAAGAAAATCGTATGAGTGATGGTTTTCAATAAAGTCCAAATTCATTCATGGAATTGCCAATTTTAGTAGTTGATAGTGATAATGCAGAAATCACATAATATTATGTAAATACGGATACTACTCAGAAGATTTATCAAAAGGAATTTTAGAAACACAACCTGACACGGTTTACAACAATACTATATTATAATTATGGAAAGTTCTGATAATACGGATATTGTACAAAATTCGACTGAACTGATAACACAATCCGAGATGGTATTTAACACCATTGATGACATTATAAGTGATGATGAAAGCCAAGGAGTCAAAATTTCATTAGTGCCGTATTCAGATAATTCAGATTCAAATGATTCTAATGGACCACTTCAACCTACTAAAAAAGTAAGAAAGAAAAGGTGTGACGTAGATAGTTCTTCTTGGTTATCTACCAAGAATAAGGCAAGCAGAGAGAAAGGAAAAAGATATTTAGGCAGAAAAAAGGAAAATATTGGATCATGGAATAATAAAATACCGAGGAATGATAAAAAAATTTAAAAAAGATGTAAATGTCATGTTTCTGAAAAAGGTGTCTGAAAAAAGTGTTATATTATTATATATCGGATAAGGACAGAATGAACATTTTTAACCATTTTTGGAACTTGAATTGGAAAGAAAAACGAATTTATGTAGATGGGCTAGTGAAAGTTTTACCGGTAAATAGATCGAGCGGTAGAACAGATCCGGAAAAATCCAGTCAAGTGTCGTCTACAACACATTTTCTAAGAAAGAATGATTCTGACATACAGGTATGCAAAACGATGTGTTTGCAAACATTAATTTAAATTGGATGACAGTATTAAACTGGAAGAAGAAAAGCGGTAGTTTAGAATTATCAGGTCTGTAAATATGAAACTGGATTTTTTTTATAGAAAATACACATTTATTGTATGAAAATGGTAAACAATATTTTATTCAAAGTATTGCCCATCGCTAGCTACACATTTTCCCCATCTCTCTGGCAATTTGTGGATGCCACACAAAAAAACTGTGGCTCATTGAGGCAAACCAATCATCGAGCCATTTTCGTAAGAAGTGAAGCGCTACTCAGCAAGTGCGTGTCCCATTGATGCAAATAAGTAGTAATCGGGTGGAGCCAAGTCTCGTGAGTAAGCCGCATGCGAAAGTATTTGCCAACTAAACGCCTCAATGGTTTCCTTGACCGGTTTTGCTGTGGTGTGCGATGGTGCATTATCATGAAGCAAAATCACTTTGTGTTGCCTCTTTTGATATTCTGGTCGTATTTCACGCAATGCTCAGTTCAAATCCATCATTTGTTGTCGGTAGCGTTCAGTATTAACGATTTGGCCAGGTTTTAGCAGCTCATAATAGATAATACCCTTCTGATCCCACCAAACACAGAGCATTGTTTCCATCCATAGTGATTTGGCCTTGCAGTCAATGTCGCTGGTTTGCTTGGAGTTACCCATGATTTTTTACGCTTATGATTCTCGAAATATATGCATTTTTAATCGCCAATCACAATTCGATGGAGAAATGATTTTCTTTTGTACCTGGCGAGCAGCATTTCACAAGTGGTTTTTCGGTTTTCCTGGTATCTTTCATTTAGCTCATGTGGAACCCATTTTCCCACCTTCTGGATCTTTCCCGTGGCTTTCAAACGTATGGAGACGGCTTCTCGAGTCACATTTAATTGATCCGCGAGTTGTTGTTGCGTTTGAGCGTCATCCTCATTTGACAATGCTTGCATTTCAGCGTCTTCAAATTTTTTCGGTGGTCTTCCACCTTCTTCGTTTCTCACGTCAAAATCACCACTTTTGAATTTTTTAAACTACTCAAAGCACTATGATTTACCAAGAGCATGCTCACCGTAAGCTTCGACAGGCATTCGATGCGATTCTGCAGCATTTTTCTTCAAATGGTAACAGAAAATCAATGCTGTCGGCGAATCGTAGATTTCAAGCACAAAAACAGACATGTTCAACGCTATGAAAACATACACTGTTTATTCCACTTTTTTGCCGACCACCAACAGTGTTTGTTAAAAATAAATTACAATGTCTTTAAACCTCCACAACGTTAATGCCTTAACTATAAACAACATATGAAAACATATGTAGTTGTATTAAACTTGGATTATTGTGAGTTAAAAGTCTTTGACAAATGCAAACACAAGAAAAAGGCGCCAATGACGCGGCTTGACAGTCACTACATTGACAACTAGAGCCATCTATGAGCAAATTCCAGTTTCATATTTACAGACCTAGTACAAATGGCAATTATTGTTAAAAAAAAGCAACAAGAATCGATTTGTGGAAGCTTATGAGAATCTTACAAACTTTTTAATGAGTTGCCAAAAATGGAGTCCCATTTCTGCCGAAAAAGAACTTCCAAAAATTACTTGTTGCCCGAATGGAGGTCAAAATCAGAACTTTATATTTTGTATAAAACCGAATGGTGCACAACAAGAAATATTACAACACCTCTCTCGTCTACTTCATTTCACAAACATTTTTAAAGGGCTAATTTAGGGGATTTCCAACCTAAAAAGATGCATGTGACAAATGTACTACTTATGAACAAAATCATTTTTCGGCCACTGAGTACGAACTACACCAACAGAAGAAAGAAGAAGCCAAAAATGAAAAAAACAAAGACAAAGGAGAACAAACTTATGTGATCACCATGCATCTATAATAATAAGCTCTCCTTCTGGCCCCAAAATCTAATGTTTCAACATTATATTATAAAACAAAATTGTGCATACATAACCTTTGTTTTTATAATTTATATTTTTATAACTTGTTTTATATTGTTTGATTTGTGTATTTTATCATCACTGTTGCATTGTTTATATCCAAATAAAATACTTAAAGTTATTTGTTTTTCATTATAGGAGACGTCCACAGTAAAAACTAATATTAAGATACAATTTTGCTAACTCCTACAATAATTACAACAATTTTAAAACATTCACTAACACAAAATTGCTAACTCCAATAATTATCAATGAAATCATGATGATATAATATTTAACTTTTTTTACTCGGAGTGTATCTCTTGGTCGTCTTGATATTTAAGTACAAAAAAATACTAATTGGATTTAATTTAGAATAGTTATGCAGTTTTATTGCCGCCCTGTAAAGTTTGTATTTATGGAGTTAACAAATTTACAAATTAGGGTAGCGATATGTACTCTCATATTTATTTAGAACTTTTTGAAGTATTCGAAATAAAAAATAAATTAATACAAGATGTTCAAATTACGAATAAGAGAAAAAATGTAAGTATTTTTTAATAATATTTATGTAAAATGCTCTTCTAACTTAGAAAAGGACACACTTTATGCCAGTTATTAAAATAAATCACCTACCTTTAGGTTGGAATACTGAGAGGAACTGATCGCATGAAGAAAGCGACCATGGATTAGCTCCATCTGCTACAAGTAACAGTCTCAAGGAACTGAGAGATATATCCTTATGATCCTTGGTAGCTAACAGACCCCAGTGGAGATCACGAGATTTAACTACTGCTATACTAGCTCTAAAAAGAAACAAAAATATAAACATGAAACTTATGACAATAATACTTAAGTAATGCTAGGTAGTTGAAAAAAGTTTTTCTTTTATTTGAATGAAAAGGTTTTAAAAGATTCAAGATTAACAACAGCCGCTTATTGTTATCCTAAGAATAGCTGTAAAATAGCGCCTTTAGTGCCTTTTACTGAACTGCGAGAGTAGCATATTTATTTAGTTTTAATAGTAGCTGTAAAAGTGGTATTTTTTCAAAATAGGTTTGAGTTAATTCAAGTTATCATAACATGAAAAACTTAGAATAGGAAAAGTATTTTTTTTCAAATTTATACAGTAATAAACTTGATTTATAAAAAAAAATCAGAAATAAATACAAGAGAATAAATATGTATAGCTTTTGTACATTTATTGTACTGTAACATTCCCCTAATAATTGAAGGTCAGGTCACAAATAATATTAGAAAAAAAACCATTTGAGAAAGTCTTTTAAAAATAAAACTGTTATTCATTAGTATATGAAGTATTTTTATTTTTTTAAATTTTTATTGACTCATGAGTCCTCATAGAAGAAGGAAAGGAAGAAAAGCAAGAGTGAGTATTGTCAACTTTTGAATTATTTTGATTAAAATAATTAAAAATAAATAATCACCTATATTTAGTGATCATATGCATCCATGAAGCGGGATTCACTTTCATGAGGGCATAAGGTATGAAGATGACATGCATCCCATTGAGCACACTGGTGAGCACTCCGTGCCACAGCCCCACCTCTCGCTTGAAGTCCAGTACACAGACCATCACTTCGCCCTCTGTGTAGGCACATGCCGCAGTCAGCGCTCTGCAGTGCGCCAGCATCGCAGCGCGGGACACTGTCACACCCATCACTGGAACACATTCAATCCTCAGATTATTCAAAAGCAAATAAGACAGTGAAAAAATAACCCAGATCACTGGTAAAATAACCCATTTAAGTATCATTAGAAAAAAACATCTTTTTTTTATCCACAGACTAGACTTAAGATATGTTTCATTGCGTTTTTTAATTGTTTGTTTTTAGGTGTTATGGTTGCTGGGAATGGAAGTATCTGAGATGAATTACCTTAGGTTAGCTTCTGTCGGCGGTGCATTTAATCATATCTATTCTTTAATCATATATCTTTAATCATATATAGGATTGCTCAGTCTTTGGTCTGAAAACAAAGTTCAGGTATTTGGCATCTGAATTTATTTTGTAATATAGCTCTGAATCATGGCATATTACCAAAGCTCAAGAGAAGATACTTGTCAGTTTTGATAACAGATGCCTTAGGACAATGACGGGTGTTGAGTGGTACACCCATGTAAAGGCAGTTTTCGACATGCCTGTGTTCCTGACGGAATGAAGCAACTATGCTTCAACCTTTTCAAAGGTCTTCTGAGTTTATGGTTGAGAGTAAGTTTTCTCTGCATCACCATGTGTGGTATATGTGAATGTCATTATTTTATCATTAAATTTCCACACCTGACAACATCTTGCATCTGTATTTTGCACATTTTCCAGATGTAAGTATGTATTTCAATGATTTGTTAATTATTCTGAGGGTTGTTTTCTAGTATTTAAAAATCCTTTCAAATAAAAACTTACCCGAACCATCCCCGTCCGATGTATATTCTATATATGCTGGAGTATCGTCAGACAGAAGGACCATGGGAAGCCAATCTCTAGGGGCGCGGGCCAAGTGCTCGGTGACAGTCCACTGGAGTCGTGGCCAGCCTTTGAAACCCACTACATCACCCGTAGATGATTTAGGAAGACCTGAAAATGGTTATAAAACTCTTAACTGATAAATGACAAATTAAAAAATTTGCTAACACATCGATCAACAAGTCCCGGGACTAACTACTAAAACAACATTTGTTTGCCAAAATTCTTCTTTATTCATCAACATAGTCTCCTTCAAGAGCGATACATTCATTCCAACACTTTTCTATGCCTGCCGTGTAGAACGATTTATCTTTGGTTTCAAAATAGGCGTTAGTTTCGCCAATCACTTCTTCATTGGACCCAAATCTCTTTCCCTGGAGCATCTTTTTGAGGTCTGCGAACAGCCAATAGTCGCTGGGGGCCAAATATGGAGAATACGGTGGGTGCGGGAGCAATTAGAAGTTCCACTCGTGCAATTGGTACATCGTTACCATCGACTTGTGACACGGTGCATTGTCCTGATGAGAGAACTTTTTTCTTCTTCATATGGGGCCGTTTTTTTGCAATTTCTGCCTTAAAATGCTCCAATAACGCTATGTAATATTAGCTATTGATGGTTTTTCCCTTTTCAAGGTGATCGATGAATATTATACCATGCGCATCCCAAAATACGGAGGCCACAACCTTCCCGGCCGACTGTTGAGTTTTTGGTCGCTTTGGACGACTTTCACCGGCTGCGCTCCACTCAGCTGACTGCCGATTTGATTCCGGAGTATAGTGGTGGATCCAAGTTTCATCCATTGTCACATACCGACGCAAAAACTCCGGTTTATTTCGCGTAAACAGTGCCAAACAGCACTCTGAATCATCGATGCGTTGTTTCGCAAAAAGCTTTTTCATGACCAAATAGTGAAAACACTACCAAATGATATCTTCAGGATGTCAGCTATCTCACGCAACTTTACTTTGCGATTTTCCATCACGATTTTGAGTTTTTTTTTATGTTTTCAGGTGTAACAGCCTCATTTGGACGACCAGAGCGTTCAGCATCATTTGTGTCTGTACGACCGCGTTTGAAATCAGCATACCACCGACACATGGTTGTTTTCGATGGAGCGGAGCCCGGATAACACTTTTCAAGCTATCACTGAGTTTGAGCGGTATTTTTTCCCATTAAAAAGCAATGTTTTATCAACACATGAAATTCGTTTTTTTCCATTGTTTTGAAAATAGCAAAAGTAGCGTCACTAAAACCACTGTAACTCAATGACACAATGTCGGAATGTCATGAAAGTTTGACACGTAACTTCTAAAATTTGTACTAACTGAGAATGGTATGGATTTGTTATTAGAGACGCCATCTGTTGGTTAATCCCGGGAATTGTTGATTGATACGTTATGCATGACTTTTATTTCCAATATTGTTTGATTTTAAGTTTGTATTCAATATTGTAATATAAAAGGTGATAGAAGACATGCTCATATCAAGATCCTTAGAGTCTGCTTTAGAACTGTATTTATTATGAAATAAGTTTTTGATTAAAATTATGAACTTATTTCTTCGGTAAAGGTTCATTTTCGAATTTCGAATTTTGTGTTGTAGGTAGGATGTTCATTTGTTTTATAATGTTTTAAGTTTTGATCTACAATTTTTAAGTAACATTTTTAATTACACTATACACTATTGATTCAATCCCTTTCAGTCACCATCCTAATATGTGAGAAACAAGTGCCAATGGACAATGTTTGATTCTATAAGTTGTTTCATATTTTCACAGGTTTCAGTTTTATGGTTTTACATTTAAGCAAAAGTTGTTGAAATAATAAAAATATACAGGTAAAGACAAGTAAAAGCTATTCGTTATTAGAGAAATCATCAAAGTACCCTCTGGGTAGTTCAATATCAGTTAACTGTACCAAAAACGAAATCATCATTATCACTAAATGGAAAGAGTTGCCATAAAGGAAATCTTTATAGAAATGCAAGAGTAAATTAATAAAGGCTTGGACATATTCCACAAAAAAAATGGTAAATAAAATACCTTTGTAACAGGCTTCGGAGGTGAGTGCCACGTGTATTCCGGTAGAACCAAGCAGGAAGCCGATCTGCTGAGACCCTGCATCCCGGCGGGTAAGGGGTACTTCAACTGCCACGGGAACCACACCAGCTTGTAGACAACCATACCAAGCACACATGAAGTTTATGGGGTCATTGTTGGGGTATACCAGAGCTATCCGTTCACCAGCCTTCAGGGGACACTCACTGCCCTTCCAAAATGTCTTGTTGAGTAGGGCGTACGCTATCTTTTGTGACCGACTTAATAATTTACCTGGAAAAAACAGCTTTTTTACAACCCATCATATTCTGGGGTTCAAAAGACAACAAACAATTGAGATCATATTTAAAAATAAAATAGTTAGATAGGTTTTGAAAGCATATAATATATACTTTCTTGAGTGGTTATGTTTTTATATGTGACATGTTGCTATTATTGTTTTTTATTTTTGGTTCCTTAAACTAAGAGTATAAATCTCATATATTTATACTTTCTTGAGTGGTTATGTTTTTATATGTGACAAGTTGCTATTATTGTTTTTTTATATTTGGTTCCTTAAACTAAGAGTATAAATCTCATATATTTATACTTTCTTGAGTGGTTATGTTTTTATATGTGACAAGTTGCTATTATTGTTTTTTTATTTTTGGTTCCTTAAACTAAGAGTATAAACCTCATATATTTATACTTTCTTGAGTGGTTATGTTTTTATATAAAATCACATATGTGACATGTTGCTATTATTGTTTTTTATTTTTGGTTCCTTAAACTAAGAGTATAAATCTCATATATTTATACTTCTTGAGTGGTTATGTTTTTATATGTGACAAGTTGCTATTATTGTTTTTTATTTTTGGTTCCTTAAACTAAGAGTATAAACCTCATATATTTATACTTTCTTGAGTGGTTATGTTTTTATATGACATGTTGCTATTATTGTTTTTTATTTTTGGTTCCTTAAACTAAGAGTATAAATCTCATATATTTATACTTCTTGAGTGGTTATGTTTTTATATGTGACAAGTTGCTATTATTGTTTTTTATTTTTGGTTCCTTAAACTAAGAGTATAAATCTCATATATTTATACTTTCTTAGGTGGCAATGTTTTTATATGTGGCATGTTGCTATTATTATTTTTTATTTTTGGTTCCTTAAACTAAGAGTATAAATCTCATATATTTCTCGAGTTGTTTTTTTGTGCTTGCAGGTTTATTGCTATGTGGCAATCTCTTCCAAACAACCCGAAATATGTTAAAGAGTGAGCAAGTCTGGTTTTCACATAAGTGGCCTTGAGTAAAAACCATACTGGAACCATTTTAAAAAAATATATCTGGATACCAATGGGAGTCGAAACCGCAACACCTGGTTTAAAAGACAGGTGTTTTACTAAGCAGGTAACGGAGGAGATTATATAGTTGTGTATTTCAATTGTTTATTTAATTTTGTTATCAGATAGAATTGACACATTGCATTACATAAAGTGTAATTAATAATAAAAGCTGACTTGGATTTACTCACCATAAGTCAATGAATTGCTCATTTTTCCGTTTGGATCCAGCACGGTTGCAACGGGAGCTTTAAATGAAGCTAACCCGTACCTTTGGATGGCGGCCTCCAAATTTCTGGGCAATCCAGATGGCACAACTAACTGTTCCCCAATAGCCGGAGTCATTACACCACCTTCTGGTTTAGGAGCATTGGGATCCTTTGGATTAGCAGCTATTTCAAGCTCTATATCATCATCCTCATAAAATTCTGGTAGAGGTCTCCTTTTAGGTCTTTTGAGTGTATTGAGAAGTTGCTGAATCTTGGCTGATACTTTCCAGCGAGCCGTTCCATTGTCGTCGGAGCCAGGTCGAGCGCATCTATTGACCCTGTCTGTGTGTGTATGTGTGTGCGTGACATCAGGACCTTGGCCCCCTGTTATGAACAAAACATGGTTTATTCAGAATGAAATCAAAAATATTCATTTTATCCACATCTTTATCACTATATGTTATCTATATTGTTATCACAAGTTTCTATATCTTAATCGAGCAGATGGCCAGTAGATTTGTAAATACTACTTGTACAGTACAAAAATACAAAGTTGTGCACATACAATACATATAAATATGTTATGGAGATAAAGTGTAATTAATGGAAAAACAAAGTTATGTTTTGTTTATTAGTTATAATATAGAGTTCTCGGAAATAAATGTCAAAATCTTTGATAAGTTATGGCTTTTTTCAAGTAAAACAGTAGAAACAAATACAAATTTATCTTTTGTATCAATTTTATGAGTGAATTCTGAGAATGCTCAGTACCCAATCGTTACTGCACTTCTATTTTAGTGAAAAATATAAGCAGTCTTTTGTTCATCTTATTTCTGTTAGTACCTTGCATTGCATTCATCTTATTTCTGTTGGTACCTTTATAATGTTCACTGCTGAATTAGTATGGCATCGGTGATCATAAGGTGTGATATGGTTGCCTAAGTCTTATAGAGACTAATCTAATCCCGAGGTATTTAAGTATTGTATCATTTCTGTTAGTACCTTTATAATGTTCACTGCTGAATTAGTATGGCATCGGTGATCATAAGGTGTGATATGGTTGCCTAAGTCTTATAGAGACTAATCTAATCCCGAGGTATTTAAGTATTGTATCATGTCTGTCAGTACCTTTATAATGTTCACTGCTGAATTAGTATGGCATCGGTGATCATAAGGTGTGATATGGTTGCCTAAGTCTTATAGAGACTAATCTAATCCCGAGGTATTTAAGTATTGTATCATTTCTGTTTTGGTCTATAAGAGAAAATCCCACAAGTTTCCTCAAGTGTTTCTACCAAAGACTACCCAAACAAATCTTCCCGGTTGTTGAGTTCAAATACGGAGAGAGTAGCTTTGAAGAGAAAGACTTCAGCTGGAATGAGCCTGTATGTCCTAGAAGCCTGTATGTCCTACGAGAGAAAAGTTTAGCGATCCCTGATGCAGGTCTTGACATTCATAGGAGAAGATGAAAAGAATAGTTAGAATTTTAAATAGAACTCACAAGGTCTCATGTTATTCATGACATCAGCCAGATCGGCGATGTCCCTGTGATGCTTGTTGCGCGGGGGAGGCGGGCGGCGCGGGGCTGCGGCCGGGGCGGCGGCAGCCACGGGTGGCGGCGGAGAGCCGCTCGAGTCCGAGGGCGGCGGCAGGGGCCCTCGCCCGCCGCAATCCGCCGCCACGCTGTCGTCGTCAGAGCTGGACGCTGGAATTTCAACATTTACTAATAAGATACATCTCATAGTAGACATGGTGTAATTAGTGTTCTAATTAAACATACATATGCACCAAGATACAACCGACATTCTACCTGTTTTTAAATATATCCAAGTCAACAGTAAGGAAATGTTTTTTTGTGGTCTAGTGGTACAACGTTTATCTTCCACCTGGAAGTTTCGAGTTTGATTTTCAGTGTAAACCGATTTTTTTCTGCTTGCTATCCCCGGAGTTATATGATTACTGTACTCAACAAAAGTGTAAAATATGTACTAATAAATCGAAAAAAACTATGTTTCCAAATAATAATTTAACTGATAGATAAGTCAATATTGTAATCTATACAAAAGCACACGAAATAAAGTAACTAACATAAATTATCTAGTTTTAATAAACGTTAAATAAATGCGTGTAAAACTTTATACAAAAAAATCATAATTTACGCAATTGAATAGCCCGTAAATTAATTTTGAAATTGAAAAACAAAATGAAGCCAGATTTTAAGTAAAATATGAAATATTCTCGAATCTCTTCGCAAACGAGACCGATATTCAGAGGGTAAAAATAGAATCCTTAATTTCTTGTCCAATTAATTGGTTTTGGAAACATTACTCGAAACGCAACGCCCTTTTGATTCCAACTAGTCAGTACCATTATGTTGACTGGACGTATCCTGCACACAGTCATTGGATTCCCAAATTATCTATTAATCATTATCTAAACTTTCAATTGACAAAATGCAGGAAGCAAGAAATTCGGAAACAATCAATTTCACGCAAAACGATATTCGATCAAAAAAAATATTTGAGCAATTTGGAAACTTATTTCAAATATAATAGCACTGAAAATGTATTTCAATTGGAAACAGAATGATTTAAGTGCCTTGGAAAATTGTGATTATAGGATTAATGTGTCAATATTATAAGGGTAAAATTCTGTATGCTTCAATAAAAATTATCAATATCTATTGTATAATTTGCCTTATATCATGACCTCGAAAATGAAACAAAACATACTGTGACCGTGAAGTGTAAATGAAACAACATATATGCAGAAGCCACTTAACGTTAGTATTCCAATTTTGAAACGCGCGCTATCTAAATAAAACGGGTCGAAAATTGCAAATTGAAACAACAATATCCACAACACCTTAAATAATAGCATTGGAGAGCGACTTATGGGCCACCCTGTATTATACTATGTAATATCTTCGTAGAATAGAGAAGAATAATTTCGTTCTCTTGAAAAATGGGAGTAAACTTTTTTATTTGTATAAGCCAGTGTCAAGTTCATGTCCAAACGCAGACTTGAAAATTTGTAAATGTGAACCATTTTGATAATTTTGGGATAGACTAAGGATGATTTCCATCCACATACTCGTATGTTTACTCGGCATCTGCGATAAGAATTACATAAAAAATGCAGTCAACGATGAATATTGAACGGAGAATTAAAATCAATCAATCACAATAATTGGACTGTTTTATTTTTGTGTAAAAATATGTACAGAGAAGTATAGCTCTAAAAATAAATGTTATATTATAAAAAAAGTTATAAAACGCAGACAGGATCATAAATCAAGTAAAACTTAAGTTAAAAAATATTTATTTTAAAATCAATATGGCAATTCATAGGACCGACCACCGTGGCCTAGTTGGTAAGATACACCTATTTACTAACTCGGAGGTTGTAGATTCTATTCCCGATGGAACCCATGTAAAAAAAAGAAAAAAAAAGATAACATGATGAAGAATTTAATCTTGCAAGAGCCACGAGCCTCAAAGTGGCTTTATTTATTTAATTCTAAAAATTGAGTCTCGTGTATGTACGAATACTTTATCCGTGTTCGGATATTATAATCGATATGATAGAAGATCGACACAATTCATATTTTCAATGGGTTAGAAATAGTCTAGATAAAAAACCAAGGGTATTTTTTATTCAAGTACATTGACCTCAAGAAACCTCGTAAGCATACGCCTCCTATCTTTCAAAATTTGGACTAAGCGGTATGCTCATTCTCTTTGATGGCGGAAACTCAGAGAAGTGTTACCGTTTACGAACTTTTCAGAAATCCTAATTGTATCCCCTTTAGGTCAAGATATTCTCCCATAGTAAAAGTTTTTTCAAAGGACTATTAAGTTAAAATCAAATTAAAAAAAACATTACAGATCGGCAATTTGACATGGAGAGGAGTGGGGAGCTTTTGGAGATCTTCACATATGCATGAGTGGATGACTGGTCGAATATAGGACCTATGATAAGGAGTTGAATGTGGTTGGAATCGTGTGCCAGCTTGGGATTCATGTATGTGTAAGGATGTGAATGTTTCAGCTGAATATTTAAATGTTTAGGAAAAACGCATGAAATTTATGATTAATGAATGAGGCCATTTCGTCACAAGTCTTGCACTTCCGAATGAAGCAGTTCTCTATATTCACAAAATGAAGGATTTTTTTGCATTGTCATGTATTTGTACTCGACGGTTCGCCTTTTCATTAAAACGATCTAAATTGTAAATGTTGATCGTGGATATTGAAAGATATAAAAATTAGGATGAGCCAGTGAGCAATGTGGAATTGATGGCGTTCTTTGATAATATTCGTTTCGTTCTAGTGACACAATCACTGGAAGCTTTCGCTATCAAAGTTTTAAATAATACCACGACTATCAAATTACAATACATTTTCTTAACCATCTACAAACAGTGGATGGTTAAGAAAATGTATTCTAATTTGTAACTATACAAATACACTGAATGGTTTAATATTGGTTAGCATTGGGTTATTCGTCAAAAGTAAATCTTCATACAAAAACACTATATAATGTTTCGAAAATAAAGTATTCTACATAATGCTGTATTTATTTGCTGGATAATATATTTTATTTAAGTCTGATATGAGAAGCAATCTAGGTAATTTAATTTCGTGTCAACGTTTTATTTCTGAAAACATGGCTTTACCTTATGCAAGTGTATATATTAAAATAAAATCTAAGAGTATTAAAAGATACCTTTCCAGTATGTCTCAATCGACATGTATTCAATTGCATGCTGAATGTTAAATGTGGAAATAAAGATCAATAGAAACATGTTGCTAAGTAAGCAAAATAAAAAAAAAGTTAAAACTGGAGATGACAAAAACCAAAACAATTTTCATAACAAAATATCAAAAAATGACACAAGATAAAAATATATTTCTACACAATGAAGGGTAGCAAATTATGTAAAACTACGTGTGTGTAAAGCGGAGTACAGTGTATAAAGTGATGTAAAATGGAGTACAATAATCCTCCGTATCTGAGGGTTTAATTTCCTTCATGAGCAAGGAATGCCCCTACGATCTGAATATGGCATGATCCTTTGTATTCCAACACATCACACATCATTCTATACATCATCTTTTGCGGTTCATTCGGCTCGCCAACTCAATCACGTGTACTATACTTCATTCTTATCAAATTTCAAGAAAAAACTAACATGCATTACTTATCTCAAATTATCCGTCATCTCTAACCCCTATAAAACAAACTTCCATCTTCATCCCTATTTCCTTGAGATTTATCTTTTGTTTTATTTTTGTTACTTTCACTCTAATAATATATTAATTTACCGACTTCTGATATAGTCATGGATAGCGATAGTAATCATGAGAAAAAAAAGCTGGTTGATTTGAAGAAATTGTTTTAAAGTAACAAATCCGCCGATGGTATTTACACGCAAGCGTTAAAATAAATAAATAAAACGGTAAAAAAATCATTACTTTGATATAAATTATGGAGTGAAGACTTCATGTAAAAATAAGCGAAGTAAAACACTATTGAAGGAGTCGCATGCAGCGCACATTATTTTTTTGTATTTTTTGACCACGCATTGCTTCTTCCTTTTTTGTGGACTCGTCGAAGTCCTAAATATATATTAGTAGAATACACCCATATGATTAACGATTCACTGCGAACATTGTCCTTACAGCAAACAGGATGAAGAATCGAGGCAATAAACAACCTTAAAACAGATCGATCTGATATTTTTATTAGATCACTTAGAAATGCTGTACATTGTGTCCCGCGGTGTATACACCAAATGTATCATAAAATTGGTTGATGGGGTTAATTCGGTAATGCAGGATTAACCCTTCAAGACCGGTAAGAAGAATAGTATATTCTCACAGACTAGATACATTTTCACTGCGTCTTTTTTCAATAAGTATTAATACTAATTTCGCTGAAATTAACGAACGTTATATAGTATTCGTGATATATTTATTTAAAACAAAGTTTAAACATTTTTGCTGACATAACTAAACTATAGTCGTAACTGGTATGTAAGCGTTGCTTAGCTTAAAATGTTACTGCTATAACTGGTTCTTAGCAGTTGGTTGCGGTACATTTTTCAGACAGCAGAGACTTGTTAATAATAATGATATAAAAATACTTTTACAGCGCTTTTTCGTCATCTATATTCACCTTAAGAGCACTTTATTTCAAATTTATTAAAACCAAATAATCAACTATATCACCGGCACCGGCAATGATGCCTTAAGGTTTAATATCATTTTGATTGAGAGCGTTCCGTCAAGTGTTTGGAAAAACAATCAAACAATGATGACAATAAGAAATGCGGAAATTAAGAAAGAATGAGGACTCAAACAAGATGCAGTGCTTAATATAAAGAAAGGAGCGTTGAGATGGTTAGTCTTCGTAGAAAGAATGAACGGTGAAAGATTCACATAAATAATCTATACATACCATCACGTCGTTTCTTTGCTAGGGTAGGCAAAGAGGACAGAGCGTCACTTTCCAATCTGGTCACATATTTCGCTTCATCCACATCTATACACTTTACATTCCCTTCTTTCATAATAATCTATACTCTTACCTTTTACATTTCCTTCTTTCATAATTATCTACACCTACGGGTTGCACAAAAAGCACGACCAAATGCATCAAATTCTGAAAGAAGGAGTAGTGAAAAGTCTTTGTAAAGAGGGTATGCATTATGCATGTCGATGTTCATTGACGTAACGGAAGCGAAAGACATGGATTGAATGAAAGAACTTTTTTCTCTACACATCCGAATAGGGACACGACGTGACGGTGACGGTGTAACATATTGTTTTCAGTGGATCGACTTGACTCTGCCTCGCTGAAGAGCCTCCCACCAGAGCGAGCGGAACAACGAGCACCTGTTTACAGTATGCCCCATAATTCTTGAACTGCTACAGACACTGACAGACATTTACGAAACCCTGTCAATTTATTTAAGCTTATATTTCACTATTTTGGGACACGTCAACAAATGAATATCCTTTTACAGCAGATTTGTACAAATTCATAAGAATAAAAAATAAATTAAATAATAATTACCTGTGTCGTGTCTAGGGCTATCTGCCATTACCGATGTCCTCTTGGATGGCATTGGCAAAGAGGGCTTGGGCCTGCTCTGCATCGCGGCCAGAGCCTGCTGGACGGCCTCCTGGCGGACTTCTGTAACCATATTCAGCCGTGTTATCGATACATTTATTCCTTATCGCTTCATCTCCTCTGTCCTCTATTGCTTCGAGTCATTTGTCAAAATGTCGAGTCAATTGTCAAATCTCAATAATATTGTTATATTGCTTTTCTTGTATCTTCGATAGTCGTAGGATACAAATAACTTTGAATAAATTAACATTAAGAATTTCGACGTTGAACGGACGTCATCTATTTATAAGATAAGTAAAGAATGAATTTTATTTAAATTTTTAAGCATTTTGAATTCTCTTTCAATTACATTAATTTAAATTTTAATTAAAGACAGCCCTGGATATCCTTATAAATTTTACTTTTAGAATAATTTCCCAAAAATAATCTTAATATTCCAAGTCTCATTAAACAGTATCGAATTTCAATATTAAACAAATACCACTTTCAATTCTAGAGTCAAAACAAAATCTATTTTTTTTTTCAAAAATGCTTAATTTATTTCAGAGATTTAACTCGACAGCACGCAAATAGCATACAAGTTTTGAAAACACATTTGATCATACTTCATTATAAATTGTAAAACTAAAACATTAATTAACATGAAGACAATATGGTATATGTTTAAGCCATCCAGAAATTAAACCATTCACAACTACATACTCTCATTAAAAAATAAACCATCTTTCGATATTAAAGTGAAATTGATATTTCAAAATTCTAGAGTAAATAATTTTTTTTTCAATTACTTAAAATTTTCGTCGAAGCGTATCACACAAAAAAAAAACATGTAAGGATGAAAAGAAAACTGTCACAGTAAAACAAAAACCACGAGTTTCAACCTACCAGAAATATTCGATGTCGTATCTTGAGAAAAATAATTAATTTGAAAATAAATCCTGTTTCGTAATTTTACTACATCACTCATATCATACCACACCTAGTATATTTTGTTAAATATGTCTAAGGTAAACATTTTCATATACTTCCATTAAGTTTATTCCTTTGTTATTATAGATCCATTCCTAGAGTATTTCCTTCGCTCTGCTAATGCTCTTCTAATGTTGAACTAAGTAATCGATATGAGGTGCGACACTCCAAGCTTTCACCATAATCCACACCACACCAATTCGTCTATTATTCCCCATTCCCCAGCGAATGAGAAATAATTGAACACTTCATCTGCTGCATTTCAAACTTTCATTTAACGAGTATGAAGACTATTATTCAAGGCTGCCGTACGAATTCTTTATTTTGGAAAATAATGAATATGCGTGGTACGGTACATTCATACCATATATGTTACAAATTGTGAAATATACAATATTTAAAATGTATGATATAATTTAATTATAATAAATCATTTTAAATAGGTTATATTACAATTTAAACAATGTTTATCAATTGACGTATGATAGAAATGAAAATAATTGATTCAATTATAAAACAATTTTCATAATTTCTTTTATGGATTGAGACAAACCCCCACAATTGTAATAGTAATTTATCCTATTATTGTGAAATACTTTTAAGAAAAATAAAAATTGTCCCATTTTGAAATTTCAAATGAAATATTAAAATTGTTTTACATACATACGAGTATATGGTACAAAATAGCTAAATCTTAAAGTGCATTATTATGAAATGAGATCAAATAAAAATCTAATGATAATCAATTGAAATTAAATTTATGTTTTGTCTGAAAGTTAAAGAGATCTCACACAAATAATCATACGAGTATTTTTACACACTTCAATAATACTCGTATACACATACGTATTATCATTCGTCACATATTCGTATTTACAAACACTCGTATACACACTACAACTTGACTATAAAAATGCTGAGTTTTTTTAAGTAAACCAATTAATCATATATTTCATTGAACGACCACTTTTAATAATATTCTTAAATTATGTGAACTTAATTTTTTCCTTGTACAATATACTGATTTAAATTTGTGAATAGTTTTTCACTTGATTTTGAATATAAACATTTCTTCAGATGTACAATGTATTAATATCCTAAATAAAGTATCAAGATAATTTGTATTTTGAAAAATAAACAATATTTAAAATAAATCATCGTTAGTAAATTGACAGTGAATAATAAAATAATAAGTTCAAAATGTTTTTATTCAATCAACAGGATAAGTTGATTTTTAAATATTTATACTCGTATTTCTCGTCATGCATGTAAGACATGAATATGGGCTTTGTTTATGTTTGAAAAATGAATCAATTTATAAAATAGATTATTTTATCTTAAATTAATAAAAAAAATGTACTCGTATTTGTAATATATTTAATGTAATAACACATACCATATACCCGTATGTACTCGTACTGATGGACCCAACTCATATGAATGGATCATTATTAATGTTTTAAGTGTATAAGGATAATGGACATAATAGAATTTAAAATAAAGTAAATACGAGTATATTAATTACGAGTATAATCAGTTCTAAGACGTATAATAATATACGAGTACTTAAAATAATGGAACCGAAAATAGAGATACAAACAAATTAATATTTGAACTTTTTGTTAGATTTCTACAACTAACGTCGCATTAAGACAGTGTACTCGTATATGTTATGTACAATAAATCTATAGAATACTATACAAAAGGGAGTATTTGGTGACAATGCGATAAAACTGTATTATAGGCCCCAATCAACAAAACATGCAAATACGTTATACTAATGATTATTCAATGTCTGCCATTGCATGCAACTAGAAACAAAAGTACACTGCTGTATCACCCACAACCAAGACTTAGTTAAATGACAAAGGCTCACCTGTGCTTTCCGGAAAATAATAACCCAATTTTGATAGAAGATTAATAACAGGAAGCAATAGATAAATAAATGGATGATAGTTTGAAAGGAAAATATGAAACAAAATATTATAAAAACGTCAAAATTACACGTCCAACTGTCATAAACAGTAATTAGTAAGAACTAAAGTATGACTGAATATACGAAGAAATTTCATAAATATGAGACCGTCATTTGCGTCGCTAGTCAATCGCCCACTGCTAGGCAAGTCATACTCGTACAAATAATATTTTCATATGTCCAGAAAAATGTGTTTTTCTACTTATTTGAACAGGAAGATTGAAGCGGCCCTACGTCTAAGAAGTAGTGCACAGTGATTAATGCACCGTTTCATTTTGTGACCACGTGTATCATATGCAATTTTCAAAACATTACTTTTGTAGAGAACGAGAAATGATTTATTTATTTGATGTTAACCACAAAATAATATCCTACAATATTTCTATGCATTCAACTGATGAAATTGAACCGGTCAAAATATAATTTGTATTCAATATAGCTTCATGTGTAGCGAGCGGGCTGCGCTCACTTAATCGTTTTAATGTTAAATATTGAATAAACAACACCAAAAGATAATTAGTTTCCAGTGACGGCATTTTCTTGTACAAAATCTTCTTGTAATAATCCTACTTGTTATCTAAATAGTTTTGTTTTAGATCTAAAATATACTATGTCTGAGAGCTATGTATGTATTTATACCATACGAAAAGGTATTTTGTTGCATTATTGGAATAGAAGCCTGTGCGATCAAGAGATCAAGAGATTCAGATTATGGGTAAGCTAAATAAATATTAATACGATAGGATACTTCGTTTTCAAAAGAAATAAGAATAACGAAGATTTTTATTATCAGTTAAAAGGCAATCAAGAATACATTGCTGTATTTATACGACAAATTCTTCATGGTTTGAACGGGTCTAGCGGGATTTAGTCTATTGATGTTCAGTCACAATAACATTATGTTTTATACCCGTGGTGATGTGTTAAAAATATAAAATTAGTTTATTAATAATATGCCATAAATAAATAATCAATACAATATTGTATAATCATTAATACAAGAAATTATTATTTAAAATAAGGGATACCGTATTATTATTTGGTCAAGGCAATTCACCCTGCTGAGAATGCTTTGTTACTGTAATATTCAATTGACGCAATAATATTCAAGCATGCGGACGGACAACTAGAGGTAGAATTGTTATTGAACAATTTCACAAGAATTCAAATGTGCGATTCCTGTATAGAATTTTGAAACGACTGATTAAAATAATAAGAGTACATAAATACCAGCACTATAATCTACTCACCTTTTGTAGTAAAGAATATTCCACTCAAAACTATGTATACAGAACAAAATGATGATCACATTGAGAAAACTGATTTCGTTATTCAGATGAGAAGGGAAATAATGGCATTTTATAAAATAATAAAGATCAAGCGGAGTCAAGTAAGTGCGTTAGAAGTATACTCGAGGAATGACACGACTTGGCCCAAGTTGGACGTGATACTAAACTGATATGAGTATTTATATTTGTCATAATATTCTTCAGTCTATGGAGACGGAGACACGATATCATGGTCGGTCAACATGAGTCATCTCACTTTCCCGTTGGTGGCGATTGTTCATCAACAATGTCTACTCCCGGAATTGTCTACATTATGTCTATCATATGTGTATATTTCTAAAGTATACATGATTTAAGAAAGATTAAAAACGTTATAATTTTAGACCACTTTAATTCGGAGAATGGCGTCAACATGGGAAACTACTTAAATTTTACATCGAGAGATAAATTGAACTAGGCTTAGAAAAAAGCTTCATAAATACTAAGAAACTGTAGAAGTAAACAAGTCAAAACAAAATCAGGCAGAGCGACGATAATAACGATGTACAGAGCGTTGAACGCGATTCGAGTGATTTCAATTGTTTTCTTTACCGCTTCGACATTCTAATATCAGAGTACATAAACTGTAGAAGTAAAAAAGTCAAAACAAAATCAGGCAGAGCGACAATAATAACGATGTACTATACAGAGCGTTGAATGTGATTCGAGTGATTTCAATTGTTTTCTTTGTCGCTTACATTCTAATATCAGCATACATAAAAAATATGCAAACACAGAAACATGTGTACAGCTTAATTATATAGTTAATTTTCATATTCGAAGGAAACCCCGATATGCAGAATTAAAATAGATTGCACAAGATAGTAATAGCCGCTTGTGTATTAAAATTTAAAACATTTTTTCTCCCATCGAACATCTTTAAAGGGCGTCGATGATTTTAAAGATAAAGTTATTATTTGTTATTTCACTAATTCTAGTAATTGTTATTTCACCAATTCCAAAGCTGGATGTAAACGCCGAAACTGTTGATAAAATAAAGTCGGCATATTAATTACCGGCGTTTGGAACGGACTAGAACCTAGAAATAAAGAATACTCGTATATCGGGAAAAGGGGATTTGCCATGACAGACGGCGATTATGTTCACATTATCCCATTGAATGATTTGTCAATGTTATGCTGCCAAAGATAAAGCAATTATTTTTGTTTACAATGCTGTATTATCGCTATTTCGAGATTCTCATGTATCGAATCAATTTTCAACAAGTTTGCTCCGTTAAGTGAAGCACTCGCAGAATATCGACATTTCTCAAAACACTGTGAAGATTTTTCGTAATGTATCAACATACGATGTGGTCCATTGTTCCAAATGAAATAAATATTATTTCATATTTTTATTTCTCTTTTTTGAAAATTCGATAACGTTTAAATATTTTGGTAGCATTTCATAATTACTAGCAAATAACAATTGATGAAAAAGAATAGCCAATCATTGCAGCAGTATGAAAATCAAAATGGTAGTATTACCAAACGTGCAGATGAACTGCAAGTGACGTGCCTACTGCAGAAGTTATAAACCAGGCGACTCACTTAATGGGACCAAAGAAATGATCACGAACCTGTGAACCTGTTCGATTCAATAAAATATAGAATCCATTAAACCACTGGTTTAATGACCATGGCATGGCATGGAGTAACACTTAAAGATACGTCTAAGTTATTAACAATAATGACTTAACATATTATAGTTATGTGAATATACGAGTGAGTACACATGTATAAAACTCCTAAGTTTGCATTGATTATATCTTTAAGATAAAGAAAAATATAAAATAATTTGTAGCGAGTAGAATTAAAGTAGGCAACGGGACTAAAAATAAAGATTATAATAATGTAGTAAAAAAAACAAATCAATCGTGTTGGTGTAAAATGATTACGCTGGATAATAACAGCAAATGTACCTCAAGTCTGTGGATTGTATTGTGCGAGTCATTTGAAAAATCATTACCGACACCTAGTGTCGGTATAAAGCAAAAACGAGTGCTGAATAAAAACACGTTCATACGAGTATATTATATTTTATACTTCAAAATTGTGTATCCATTTTGAAATGGTTAATTTGTCGGAATCCACAAACACGGTAACAGGATAATGATTATTGTATTGTAACATCACTCATATTTCCCTTTTAACTTGTTATGTTACGAGTTAGTGATTGTCGCTCTGCGTTAGAATACCGACCAGGCCATTTTCATATTGCACACAATAAGATATGTCTCACGCATTGGGAAATCAAAAGGAAACTAACATATGTATATACGAGTATAATATATACATTGTTTTCTTTTAATTTGTGTACACAAGCAAAGTAGTAAAGCGAGAAGTTCAAGATGTCAAGTATGACACGTGTAACTCAAGAAATAATATCAATATAAATAAATTATTCAGACATCCACAAGAGTTGCGCTGAAGTCTGATACTAGTATATTTCATTGCTCTTTGAGAGCGGATATGGTCAATGAAATTTAAAAATGACCGAAAGGGTCGAATAGTCTGTCACTTGGTGTGACCAAACATGATCGCAAGAGCGTATATTTTTGCGACAACAGCATGAAGAGAGAACCGAGAGTTGGGAGCGAGAAAGACAAAGGGCGGTCGGAGCATCTCTCGTTCAGCGAGGACCGGTCGGACAAGCGCAACCGGTTTTTTATAAGGGAACACCGGCGCGGCCAGCACTCGACACGCGAATATTCTATAACTAGAATTATAATTTAAATCGAATAATGTTAAGGAAAGTCGGTTGCAATTCAAAGCAACAGCTTCTAGATATAGAATTTAAAAAAAAATGTTAAGTACGATATACAATATATGTATGAATAATACCTGTGCCAAAATAACCTGTGTTCGCTCAGAAAGCTTGAAGGAAACTGATTTTGAATTAAATACGTATTGTTATGGAATTCTAACATGTAATAAAAGATTGATTGTCACCATACACACACTTTTGATATTTCCCTAGATGCCATTGCAAAATACATACATTTTCATGCATTTGAGCTACAGTAAAAAGTCATTGCTCCCAGACCACGCGTAAACATTTATATGGAATTTGAACTGACATCACCGATGATCAGTACTCCCTGCTACCACAACGGAAATTCTCATGCCAGTAAAAGTGTTATGCGATGTTTTAAAACTTGAAAAATCTGCAACTTTTAATATTTAAACTTAAATTATAAAAGGATACCCGATGCGGAGGGAGGGTGATAAACTTAACAAGTCGATCCTGAATGGAAGGAAAGGCGAGACCAAACCCTCCCTCTAGAGTTATCCCCCGAAGGGAGAAAAAAGGCGTACGCTCGAAACACTTACGGCTTAGCCTTACCACTTACATACCTTGGAAGCGATTGATCATAGTGATCATGGTTCGCGTGATTGAAGGAAAGACCGGGAAGAAAACCTGAAGTGGTGGTTACACAAGATTTCATATACATATACATAATACATATACTAGGTTAGTCAAAAAATTTTGAAAGCGACATCTATGGAGCAGTAGAAAACCAAAATTTCTACGCCATTTTAATATTTCATCTTTCATAAGAACGTGCTCAAAATTTCATTTCGATCTGTCAATTCATTCTTTGTTTACAAGCCATTTGAAGTTGACGTGTCAGTGTATTTTTTAACAATGGAAAAATCCGAATATCGTGCAGTGATTAAATTCTTTGTTTTGGAAGGTTTATCCGCTACTGAGATCCATGCAAAGATGGTGAAAGTATTAAAGGAGTCTTCTCCTTCATTTCCAACCGTTCACTGATGGGTTTTGGAGTTGAAGACGATCCACGCTCAGGACGTCCAAAAAGTGCATCAACACCAGAAATCATAGCGAAAATACAGGATATGGTTTTGGAAGATCATCGATCGACTGCGGATGTGATAGCTGACACCATAGGCATCTCACATGGAACAACATGGCATATTTTGGCTGAAGTTTTGGGTTTCAAAATACTGTGTGCACAATGGGTGCCGCATTTGCTAACAATGCAACAAAAACACGGAATGCGACTTTCTGAGCAACATTTGGAGCAATTTCGAAAGGATAAAAAGGATTTTCTGCGTCGATTCATCACTGGATGAGACTTGGGTCTACCACCATGATCCTGAATCAAAACCAGAGGCTAAGGAGTGGTGTGAACCGGGCACTTTGGCTCCGAAGCGAGTTCGTGTCCAGAAATCGGCCAAGAAGGTGTTAGCGTCAGTTTTTTGGCATGCAAAAGGAATTTTATTGATAGATTATCTCCGAACTGGTAAGACAATCGACTCTGATTATTATTGTGACCTTTTGGACCAGTTGGATGAAAAAATTTGTGAAAAAAGACCCGGTTTGCAGAAGAAAAAAATCATTTTTCATCAAGACAATGCACCTGCTCACGCAGCTCAAAAAACCATCGCGAAAATCAGTGAATTGGGGTACGAATTGTTGCAGCATCCACCCTATTCGCCAGATTTAGCTCCCTCTGACTCCTGGCTGTTCTCACACCTCAAAAAACTCCTTCGTGGAAAGCATTTTTCATCAAACGAAAAGGTTATAGCCGTCGTAGAGGAGTATTTTGCAGGCCTTCCAGAAAGTCACTTCCGTGATGGGACAACAAAGTTGGAAGATCGTTGGACCAAGTGTATTGATCTTATGGGAGACTATACTGAGCAATAAAAGTGATTTCCCCCCAAAAAAAATGTATTTTCATTTCCGCTTTCAAAACTTTTTGACTAACCTAGTATATGCATAGGTTGTATTAAATATTTTCATAAGTATGTATCTGTAAAGGAAAAAAAATCTCTGGGAAATCCCATTATCTGGTTGGTTCTTAGAAGACCGTTTGGTGGCCGACCTTTCGATATACGAGTAATATCATAAACCAAAATCGACCATCAATATATAAATATGCCATTTTCGCGGTGACGAAGTGGCTACTCTAATAAAATATAGAATTTCTAAATTAATAAATTGTCTTTTTCTTTTTTTTTTCGTGTGTTTCTACTAACAGAAGGATGTTCAAGTTTCTCACCCATGATTCAGCCTTGGGAGTAGCCCGATAAATCTCCTTCAATCCTCCCGGGAATTGATATATTTACAATGTTGCCGACAGTTTGGATTATTCCACATGATCACAACAGTGAATCAATGAAACCTCAAATATGCAAGGCGTGCGCACTACAACGATGGCCACATCTAATATATTTAAGGATACACGATACTCTTCGTAGCAGATCAAACCTTTCGAGAAGCACGTTAGGATCTTCCTCATGGTAGAGATTTCCGACTGAGGAGAAATTCCAATGGAGTCACCAAGCATTTCGTGAGCTCACATTTCTCTCGGCCACTCGTTGTCCCTCGATCCAGAAAGGTCGTCGGGATATATTGCTTAAATAATAAGAATATATTTTATTCCGGACGTAGTGTACGATGGAATTTCAATATGTCAACATTTGTTTGGATGAAAATCGCTTTACACAATCTCGGCATTGCGGAAACAATATTCATGTACAAAAATCTTCGTTACAAGTACTGCAACATTTAAAACTCGATGCTAAAATGCTTTTGTTTGTGCAAATGGAAGAAAAATGTGTTACGTTCGAAACATGGGCCAATTTCAAAGAGAAAATTAAAACGTTTTGTAAATGTTTTTACCACTTCGCATGCAAACATAAATAAAACAATTTAAATTGACAACACCACGCTCTTTTTAACGGAGCTAGCTTTTTTGTAATATTATATATTCGTTCAAACGTACACATTAAGATTTACGTATTTGTACGTCGAGACCAAATACTATAGTATTCAATTAATTACCATACTTATAAATCGGGCTCTACTATTTCACTCATATTGTATTTATTACACTTTTATTAAATACAGTATAACCCGACGGGGTTATTGCCATGTAGCAATCTCTTCCGACCATTCAATAGTTTTTGTTTTGATTTATAATTACTCAGCGGCATTAATAGGTCTAGTCCATAAAGCGAAACATCGATACTAAAGTGATTGAACAACAATGGATAATGAATAATGATTGATAATACACTTGTAGTCGTAGGCGAAACCAGTTGTGGGCCAATTGTTACCATAAAATCCTTGGCAAGGTTTCATAAGTGAAATAGCCCATTAAAAAAGTGTTGTAGTAATGAAGTGTGGGAATAATCAAATATAAAATATATCAAATGTACTTAACAATTGAAATAGAACAAAGCAGTGTGTAACATTAAACCCACGATGGTCAGTACAAAGATGTTCGAAGCAGTAAGATTGATGAAACCATATTTCATTAATCAACTAGAAAATATTTTTCATCGTCTTTTAGCTTAGCCCCCAAACTGGACGCACCACATTCATCCAGCCACCCGATCCAGTGCAGCGTCTAGCACTTCAGTATAACTTTTACATTATCAGATCGGGCATCAGTCGGCGGGCGTATACGTGATCTGAAGCTTGATCAAAAAGTACCCGGGTCCACTATTTTATTGCTTTATCCACTAAGTATTGTGCATCGTTTTTTTTGTCAGTTTATCTTCATATTTTCAATTATGAGAGTTTATGTTAACATATCAATATGTTTATATAAAAAAAAATCTTAAAATACATAATCAATAGAATACACATTTAAAGACAAATGTTATTGAAAAAGTAAAGAAAAAAAATTAACTTAATTTACTCGTAATACCATGAAAATCATGAATAATTATTCTTTTGGATTACAATATAAAATTAAAATGTAATAAAGGTAAAAATTGTTTTTAAAAATAAAATAATGTTTTAGGTACATTTCTTACGTAAATTTTACCAAAATGTAAAGTAAATTTATATTTAAATTAGGTAAATTTTATCAAGAACCAATACTAATTACTAGGACGTTTTAATTGAGTTGGCTTAAAATGTTTCAATTTAAAAATATAAGTATGGTATATTTTTAGTTCTTTTTTCATGTCTCGTCGTTATATCACTGACACGAATTTAAAAAAATATATTATATTTTTACGTGATATACTCGTATTATAAAATACAATAATAGCCCAATATATACGAGGCATATCCAGAAAGTAAGTGTACTGAATTTTTGTAGGTTACAATTTTTTTTTTAAAATTTGTACTCCTAATATGTATATATGTATATACTCGTATGTATATATGTATGTATAAAAAATAAATATGCACTTATGTTGTATTTCCTTTTTATTTTTTGTCTGTATATAGCATTATATTATGTACTATGATTTTGGGTGACATTTAAACATGTTTTTTATGTTTTGATATCATCTATCTTCTTTGTGTCGCTATTACTAAACAACTTTGTTTTATTATTGTTTCTTTCATGATTTATGAATATCTCGCAGGCCACACAGTACCCTGACGGGCAGCGGATTGGTCATGCCTGATGTAGTGTTGAAGAACACTAATCGGTCTTAGATACTGGAAATTAGGGTATATCCATTATCAGATTGTTTAATTCTATCGGGCTTGCTATTCTGACGGAGGCATATTTGTTTGCACAATTATGATACATTCTACACAATTGTACTTAAAAATTAGGACTACTGAATATCGTTTCTAGGCGACATTGTCATATTATCATTGTGCAAACCTATTATTTTATGGGATAAACCATGTATTGTTAAAGGATAATTAACAAATATTTTGGAATACCGAATTTCACTTTCTAATTCGTTTTAAAGGGTGATATTTTAATAAAAGTGGATATATTTAAAAATCCCAATATAACAGTTAAAAACCATTTTTACAACATGACATTTTCGAATTATACACGTATGTATATCTTGAAGCGTATTGCGTTTTCACGTTTTGAAATACAAATTTAGATACAGGTTATAGATGTTAAGAGTTGTTATTTTAATTACGTCACTTGCCGTAGATTTCTTCGAATATAAAAAGTATAAAAGGGTTCATTTTACTAAAAACGATTTAATAAATTCATAGGACTTCTATCAACTGGGCCACATTCAGGCTAAAGATGAGGCGGAAATCTTAAAATATAGTTAAGTATAAATTAAATTAGAGAGTTTGAACAGGATAAAGTGAATAGTATTGAGGTAAACAAAAAAATAACAAAATATTATATTATTTTCTTTATTGTCCTCTATGAATTTGAAATGTTAAAGCGAAATTCTAACAATCTCACCAAATACCTAAACATTTAAGTAATGGCTATAATGTCCTTACGCTCATCAAGTCCAGAGACGGAGCCGGAGCCGGAGCCACCAGCATAATGGCAAGAGCATTCTAACAATCTCACCAAATACCTAAACATTTAAGTAATGGCTATAATGTCCTTACGCTCATCAAGTCCAGAGACGGAGCCGGAGCCGGAGCCGGAGCCACCAGCATAGTGGCAAGAGCATTAACGGACATATACTATATGTTCTTGAAATATACAATATAATGAGGATATTTGATTACATGGGGAAATGCTCAAGAAGAGCGACAGCAGGATATATGAACCTTTTAGAGGATCACACTACTGGGTCAAGTGGAAATGCTCTCGAGTATTGGGAAAAAGGTGCAGCATCGTCGTAGAACCACAGATTGTGTAAAATATATGTCATCATTGAAAGTAAACTATATTGCGAATATTATTAAAAGTGCACATTGATATAAATAACATAGAAAATGAACATTTATTTATCATTAAATTGAACACATTAAACACTTGGTGTCACCACAACACATTAAATTGGTGTGAACACATTTAACACTTGGTGGTGAACGTAAATAATGCATGTACTCGATTGTTTGCTTCAGAACCGGTCCCGTTTGTAAATAATGATAAAAAGAATCGACGACATAAATAGCGCCGTTTAGAATGCCGTCCCTTATAATTATATACTAAGGTTCATTTTTAACCCTTCCTTCCATGTGATGTGTAACTAGTACACATTGCTTCTAAAAACTTTAATATCTCTATAAATATAATAAATACTGGGTTCAGATTTTAGGCATTTCTCCGTAATACATTTACGCATTGAATGAAAAAAAATATAATAATTAGCACTTATCGGCCACATCAGAGATATTTTGTGAAAATCGGGAATAAATTCACCAATACAATCAAACGTGTGCCAGTGTGTGACGTAGTATATTCATTCTAAAACACCGCTATGGGTGAGGAAGCGACGCTATTCACGTCTCACTCTCACTCTACTTCGGTATATGGGAACGCAAGAAATAGAATCTCAGTTCGCTCGCTTCAGTAGCTCTCGGGCATCCATTCGAGGCGGTCTCTTCGCCCGTTTTGTGAACATCGGCCGATGTTTTTTTTTTTCATGTTTTCAGCAATTAAATTTCAATTATTATCACTTTTGACTTCAAATTTAATTAATTTCAGCGATTGGCTACGAATATTCTTATTTTTACGATTTTAAATCGCTCATTTTTACATATGTATTGATGTGTATTGAATACACGGCACCGGAACGCGCAGATTTCTTTAGCACAAGAAGGTAAAAGTTAAAGGAAATTAAACTCAACGTAAAAAAAATAATAAATATTTTTTTTTAATAAATAAAAAGTTATTTAAACTAGAAAAAAATACAAACGATTTTTTCGTGTTTAAGTATAGGAAGGTAGCGGCTGCTGTAAGAAAACTGCAAACAACTTAATAAACCTTTTATTAAACTTGAGTTCGATCTCACCCCCCAGGTTATGATAGGCAAAAGATAAGTTTGAACGATCGAAATCTTCTTTATTTATTATGAGCTTGACGTCATTTAGTGACGAAGAAAAAAATACTCAATGAGATATCTCAAGAGTGTAAAAAGAAATGTAAAATAGCGTCGACGGACTTGAGATCCGACGTCTCACAAGAAAGAAAATGGTGCAACAACGCATTCTATGTTATCTATATAAATAAAAATGTAAATGTTCGTTAATTATTGCTAGCTAATCTCCGGAAGTTCTCTACCGATCGCTTTGAAATTTTGAGTAAAGTTAATATTCGTCAACGGAAATGTTTTTTGATTTTTATTTATATATATATATATATATATATATATATATATCAGTGTATATAATAAAATTTTTAAATCAGAAAACATTACCTAGGCGAACCTGTCGGGGACAAAGATATCAAATATTGAATATCAACTGTCAAAATATTATGACAGTTGAGCATATTGCATTTTCGAGGTTTAGTAATTAATATTTGATATTCAATGATTTAGTCTATATACATAAAATATAAAATAATTTTATGTTTGATAATAAATATTTCCTGTTGAATAATAATTCTACGATAAATTAGGTTAGATTCCAAGATACGTCAAAATAAAATTTGTGTTAATAAGGATAAGTTCCATTGTGTCATAGCAGCTTGAGAAAATCTTAATATGGCTGAGTCTAGACTTTATAGCGCAAGCGCAGGAAATATATTTGGCAGAACTAATACTAAATTTGTAAAAAATATCCAACTAAAATTTTATTTGTTTTGAAATATTTCGAGTATCGTTAAAATAAATATAATCGCTAAAACAAATATAGCTTATATGTATAAAGAGATCTAAAATAAATATAACTTACATGTATAAAAAGATCGAGGATCGCTAAAATAAATATAACTTATATGTATAAAAAAACAGATGCGTGATACTCTCGCGTGGTAGAAGTGAAACTTCTTAGCTCCTAGGAAAAGTTGATTTTATGCATTGCTTTTTTTTGATTTGTTAACGATTTTTTTTTAGGATTAGGAAATGGTTCTGTGGAATTTAATTCAAGAAAGTCTCTTTTAATTCGATGAAAAAACTATTTTTTTTTATTTTTTATAATAAACAATAATAAATATCTGAGCTAATTTATCCGCCATTTTTATTTCATAATGTGCGTTGTTAACATACCTACCTCTAAGATTATCTTTTTCACTTAGTTTTTTTAACTTATTTTTTTATTTTTCTGTTCAATTAGCGATAAAATTTAATTGTGTTGATTGATTTTCGTTTAAATTCAAATCATATCGTGAATTGATCTCTTGGAGTGACGCGATTATTTGCTTCACAGAGACAACGTGATGCTGGTATGTACATTTTTGACAAACGTCATATTTATTTTAAACGAACTGACAAATTTTTGCTTATTTGTAACAAGATGTATTAATTTGTCATCATTGTTGTTTTTTTTAATGTATTTACCTAAATAACTTGCTATTTATTAGAATAGATATTTATTGTTCATTAATGACGCGTCCAAACATGTCACATCCAAATTTAATTCGTGCGTAGTTTGCAATGTCTTTCCTTAACATTTAATTAATTCCAATAATCTCTCTCTTTGCTTAACATTTAATTCGTTCCAATTATCTCTGTATTTCCTTAACAATACTCCTATTGGACAAATATTTGACAAATACGTGTCCAGCTGCAAAACAATCGATCAGCTGAGATATTCTCACATCAATTGCTGGAAATTGGGGACGGAAAGGTGCAGGTTGATATGACCCCAGGATGAATTTCACTGTCTCATAACTTAATGTTTCTCAATTTCGAGGAAGCAGCAGAACGACGTGTAGCCAGACTTGAGGATGCACGGTTGCGAGCACGGCGATCGCGTTCTGCAGATTCAGAACTGGTTCGTTCTCAACAGAATGTACGCGACAGGCTGATAGTGGCTGAAATAGGTCATTAGGAATATCAAAAGTATCTTTTTTATATAGAATTTAATTTTATCTATACGTTTATATTTCAAAATATATCAAATCGTATATAGAAATGGAGATTTTTTAATTAGTTTTATATTCATTCGTTTGAATCAGACGAAGCTTCGCTCTGAAGAATACGTTCATTTGCGAGATACAGTTGTAAATGACGGTAATACAACTAACGTTTGAAGACTAACGATTTGGCTATCTTCATATACAGGCAGTCCACGTCATATGCATGAGTATGCTCAATATGCAATTGCGTATGTTCGTCACTACGGGTGTCCAGACCTATTCACTACATTCACATGCAATTCAGCTTGGGACGATATACAACAGCTCATGGTAAAACATGAAGTGTTTCGGTCTGTGCGCTGCTGGATATACTCAGTGGAATAGCAAAAGAGAGGATGGCCACATGCACATATAGTACTAATCTGGCTCTATAACAAAATCACTTCAAACGAAATCGACAATGTAATGTGCGCTGAAATACCCGATGCCGACGTCGATAAGGATTTGCATGAAGTTGTGACGAAATATATGATACATGGACCTTGCGGTACACTGAATCCAAATTCACCATGCATGATAGACGGAAAATGATCTAAGCGATATCCTCGAGCATTAGTATCCAACACGGTTACAGGAAACGATGGATATCCTTTATAAAGAAGAAGATCAACAGAAGATGGCGGGAAATTAGCAACCATACAAATGTGAAATGGTGACATCAAAGTAGACAACCATTGGGTTATTGCATATTCGCTTTTGCTATCAAAAACATACAAAGCGCACATAAACGTGGAATACTGTAACCCCGTTAAATCGATCAAATACATTTGTAAGTACAATACGTGAATAAAGGCAGCTACATGGTAGTTTTTGGCGTGCAACCAGAATGCGGGATGGGAATGCGGTCATACATATCGATGAAATCGCACAGTATCAGGTTGGAAGATACATAAGCAGCAATGAAGCTGTATGGCGAAATCTTTCATTTCCCATACATGAACGAAGTCCAGCTGTTGTTCACTTAGCAGTACATCTAGAAAATGGACAACGCGTTTATTTCAGAGCTGCAAATGTGCAACAAATAGCCCTGAATCCACCGGCTACAACGTTAAATGCTTTCTTCACGTTATGTCAAAATGACGCGTTTGCGAAAATACTGCTGTATCAGTGATTGTGACATCAAAAGAAGAATTGGTTGAAAAAGTATTTACCAATATTCAAATCAATTATAAGAATCACGATTGGCTGAGTGAACGAGCTATTGTTGCCGCCAAGAACAAAGACGTTTACGAACTTAACAATATTATTCAGTTCCTTTTTTAATGTTTCGCAATTTTATAAGTTTTTGTTATAACTTTCTTTCTTCTTTTTCAGTGCAATCGATCTTTCATTTGAATTCAAATCATATCGTGAATTGACCTCTTGGAGTGATGCGATCATTTGCGAGCACGGCAATAAACGCGACAGACTGAGAGTGGCTGAAAGACATAAAAAATATTGTATAACCACAAGCATTGTGAAATTAAACATATTAGAAACGTGTGCTTTCTCTTTTCTTTATTTTCCATTTAACCAGACTGAGCCACAGCAACGCGTGGCCGGGTACAGCTAGTATACTTATAAAGCAGTTTAAGGGTTAGAGTTCAAATAGCCCAGCAAGTTGCCAGTAATTTCGCTGAAAACTTCGGATGCAGTAAAAGTATGCTTTGACGCCACTAGATTGGAGTAACCAATCGGCCCGAAGGTGTACCGATGCAAGGCTGAGTGGAGATACCTTCGGAAGTTATTCACTCGATTAACATCGCAGTACTACAGAATGTGATCAGCGAATTCATTCCGATGACCGCAAAAATACAACGGTGGAACGGACAAGATTGAAGCTTAAAATTTGCCATTTAAGTTCCTATGACCAGAAATAAATTGGGTAGTCCAATAGCTTGCCTCGTGGAGTCAAAGCACGACCTGATTCGGCGGGGGAAAAAAAAATATTTGTTCCACAGTGGATGGACGAACATCGTTATCGCCTTTTACTACAACGAAAAAAAGAGTTTTTATTGACCTTTCGATGTAACCTCATGCACCTCAGTGTTGAAAGAACGAGAATTGCTCTTCCGGTATATTAAGACAACCTGAATCTAAAAGCCACATTCCAAAACTCGAATGTTACATCGAAGAATAAAACAAACTTATTATTTGTAGTAAAATGCCGACAACGATGTACTCGTATGTCATCCCCTGTGGAAAGACAAAATCATGCCGAGCAAGATCAAGAAGTCCAAGTTTTCCGAAATAAAACTGATCTGTGTCGCTGGACCAATTCAGTGAAGTCGTTGTTTTAACGTATTTTTTTTGTACAAAGTGTAGAAGAAAGTAACAAACTAGATTTAAATTAATGGTTTCTAGTAAACTAATGTTCTGTGCATAATAGTGAGTGTGCGCTAAGATGTTTCATGGTAAAAGTTTGGAAAGTGAAAAAACATTGTAAAATGCAAAGACAACACTATAATATGAATGGATTAAATATACAGTCTACAGTCGACAAGAAAGTGTCCGGCTACGTTTTCCTGGAAACCGTTAGAGGGTAGATTCAAACGCAAGCAGGTAGCAGGACCCTTCGATCCTGAAAAAAATCAGTTGTCGTTCGATCTTGGTTACACGAGAACATATTTCACCACGAGTGCCGCGTACGCATCACGTTACGAAGCCGTGTGTGTGTGGGAAAGGACCGAAAATGTCATACGGAGCCGCTGCTAAATACATGAGCAAGTCGAAGACATTTGTAAGTAAGTTGGGTGAAACACTATTCGGACGTAAAAAACGTCAATGACCTACCAGATCGTGATAGAGAGTGATTTTACAGGTGTTTTGAGAAGAATCCTCGTCTATCATTGCGTAGCGGACAGGCGGTTTTGCGTGAAAAAGGTATAACTGTGTCATGTTACACAATAAGAAGTCGTTTACTAGCTCATGGAGTGAAATTTCAAAGCATTGTGAAGAAACCACTACTATCCGAAAAACAGGTCGAAAAAAGACTTACTTGGGCGAAAGAAAATTTGGACCGCGATTGGGACAATGTAATTTTTTCGGACGAAGCTTCTTTTTGGGCACGTTCTTCCATTAACCATACCCTGGTGTACCCGCACCAATAGACTCATCCAGCGGACCGTTAACCACCCGGTAAAAGCCCACGTCTGGGGCTGTTTTTCAAAGCGGGGATTTGGCACTTTGCACGTCTTCACAAATAATTTTAACGCTGCTAAAATGGTTAAAATATATCAGAGGGCTTTAGTACCACCTGCCCAAAGGTGGTTATAAGAAAAAAATAAAAATCGGCTACTGCAAGAGGACAATACACCAAAACATCGCAGTCGTCTTTGTACTGCGTGGAAACAGGAAAATGGTGTTGAAGTAATGGATTGGCCGTCACACTCACCAGATGAAAATCCCATAGAAAATGTTTGGGCACTCATGAAGTTCAAGCTCCGACGGGAAAAGATCTGGAACGTCAAGCAGTTATTTCGACAGATTCCACTTACGAGTACGACTCGTATATGAAAGTCTTTAACCCTAGATTATGCAATAAAATTAGTAGAAAGTATGCCTCGGAGATGTCGGGCAATTATTACTAGTGGAGGCGACTGGACAACTTAATAATAACATAAAGCATCACGGTTTATGTCATGCAGTATGTGCGTATTTTTTTTAATGTCTTATCCCAAATCGTTTTTCGGGTTTCGCCGTACACGTTCTTGTCAAACAGACTGTATATCCGAATAACTAATACTTCATTTTGATCGTACAGAAACACTTAGGCCGTTACTATTTAAAGTGAACCCTAAAATTGCAACTAACATAACACTCCTCCAGCAGCCCTCCCTTTTTCATTTGATTAATACAATCTCATCTTCATGGTTATTGTTTATATCGGCGGTTATCTGTTCAAAAAATAAATCGTTATCTAAATTATTTGAGGCAAGTTCCCTTCGAACATTTCTCGTCACATCATCGTCTACTTCTAAAGAAAAAAATATAATGATTGAAACAATCGAATACGTATTATTGAATAACAAACACCCAAAGAAGATGATGTGAATAAATCTGACTAATAATACGAAGAGATTTAACATGATCGAGACATTTAGAATAAATAGAAGACAAAAACGGAATATGTCAATTCCGCTTAGAAAGTTAATCGGATAAAAGAGTATAAGAATGTTATATTAATAACTCAAATAATGTAGTTTTGATATAATATTATGCAGCTATTACTCAATGCGTCCAAAATAAATCGAGTTCAATAAAAAATATGGTAAAAAATGTTTTAGTTACCACTACATTTTTTTATAAATATATAAATCGAAATAAGATCGACATCGTTACATTTTTTTTCTTAGCTACAGTGAAAAATGTTGGTGTTTGTGGATTTCATAACGTCTCAAATTGATTTTCTGAATCGAGACAAATTCAATTTGGTCCAAACGGATATTCAGATGTTGAAACGGGTCGGTTGTGCCATTCGCCTTGCGAAATGTCAAATTGTGCAAACCAACAACCGCTACGTTTTGGTACATACTCGTACATAATGATATACTCGTACCATATATGATATTAGACGAATTTGATCTAGTTACAGAATTACCCACGTGAAAGAATTGTTCTCATATCATACTATACTATATTGTGCTACTATTTTTTAACAACAGATATTTTCCATATTTATTAAGATTATGGATTGTATTTTTGTTACTAAAATATATTTGTATCAATGCATGTTCAGGAAGTGGCGATCGAAAGTATTTTAATTGAGTAGATGGAGAGAGTTGAAATAAAGAAACTGAAATGGTAGCTAACTGTGAAGAAATATCGGGTAAACTAAGGGAAAGGAAATTGGATATTGACCTAAAGTAGCGCTGCGAGATGATTCGGCTAATACAGCGCTTCTAGTTAATAGTTAGGCAATGTCAATATTCAGGAAACTTGTGAATACACCCCTGCATTCTGCAGCTCGAAGGGCAGTTGTTAAGGGTAGTCCTGTAGCGTCTCGGACTTGGCCTGTCCAACGCATTGGGATTCTTTCTCTTCTGCGTCGTCCATCCACATCTTTAGTAAACACAAAGCTCTCCAAACTGTCTCCTTGGCCACGATCAATGTGCACAGAGAATCGGAGGACTAGTCGAAGGCATATTGCCAACAATCTGTCGGTGATTCTCAGTTAGTTCGCCTTGCTGCTCATGGAACTCGTAACATCCCTCAATAATAATATACGAACAAAATAATACGTTTCGAATTAGTTTAAGATTGGATCTTTAAGTTTATTTATCGGGGTATGTAATATCAAGGGTGCTTTCTTTTAATATTTGTTCTTTAAATTTTTAGCTTAGCACCTTATATAAAAAAGCATAATTTAACATAATTAAACTTATTTGAATTTAGTGCGAAAATCATTGTTCGCACAAAATGTTTAATATCACCTTTTGACTAAACTAAATATCAGTTTTGATGACGTCATCAAGACTGATGACGCCCTCAGAGGTCGCTATGTAAAATATATTTCAAAATGTTTAAAAATCAACTGACACATACCAACAAATATTTTTTTATAATTTAATAATTTTCAAAAGAAATTTATACATCATCTTCACAAATATATGCTATGAATGTATACCATATTTACAAAAAATAACCAACCCACGTTTTACTTATTTTAATATATTTCAGTAAAATTAAGAAAACATTGATTTTAACCATGAAAGGGAGATTTTATCGGCTGTTTTGTATAACACTTACGTTGTATACAAATATAACCTGGCGGGTTTATTGCAATGTGGCAATCTCTTCAAATTAACCAGATGTGATGAATACTTAAAGTGAAAACCAAACAGATGTTTTTAAAAAATCCAGGTTTCAACGGGAATCGAACCCGCAAACCCTGGGTTGGATGACAGGCGTCTTAGATAACGGAGGTAGTCAGTAAATATGTATGCTTTAAGGCAGTGGTCCCCAACCTTTTTGTCGCCGCGGACCGGTCAACGTTTCATAATTTTACCGCGGCCCACTGGGGGGGGGAGGGGGGACACATTGAATGTAGTTTTTTTTTTAAATTTAATTTCAATATATTTGTACAATATATAATAATAAAATTTACAACTGTGGTACATAAGTTATAGTGACAAATAATAGTAGAGAAAACACAAGGTTTGTGGGAAAAATTAAGAAAAAATATATAATAACAATGAAGGATTATTAAGTTTCAGATAATTTTTTTATTTTATTTTGGATTCATGGGTATTTTCAATATTTTTAAGGTTCAACGGAAGGTTGAAAGTATTTTTTTCCAAGATAGAGAAAAGAATTTTGAGAATGCTTAGGGTTTAATATCGGGATTTTAATGTTATTCTGCGAACAAGCTATCCATCACTTGAGATATCTTGCAGATATATTCACTTGAAAGTTATTCATCTATTTTCTTTAAGTTTTGATGTTGAAGTTTTATGTGTTTTGATTTAATATTTTTAATTGAATCGTGTTTAAACATGCCTTCAAAATAAAATACAGTTACCCCTTAAAAATGAATAAAAACAGATTTAATATTTTAACTTAATGCTAAATGAATGAGAACCCTGAGCTTGCTTCATTGAAACGAGATGGTTCCATCTGGGGGTAATAGGAGATTGTGACACCCGAAGTGTCTTGCTTATGTCCAGTTTATTTCTTTGTTTTGTTTTGGTTGCTGTCATTGCAGAAAACCCCGCTTCACATAGATAGGATGTCGGAAATGGCAATAGGGATTTTAGTGCTGTGATGGCAATCTCAGGGTATTCCGCCATGACTCTAATCCAGAACACCGGCAGAGTTGTTGTCTCGAACAGGTATTGTCGGAAGGTCGGTGGTAACTTAGCGTGAAGGGGTTTTCAACGGAATAATTATTTTAAGCTACGAGTATAATTAAGTTTTATTGGGTATGTTCGATTTTTCAAAAGTAATTTTGATTTTTAAGCAGGCCCTTGCGCGGCCCAGTACCATTTGGTTCACGGCCCGGGGGTTGGGGACGACTGCTTTAAGGTATTCTCATTTGATAGTAACTTTTTGAAAAATAAAATTTGTTAATTTTTGGCATATAGTTACTGAACTAGCGATGCAGTATGCTAACATAATGCTACACACAATGTTTGAAAATTGATTTGATATTATGAGGTAAACAAATTCGAAAAAATATGGGATGCTCTCAATAATTAAAAAAAACATAAACGTTACTTACGCAAAAATAATCATATTACGAGTATTTTGCATTGTAGATCAGTTATCAAGGTTTGAATTCAATGTACAAAGAATACATGAACAATTTAAAATAAAGTGAATACTCGTATCTAACTGCGTTTTTAAATTTTTGTTTCGTACAAATTTTCGACATGCGACATAAAGAAAGAAATTTTAAATTATATTTAAAAGGAAATAAAATACTTGAATTGCTCGATCATATCATTGTACGTTGACATTTACCACGAACTCTCGATTATTTTTAATTAATTTATCATGGCAATTTCCATCAAATAAGTTCTTCATATGAAGCTGATCAATTTTACTTTTCAACAGAATGCCACTGTCTGTCTGGTGTGGGATATCGACAGTCCAAAACCTCTGTGATTTATGAAAACCGTAAGACGCGTTTACATACAAACATTTTAACATTTTTTCATAGATAGTTTATCACCTGCAACATTAGTACAGACGCGCCACTACTCGTATTCAATACGGAATATTGATTTTTTTGTTAAAGATTGTACATATGTAGCCTAATGAATATGTTGAAGTTTTTTAGTAGAGTAGGTATTGTTAGAAAAAAAAACAGAAATAAGAAGTTAGCTATAAAAGTATCAAATAAGAAAATACCTATACCAAAACGAATAAAACCCCACCACCAAATCATGTTTATACACCACCAATTTTCAGTACCTCAAATGAGACAAAAATAGCACAAGTACGAGTATATCGACTTAACGAAAAATATATAGGCCAGTAAGAAAAACACGTAGATTGTGATTGTCGCATTCAAAAGTAAAACAAGGATTTAACAACTTTTATACATAAAAAATTACAAATTTCTAGTTGAAACTTTCAGAAACTTAAAGAAGTCCAGATGAGTTATGAAAAAGTTCTCCACCTATAGGTTTGTAGGATGACGTGTTATGTTGAAAAGCGGGACAAACATGCAATAAACTTCAAATAATAAATGTCCCGCACATTATATCGAAGGTATTGGTAGGTATCAGGTAGTATGAACTACCCAATTAAAAATAAATACAGAGGAACTAACACAAATTTAGCGATCAAATATTCTACTTGTTTAAAATTAAATAAAGGAAAAATCTTAAAATGGATCTAATTTCGACAAAACATCTAATTTGAAAATAAAACGACATATTTAACCGTTGAGTAAATTTTATAATGACTAGCTCTGTGTTTATTATTAAAAAATACTATGTGTATATTTTACAATTATATTTCTTTAGATTTTTATAAATTCTTTAGCTTATATAATTTTTTCAAAAATATGCGATCAAATGGAATGAATTTATAAATTTATTTAACAAAATTAATATAGCAATGAAAAATATCGCATGGATAACATTTTTATAAAATAGTATATTTACCGAAGAATATACAAAGGAGCAGATAATGACTAAAATAAAAAATATCATCTAAAAAATCATTCCAAATGTATATTTGCATCTAGTTCATAGAGCAAAAGTATGTGACCACAGCTTAACCGTTTGGACTCCTATTTATGACTGTCGATAGCATTTTTAAGGAAACGAAATGGTTTTTTAATTTCGTATTTAATACAATAGTATTGTTTAAAATATCGTAAGAAGAATACTATATGTCATGTAGGTATATATTGTACAATACATAGCATTTCATCTTTAAACACAGACTGCGCTGATTTATTGTATTTTGGGACCGATCGATTACAATACAATACGGTTAAAATTATATTATATTAATTAAGAATGAATGAAATGAATAATACCTATTTATAAAACGATAATATCATCAAATTATAAAAGCGCAAGTACACAGAAGTTGATATATAAAGCTAAGTGTACAGATGGACTTACAGAATGTAGTAGTGAAGTAGTGAGAATCAGCGTTATACTATAATGTATGATTTGGGGCAATGTGAAACAAATCTGTTTAGTTGATCAAAATGGGTCTAAACTAAATAAGTCGGATGAGAAAATCTTGTAATTTGAAAATAGAAAATAGAATAGTTTTAGAATGAAAGTGCTGTAATTATCGTGGTTGATGTCCACGTTGAGAGAAGAAATGGTTAGAGGTGCTTGTGGGTTTCCTCTGTATTTATTTACATGTTGGCATTACCTGAATGATACCGCGTCTCGTTGCGCGTAACTCTTCTATTGCCGCGACTGCGCAGCGCCGCCCCCCCGCCGGGACTAGCCGCCCCCGCTGCCCCCGCCCTCCCCGACCTCGAGCCTGCGCCCCCAATGCACAGATAAACAATGCTCAGACACACACACACAGGACGCGAGGGCCACCGCACACTGTCACCGCACGTAGCAAGGCCCTTCGCCCCTTCGAACCCGAGCCGAAGGGGCGACTCCGTTAGGAGGGCATTAAAGAGGGTACAACTTCATATTGAGAGGACGCGAGAAGGAGAGGAGTCTATTATGTATCCGGTAAAAAAGGAAAAGAATGGGCAATGGTCATTAGGAATGATGAAGCTGCGGACAAAAGAATCTTAAACTGGGGAAAGGTGCCCATTTGTAAAGATTTTGATTGTTTTGAGGTTGAAGAGAAATACTGCGTAAAATGATGGTAGACAATTGTAAGGACTTAAGAACTCGAGAATATAATAAAATGTCTAAAGGTGAAAATTTAGGGTTACAAAAGAAAAAGTTATTTATTTTTAGGAACTATTTGATGTCAGACGAATATTTGTATATCGAGAAGAGAATTGTGGATTACATTTTCAAAAACACTACATTTGTTAGTATGAGAAGAATTGTCATAAACCGAAAGTTTTAGGAGTTCTCAATATGGAACTGTAAATACCTAATATTGTTAGAATAGACTTTAAATCAATTGCATATTTTAAAAATAATCGTATGTAAAAATGTTAAGATTTATGGTTTAAACGGTTTCAGTTCAAAGGTTTCGGAAGAATCTAAAGTGATAAAGAGAATGAAGTTATTTAACGAACAATTCAATAATAAATTTAAAATCCAATTTAATGTAATCGTGTTGGACCAAATAGGAAATAAAAATAAATTTACATGTAACATACTCGTATATTGTAATATAAGTTGTAAACTGGAATAAGAATTTCTTATTACTAAACCTGCATTATTTCAGTATTTTTATTTTGAAATGATTCGGCAAGTTTTTAGTTAAATACCATATGATTATAAAAAAGTTAATACTAATAAATAACATTTAAAATTGGAATTTTTCTAAATATTTGTATAAAAGATTGATTTCATATTTCAGATTATTTTAAAGAAATATTCTTCTACAATACTCTGACTTTCTTCAAAAGTACATTTATTGATCTTTATCTACATATTCATGATGGCACCTTATCAGGAGGGTCGTTTTGAATGGAAAGTGTGTCTATAGCAGAGAGATATCCCACCATAATCACAATATTTTTCCACGAGAATGGATGAAAACATTTCTTTAAAATTCAAAGAAAAGGAACGAATATATCATATAGTATAGTGAAATTTTGGACTTATCTATAGAGAAAAAAAAATTAATAAATATTAGGAAAGTTGAAGAGATTATAAAAAGAATATAATATAAGATTTAATAAGTACTTATTATTTTATTTGTGCATTCGTGACAGCGTGTTTTGCCCCTCTTAAATCGATATACCAAATCAAATAAATATTAGTTATTTTTGACTTTGCTTCTACAAATCAGTGAATCAAAGTCTTGAATCTTAAAGTTGCATAAGTTGATGAACGAATAATCAAACGTGTTCCATAATCAAATTCAGTCGACTGACAGTGAATCTATAAATATATGTTAGAACAAAAAAAAAATTAATAAAATAACATAAAAATTAAAATAAATATTTTTCAATTAAATATAATATTACACACAAAAGATTATTCGTTTCGCTTTGGTGTATGTAAATAAGCCGCATTCAAAATATATAATAATAGGGGGTATGGTATGATAAATAGCGGGACAATCACTGGAATAAAATGTTTAAAAATACCAACAAAATGATGTACAACAACCATGAACAAAAAAATACAAATTTGATTAATTTATTGACACATCGTCGATGATATTGCAATACGTCGGATAATTCTCAAAAGCACTATAAACTTTTAATAAAATATTGAACAAATATACAATGTTAGTTTAGCAGCTTGACATGAAAATATTATATTTTAATAAAACATGTGAAACTAACGAGAGTTATTTGTGGTGAACTGAAATATCATCGACAATACATTGAAAACATTGTTATAATAAAAATTTGACAATCATTGAAACATAACCACGATTTTCGGTAAAAAATGTTGTAAAATCATGGGCGTAAATTATATTTGATAAATATAAAAATATCAACTAAATTGTTCTGCACACTCAAATGTACAATTTTAACGGAAATAGTTTAGAAGATGATGTAAAGGAATTAAATTATAAATCAGTGGATATTTAAAACGTTCAGATAAAAGTGTTCTGAATTTTATTTTATATCGGCTCTGAATTAATATATTTAAGCTTGTTTTCGTATTTTTTATAATCCAGCTTTTTTAGTATTTCACGACTTTTATTTGAATCCGATTGAAACCTTTATTTTTTTAATAGATTTAACAATGTTAAGAACAAATCAATTGTAAAGAAGATGTGCACGCACTAAAAATTCTTTATGTAATAAAGCAAGAAAACATTAATTTGCATGTAACACAATGGTTTTACGTAAATGAAACATGGAGAGATTATAATTTAAATTGTTTTGGATCGCACAACTTACACTTGACAGCAAATTACATTGAAAATGTGCTGCCGTACGATTTTTCTCCAGGGTTTACTGTGCTGGTATGAGTAGATATACTTGTATAATTTTATATGACTCGATTATCTGAAAAAAGCATTAGCCATGATGCGAACATGATATGATAGTATAGTAAAAAACACGCAATTACGAATAATTTGTTATGTAAGTGAAATATTGATAAAATCTGCATAATTTATTTCTGCAAATCGAAGAAATTCGTCATCACATTTCATTTGTGATTAACACAAAGAGCAGTTGAAAATTTCGAAAACATCCATATGTATATATACAATAGGAGTATACTCAAGACGAAGCAGGTATATTTTTTTTATATAAATACTTGTTTTCTCTACATACATTTTTTTTATATTTAATAAAACACACTTCTTAAAATATTTCTAAATTTAGCGTTTCATTGCTTTGAAATTGATTGGATTTAATTGCAATAAAAGTGTTTTAGAAAATAAAGTTTAGTTTCCAATTGGGTATATCAAGGAGAATTATTAAAACTAAGTGGCTCTGAGAGAATTAAGAGATAATGGTATTTATGAATGCGGATAAAACTGTAGACGATTTTTATGAATTAATTATGATCATATTCAAAATTTACTTGACCGCATCTGTCATAGGACATTGAAACTTACGACTTTCTGAATTTCAGTATTTGATTTGTAATTTGTTTTATCAAACACTGTTTATTCCACTTATGTAACGGTATAACCCTACCGATTTCAAAGTTTTCACCTCATCATCAGAGAGCACAAACAAGTCTTGTTTGTGCTCCCTTGATGATGCGGTGAAAACCTTGGAACCGGTAGGGTTATACCGTTACATGAAGTGGAATAAACAGTGTTTGATAAAAACAAATGACAATGTATTTAAACCTCCACAATGTTAATACCTTAACTATAAATAATAAATTAGACATTTGAATAAATTAAAAATTCTGTCCATTGGTCTAGAATTGATCCACTGTGTATAACTGTGTGTGAAGCCAATGTATAATATTTTATTTGAAACAATTACAATGAAACATCTCTTAGGCGGTGAATATGGATAATGATACGAATGTTACAAGTAACATATTATATTATATTATAGAAAGCAATCGCAATGGATGTTTTCCTAAAAAACCGCTGAAAGAGTTTTAGATGGCAAATTATTAATTCTAATAAGGAAACAGTATTTATTTCTTAAATACATACGAGGGTTGCTACTTAAGTTTTGAGATATGGCAACACCGGTGTAGATACGTCAAATCTGACATCAGCATCGTAAAGTTTGACGTTTTTAATAGCATACGTGCTCAGAAAGTTTTGGCATACGAGTGCCATTTGTGTTGTTTACAGTGAACATTTTCGTGCGATGATTTTTTATGATTTTCGACGTGGACTAACTCAACAACAGTGTGCCGATCAACTCGCTTCGATTTTGGTGATGAAGCACCATCCCGGGCCACTGTGTTTCGCTGGGGTTTCCGAATTCAATCGTGGTCGTAGTTCGCTCCAGGACGAATTTCGTGAAGGTCGTTCAAAATCGGTTGTTGTGCCAGAAAACATCGATGCTGTGCGTGAACTGATATTGCAAGATCATCATGTGACTTATCGTGAGATTGAGGCATGTTCGGGCATTAGTTCCACTCGCATACATTCAATATTACATGTACATTTGGCCGTCAAAACTATTTGTTCGCGTTGGATACCGCATAATTTGACAATCGCTAAAAAAAGGCTCGTGTCGATTGGTTCAAAGAAATCTTGAAAAAATTCGATCGCGGTGCTTCAAAAGACGTCTATAAGATCGTGACAGGCGACGAATTGTGGATCTATGCATATGAGCCAGAAACTAAACAGCAGTCGACTGTATGGGCCTTTCAAGACGAGCCAAATCCAACAAAAGTTGTTTGCGCACGAAGCACTTCGAAGCGAATGGTGGCTTGTTTCTTCGGTATAAATGGTCATGTCGCAACAGTGCCTTTAGTGGAACGTCGTACGGTCAATTCTGAATGGTGCATCACAATTTGTTTGCCAGAAGTGTTCGGAGAAATGAGGAAAACCAACCGCCGAAGACGGATCATTCTCCATCACGACAATGCGAGCTCTCACACATCGGCTCAAACAAGTGACTTTTTGAGCACTCAAAACATCGAATTGATGGGTCATCCGCCATACAGCCGTGATTTGGCACCCAATGACTTCTTTTTATTCCCGAACATCAAAAATAAATTGCGAGGTCAACGTTTTACGAAGAAGCGGTTGATGCGTTCAAAACGTATGTTTTAAAGTTACCTCATTCGGAGTGGAAAAAATGCTTCGAAAATTGGTTCAAACGCATGCAAAAGTGTATTGATCTTCATGGAGAGTATTTTGAAAAACAATAAAGCCATTTTCGATGATGAATATTTGTGTTTACTTGTCTGTATCAAAACTTAAGTAGCAACCCTCGTATTATTGAAATTGGAATATTTTGTATAAATTTGTTTTTACAATAAATAAGTTATACGAGTACTTTTATAAATTTCGCCTTTAATAAATTTTCTATTCATAAACATATTTTTAATGCGAAAATTAATTCATGTTTATTTATAAGAATTAACATTTCAAATATTGTATTATATTCATGTTATATTCATTTATGGCTCTATAATGCCGAAAAATATTTTTATTAAATTTCTTATCCTTCCTTTCCTTACGCGATTTAAACAAACGTTTTCGACGATTTGCTCTCGCAAATATCTCAATTTTGTAACTAGTATTTTTTAAAACTTGTACAGGGTGGCCCAAAAGTCGCTACTTTATTTGGTTTATAATTCGAATAACTTTCTACAATTAATAGATTTTTTAAAATTTTAGATCATTAAAGCGTAATCCTTGGAAATTAAATATGGAGAACTTCACGACTGAGCAACGTGTTAAAATAATCGAATTTTATTTAGAAAATCAACGATCAATTGTGCTAACGCAAAGAGCTTACGATCGTCATTTTGGGGTCAGAAAACCAGCATATAAACAAACAATACTTAACTTAGTCCCGCGGTTTCAAATTCAGGGGTATGTGAGTGATTTACTACGTGTTGGCAGGCCACGTTCAGGGAGGTCACAGGACAACATTCAGCGTGTACGCCGAAGCATTAAAGAAGAGCCTTTAATGTCGACTCGAAGGCGATCCCAGCAGCTGGACATGTCTCAAACCTTGTCATCACCTCGCCCCAGAAGATTCAAGGCTTAATGTAACAATCCTCGAACCATTCAGCAATTGAAGGCCAACATCCGTGAAGAAATTAAAGAAATAAGCCAAGAAACATCACGACAAGTGATGGTTCACGCCTTAGAAAGAGCGCGTCAATGTGAAGAGCAAAATGGTAGTTATTTAAAGGATGTAATTTTCAAAACTAAATAAAAATCATTTCCAAGAAGTGTGTGTTTCTGTTTATAAAACAATAAATGTGAATTATTAAGAAATAAAAAGTTATTTTATTTTAAAATGGTCTTGTGATTTTTGAACCACCCTGTATTATAACATAATTGCTACTACAAACAATATTTGAATTCTAAAAAAATCATCTTTAATGACTTGTCCACATATCAAGTTGCTGTAACCGCTTTTAAATAACAGTTTTCCATGAGTGCTGCATATTTTTTTGAGTTATTTATTTTGCATTCCCTATTCTTCCCGTCACAATTTATTAAGTTGCGCTTATTAAAAGTAAATTTAAAAAAAACAAAGCGTTTTTCAGGAGTATGAAACAAATTTGTCTTGTTTAATATATACTCAACATATATAAGATAAATATAATTTATTATCTACGTTAAATTTATAGAAAAACAAAGAAGCAACCATAAAATACGGTTTTTACCGATGATTAATGAAACAACCGTTAATTTAAAACCTTTCAAAATCATGCGAGTAGTGTCGCCTACTAACGACAACATGTGTTGATAGGATTAGCGTAAAGCAGCGGACAAATATTGTACTTACTGATAAATATTTATAGTCTGGCAACGCAAGAACAGATATTCAAACCATATTCATTATTATAATTATGGATTGTTATCGGCCGTATTTGAATACCAAGTATGCCGTCACCAAAACCAGCTAACGATAAATGATCGCGAGACAAAATAGAACCGGTATTTCAGACTAGCGATAAACAATCGAGTAGGTTATATCAAAAGTACGAATCCGTCTCCCATTATGCGGGACATGAACCAATCAAACCAGCAATCTACATAATCATGACACAGCTTTAGTCATACGATTTTATATGAACATTCTATATTTTTACAAATATGAATATCGGTTTTTTCTATTTTCATTGCACGCATGATACCTTATTTTTAATCTCAATATCCTTTCATATACGAATATACTTAATTGTGGGCTTCAAATCCTTTTCCGACTGGCTGTCTAATGAAATGGTGCGCCACTTTATCAATCTCTATCTACTATACCATTGTACATATCTCAATATATACTCGTACATTATCAATTAATAATATAGCGAGTAAGAATACTAAATTGTGGGCTTCAAATCCTTTTCCGACTGGCTGTCTAATGAAATGGTGCGCCATTTTATCAATCTCTATCTACTATACCATTGTACATATCTCAATATATACTCGTACATTATCAATTAATAATATAGCGAGTAAGAATACTAAATTGTGGGCTTCAAATCCTTTTCCGAATGGCTGTCTAATGAAATGGTGCGCCACTTTATCAATCTCTATCTACTATACCATTGTACATATCTCAATATATACTCGTACATAATCAATTAATAATATAGCGAGTAAGAATACTAAATTGTGGGCTTCAAATCCTTTTCCGACTGGCTGTCTAATGAAATGGTGCGCCACTTTATCAATCTCTATCTACTATACCATTGTACATATCTCAATATATACTCGTACATAATCAATTAATAATATAGCGAGTAAGAATAAGTGCATTCCAGCATTTAACTCGCTCTTTTTGGCGCAATTAGTACCAGATCGGGGTGGGTCGTACAATATGAATTGTGCGAAATCTAAATTAATTATGTTTTTTCCTTGTATTACTTTGTTATAGTAAAAATAAGCTTTATATAATACTCGTAAATACCCATAGATATTGTATTACACTTTCGTAGTACCTACCATATACTCGTATGCAGTACCACTTGGCGGGATTATTACCGTGAGACGTTCTCTTCTGTTTAAAATAAAAACATCTCTATGGACATTTATTATTATTATTTTGCAAATAAAAATAGTCTTAGAACTAAAATTGGAGTAAAAACTTTGATTTAGTTAGGATGGTGAATTTTTTCAACTATTATTGGATGATTTTAAGGTTTTCGTAAAGTTATTTATCTTAAACCAGTTAAATGAAATGGTTATTTACTCTTCGTCTAATCTTTAAAATGGAACTACGTCATGCGTATATTCGACACATAAGTAATATGCAATACTTTGTAGATATTAAGTATCATTAGGTGTTGCATATCTTAAACCAGTTAAATGAAATGATTATTTACTCTTCGTCTAATCTTTAAAATGGAACTACGTCATGCGTATATTTGACACATAAGTAATATGCAATACTTTGTAGATATTAAGTATCATTAGGTGTTGCATATCTTAAACCAGTTAAATGAAATGATTATTTACTCTTCGTCTAATCTTTAAAATGGAACTACGTCATGCGTATATTCAACACATAAGTAATATGCAATACTTTGTAGATATTAAGTATCATTAGGTGTTGCATATCTTAAACCAGTTAAATGAAATGATTATTTACTCTTCGTCTAATCTTTAAAATGGAACCACGTCATGCGTATATTCGACACATAAGTAATATGCAGTACTTGAGATATTAAGTATCATTAGGTATTGCATATAAAATAAAAACCCACTTTTTGCTAAAATAATAAAAATAAATAAGTAATGACTAGTCATTGTTAACCAAAATTAACTATTTCCAAATGTTCACTATTTGATATTTAACAATCTGTATAAACGTCAAATCATGACTTGGTTTTATTCACAATTTTCCTGTCACGTCACCATCGTTTTATATTTTGAAAGTTTTTAGTTTTAGATTTAGCGACGGATGTTGGCCATTACTTTTAAATTATAAGTAATACATATCTGAGAAATCCATCAAAACGTAAATTTTTAATATTGTGATATTCAAATAAAAGTGATCAAATTATACACATAATTGTCGAACATTTTGAAATTCAACACTTAGTGAAGATAAGTCAACACTTAAGACGTGTGTATTTTGTTTATCTATCTCCAATAATAATTTTCATGTGTTAGTCCGTCATATTTATATGTATTTTTTTTTTCAATACCCATTTTTACATATTTTAGAAATGTCGTCTTCGTAACAAGGAAAAATGTTTTTATAATGTACAGAGGTTAAGAATATTTGTACGTGACCTCTGCGGAAACATCGTGTCAGATTCGTTACTTGTTTGCGGTCAGTACGTAAGCTCTGCACCAAGTTATAAATATAAGTATCATGAATTGCAAGATATTAAAAAAAAATCAAATAAAAATTTGGAGAATTGTTGTTGGTTTTGCTTCGTTACATAATAGTTATTAATGACCGCGGATAATTCAAAATTCAGTGTTTAATTAAGTGTCACAATCAACAAACTACCTTGATCAAAAAGTTTTAGGACTTGATTCATAAAATCGAAAATACAAGTTTATTCATCAAAATCGATATGGTTCTCTTCAAAGTACTCCCCATCGACTGCAACGCACTTACGCCAGCGCTTGATCCAATCCTGGAAACACCGCTGGTACTCAATTTTCGGTATGTCCAACAGAGCCGTCTTCGATTTTTTCATGACATCCTTTCGGGTGCTGTAACGCATTCCGCGAAGCGGTTTTTTAAGTTGGCTGAACAGGAAAAAGTCGCAAAAAGCCAGATCAGGTGAATTCGAAGGCTGCTGGATAGTATTCGTGTTGTTTTTGGTCAAAAACTCATGGATAAGGATCGCATTGTGCGACTGTGCGTTATCGTGGTGCAAAATCCACGAGTTGTTTGCCCACAAATCCGGTCTTTTTTGGCGAATTGCTTCACGCAAATGTCTCATAACGCCCAAATAATACTCTTTGTTGACTGTCTGTTTTTCTGGCAAGAATTCATGATGCACAACACCGTTGTAATTCATGAAAACCGTGAGCATCGCCTTCTTTTTTGACTGAAAACGACGTGGTTTTTTCGGTCTCGGCTCATTCGGTGCACGCCATTCACGCGCTTGATGTCTGGATTGCGTGAAATACTTATAAATCCACGTCTCGTCTCCAGTGATGATCCGTTTGAGAAATGTTGGGTCGGATTCGGCCTTGGAAATCATGTCTTTCGCGATTTCAATGCGGTCCTTTTTTTGCATGAAATTGAGGTCTTTCGGCACCAGTTTTGCAGCGATACGTCTGAGGCCCAAATAACTAACCAAAATGTCTTGAGTGGATCCATAAGCGATGTTCAAGTCCTCTACCAGCTCTCTGATGGTCAATTTACGGTTTTCGGCCAACATTTCTTTGATTTTATCGATGTTTTCATCGGTTTTCGACGTCGACGGCCTGCCACTGCGTTCGTCATCCTCGACCGACTCACGACCACTTCTGAAGCGTTCGTGCCACCGAAAAATGTTTGACCTCAAAAGAGTATCGTTGCCAAAATACTTCTCCAACATTTCCAAGGTCTGCCGACCGTTAAATCCGTTTTTCACACAAAATTTAATGCAAATTCGTTGATGCACAGTTGATGCCATTTTCAAACTTGTAAAAAATCGAAAACACGCACAAAGGTAGATGTACTCAATACAGCGTAACTTTTACAAATGTCAAGCTATGACGCTGAAATTTGGAGGGAAGTGTCAATGACAGATGTGGTAACCTAGCAAAAAAAAGAATTCCAATCGGGTGACTGACAGCGCCACACGCTGGCCGGTCCTAAAACTTTTGGATCAAGGTGGTATGTCTATTAGGTACAGAGTAATAAAAATATGTGGAATATACTAATAAATAAATAAATAAAGGTAGGTTTATTATAATACAAAGAACTTCAAGTACAATAGATGCTGACTGAATGATATTACCGGTAATGATATCCATACAGTCAGATTAGCTGGCATACGCAATATGAATCGATTAACTCGGCTGAAACAAGAATGCGAGTAGGATAACAATGATGGCTTATTTTAAAACATATAGTTCCAAAGCTGTCGTAACACCTACTTGGATATCAATCCGATATGATTTTACAATCAAATGCACCATTAAAGAAAATGTATTTCTCATTTTTGCAAATTATCTACTCACTTATGCAGTGTACGTCTACCAAACGTCGGCTATCATGTTGGTTACCATAATCTTCTTGCCAGCTGTACGAAAAACTGCAAAGTTGCCTGTCTGTATCGATGTGATTGATTATTTAGCCACGATGTAAGCTTTCTTCTACCATTACCCGTTATTCCATACATTTTTAACTGAATTCAACAACGCAAATAGTGAAGACAACGTGAAGGCGCAGAGATAAATTTAAGTCAGGAGTCTTAATGGATAGCGCTATTGAAGATGAATAATTTTTTCATAGACACGAACCCAAACCTGTATATACATTTATACTTTTTAAACATATATTTCTTTATCATATAACTACAAAACTATAAATTACTGTATCAAAACCAATCAGATTGGAATAACTATAATTTGAACCGCGGGTGTGCAACATAGACATATAACATATCTATGGGTAAATATTGAAATTAATAATCCCAGTTGACTAGTCGTAGAATTCTAGGTTTACACGAGGATAATTCGAGTTCGAATCCTGATAGCCTGATAGCCACTGCTTATTCACTTTATGGCTGCTTAGGCATTTTAAAAACCTGTTGGGATAGCATTTATTTTCGGTAAATTTATAAACCCTCTGGATGAGATACAAAGTTAAATATTTTATACAAAAAATGTTCAAATATTTTAAATTGAGTGCAATAAAATTAAAGTAAAAACACATTATCCAATAAGATAATAAACATTGTCTTATTTTTATTAAAATACGAATATAAAAATGAAAAAAAAAACATCTCACACTAAAAACAAACGAAAAAATGGCACACGAAATAAAATTTGTTTTACAATTTTAAGCTTGTGGAAGAAAAAATACAAAAAACAAAAAAAATATACATTTTACGTGCGCACATTCAGAGCAGACTAATATAGCAGAAATGGGAAATAAATATAAACTAACTTATGTAACAAAGATCTACTGTGATAAACAGTGATTTTAATTAAGGTGTTAAAATTTACTATTTATTTTAATTAATATTTTATCGAAAGACAGTCATAAAACCATAAGTCCAAATAATGCGATGGAATTCCCGACGTTATGTTAAAATTACTTTAATCTTAAATTCAACGAAATTTGGTTACACATTTGACATAATTTGTTCGCTTAGCTTAAAATTGTGAATTTTAATAATGTCTTACCTAATAAATCACTAATTACTATCGAATTAAATAATTACTATTAAATGATATTTTATGGGAAAAGTAAGAGAATAACATACTTGAGTTATTGTTTAAAAAACATTGAGATGCTAGGCGTGACAAGTAGAATTGGCAATATCAGTCTTCAAGTTATGTTTTGCCAAAAAAAAACATGATTAGGGTTCTTTTATTATAAAAAAAAAACATAATTGCATAGATGTACAAATAAAAAAACCACCTTAAAATACACTTTGTAAACGAGTCTGCGGAATGAATGCATAAGTACGAGTATCGTTAAATAATAAAGGAAATAACACGTTTACAACACAGAGGGGCCTAAGAGATACACAGAGGGGCCAAAATAATTAATTATACAAGAATAGAAAATAAAATAAAAATGATGTCGACTTGAAACAAAAACATGGATTCTGCATGTCAATACAATACTGGAGCTAATTTTGATGCAAAGATTTTTTACATATGTTACATGCTTATAAAACAAACTCACAAAACGACGTCAAATTGTGAAATCTAATTACAAAATCAAATAATAACGTGATCGAATCTATCTACTGATTCGATTTACTACAACTGGCTACCAATTAGCTCGATGAAGGACGATCAAAACTCGATGCACCATGCGACATGCACCACCTCAGGGAAAGTCACTGATTCAAATAATTTGTGAAAATATTTTAAATCGGGTATATTAATTTATCAGACAATGTTTATTAACGACAATATTATGACACAGAAAAAAATTATTTGCTAAATGCTATTTTCAAAGTAGCTTTAATTTGCCGTTGTATAGAATAATACGAAAACTGTAAAAACAATATAGGTATACGATTTGTAAACCAATAAGTTTTTCAACCAATCGAATGACAAAAGTCCACTTTATTTCAAATTATTCAAATTGTAATACTGAGTTTTCTATCGACATCAGTTCGATTAAATTTATTTATTTATTAACTAAATTTATTTTCAAATGTTTAAAGGAAAATTAACTCGAAAGTGTGTCACATAGGGAGTATACTCAGAAAATTCGACACGTCACATTGTGTTCTAGGAAGTGTACTAGTAAGAAAAGCTTTAATTCGTCTAGTGGTATACAAGTATTTACTATGGGGTGTTTGTTCCCTGGGGCGGTGCACATGGTAGGAGTAATGAGTCGCCTCGGGCAACGGGCAGTGTACCTGAATGGTATCTCTTCTCGTTGTGCGTGACGCGGTGCTGGGCGCGGCGGGCGCGCGCCGCCCCTCTCGGGCCCCCGCCGCTAGAAGCGCCGCCGCCCACCGGCTCACCCACCGCTACTGCAGGTCACATCACATATATCGCGTATCAAACAAAGTTTTGAATACAGCACAGGATAAATATTATTGGCATCATTCCAGTAAAAATGGGTACCTTAAAAATTGCAAATTTGGTAGAAGATAATTAAAAGTTAAATTTGCAATTTGAAGGGACGCTCTTTTGCATGGAATGCGTTGATATAGTACTAGAACAGTAAAAAAATAATAAAACAACCCTTTTAAGTAATGTAAAAAAATAACGTAAATGATGATATAAAATTACAACAAATATTGCGTCGTGAATATTACAATGCGTTATGTAGATGAAAAACATAATTTAATAAAAACTCGATAAAAATCGCAAAACAGTACCGAAATAATTGGAATTTGTTAATACCGAAATAATTGGAATAAGTTAATTGTGATGGTACAATTTTGAATTGTTGTTATTCAATTCAAAATTGTACCATCACAATTAACACTAATAAAACGTATGAGAACCTTTAAGCGATTCTACGATACACGTCGAGAAATTTCATTAAATTGTATTTATTTATTTAAGGGGATTTTTTTAAAAACAATTATTTTTTTTATTTTTTTTATAATCCTTTCTGAATCATTAAGAAATTTTCAAAAATCTTCAAAATTCGAAAAGTTATAAGGGTTTATAGTCGAGCGCGCCGGTCGAAAAATGATCTGGGCTTCGCAGCTTTCGGGTCGTCTATTGTTATGGCAGCAGCCATATTTTCCAATAATTCTCGTCCAATAGGATTTCTTGAAATGATGAATTGATATTTAGTTTGTCGGAATTTTTTAACAAGTTTATATGCAACTGGAATTGCTGATTAACAGTAAGTTGAAAATATTTACTTTAATTCGTGTAAAAACCTCACTTGAAACTTTAAACGCGTTTCCTGAAATATTCCACATGATAACTCAAAAACTAATTAACCGATTTTAATGAATAAGTACTTATTCTCTTCCTTATACCTCTCTCTATAGCCGGTACTAGAATTATTTCGGGCCCTTACTTCCGACTTAATACCAGCAAAAATATTATTTTTTTATGCAATGAAATTTTATGAAAATGTTCTTAAAAGATAAATAAATATGTCTAAAAAAACAACAATTTAAAAAAATTATTCGTTCACTGAAAAAATGTCTTAAAAATCGTCGATTTTTCGGCCCGTGAAATGAGAATACGCCCTTAAATACTTTATTATAAAGTGTACCACACGGTGGGTTTATTGCCAAGAGGCTATAAGATCCAACCAACCATAAAATTGTTTTACAAAGAATTTTTGAGTTATAATATAAATCGTAATTAATCTATAATATTATTTTCATGAAACTGGAAAAAAATGTCTAAAATATTTTCAAACAAAAGAAACGTACAAAATGTATTTCGTAATTAGGACCAAAAGACTTTTTCAAGAGCTTGCGTATAATGACAATTTTTAATACTGTTATTTGAATAAAATATTTTATTTACAAATAAACGACAAATATAATTGTAGTCGATTGTGATGTTTTATCCCCAAACAATGAATTCACGATGTGCTTGGATTAAAATATTGTAAATTAACGTATCGACTACAAAGAGTTTATTTTTTATGAAACCTTAATAAAATATTGTCCGTTCGTAAATAAAAAATATATTGCAAAAGGAATAGCAAAGATAAAGAATTATACATAAATCAAAATTAATGTAACAGAGACACAAAATCTTCGAATTCTAATTACGTGAAATTATAACTAAATAGTACGAGGGTGGATCAAATATAAACGAGACTTTTTGTTTTAATTTTTTAATTGCAGAAAGAAAAAGACCAAGTACACATAATTTTTCTAGATAATCTCCTGCTTTAGAAATGCATTTTCCCCAGTGGCTCGGTAGTTTTTTTTATCCCATCATCGTAAAAAGAAGTGGGTTGTGTCAGCATCCAATTGCGCACAACCCCCTCTACTTCATCGTCGTCGTTGAATCGTTGGCCTCCCAGTGCTTCTTTCAGTAGCCCAAAGAGTTGAAAGTCGCAGGGCGATAGATCAGGGCTATAGGGAAGGCGTTCCAGTCGTGTTCAACTCATTTCCTCCAATTGCTCGCATGTTACAGCTGCACTATGGGGCCTCGCGTTGTCATGGAGAAGAATCGATTCTCGTATCGGTTGATCACGTCTTTTGCACCGATAAGGAAGTTTGACTTCACTCAACACCTCGCAGTAGTATGCCGCATTGATGGTGCGACGATCGTGCAAAAAAAGATGTGCAAAATGGTCCCAAAAACGGTCGCAAGCACCTTACCAGCTGACGGCCGAGTCTTGGCTTTCACAGGGGCTGCCTCATCCTTTTTTCTCCCCTCCATGCTGGCTTCTTTCGACTCAGGTGTGTAGTGGTTTACCCAAATTTGATCGCAGATAACGATGCGACTCAAAAATGCGTTCCCTTCTTGTGCAAACCGCACCAAGAACATCTCACAGACGCGCAAACTTTTGTTCGGCAGTCAAAATACGTGGGACCCATCGAGCAGACACTTGACGGATTCCTAGGTCCTTTGTGATTATGGATTGAGTGCTCCCATAACTTATTCATATCTCAGAACAACTTTCGGAAACCGTCAAACGTCGGTCGCCTTCCAGAAGATCACGAATGGCGTTAATGTTCTGTTCGGTAATGCTCGTCCGTGAGCGACGATCATGGCTGTCGTTTTCGACCCTTTCACGACCTTTCATGAACTCTTTATGCCAGGCAAACACACGGAGCTTTAACAGTGTTTGATCCCCGAACTGTGCCGTCAGTCCCCGCAGAATTTCGGCCGGTTTTACGCCCTCACGAGCAAGAAACTTGACAATTATGCGTTGCGCAATCGACGGGTGCACCTCTTTCTCAGATACCGTGTGCCATACTAATGACGGAATCTGCCGAAGCCGGCCGACCGCTCTCCCCACTCCTAATATCCCCACCCAACACTCGAAGCGGTCACGCGCTCCGTTTAAAATTACGCAGTCTAACTACGCCATTGCCGGCCCCAAGCCCGGATGAGAAAGGAGGAGGGATCATGGGTAAGGCCAGCAACCTGCCCATGATAAAAATATATACGCTCACATGCCTACTCACACAGCCTCGGACAAGGTAATGAAAACGGTAACGACCAAAGCTAGGAAAATGACTACGATTCGAAAAACAAACCGAACTAGACTGGCATGCTGGAACATAATGTCCTGGAGAAATCGAGACCAAGAAATTCTGCATGAGTTAGAATCCCACAAAATTGACATCTGCGGGATATCAGAAACCAAGAAGAAAGGACAAGGAAATGTAAAATACCGTAATTATATTCTTGTATACAGCGGAAAAGAAAAGATTTGCAGGGCACACTCGGGAATCGGACTACTGCTTAGAGATAACTATGAAGATCACATCGAGCATATAGATTATATAAACCACCGCCTCCTAAAAGTCACTGTTAAGCTACAAAACTCGAAATTCCACCTCATAAGAACCTATGCACCAGATATTTCCAGACCAAGGGAAGAGACCGAAGAGTTCTACGAACAACTCCAGACAACCATAGACAACATACCAACACAGGAAGAAATCATCATATTGTGAGATTTGAATGCTAGAATAGGCAACCAAAAGCTAGACGGAATCAAACAAATGTACAATGAGCCAACCCTAAATGACAACGGAGAAAAATGAATAGACTTTTATGCCAGAAACTAAATGAGGATTAATAACACCTTCTTCCCTCATAATAAACAACACGAATATACGTTTGTTAACTCACGAGGCGAGAAGTCCATTATCGAATTTATTATAACTAAAGCTTTGGTTTCCTAAGAAAGCGGTGTCGTTATATAGCGCACGTAACAAAACATTGTCTATGCAAACCATATGGCGTGGTTTCCTAGAGAGCGTTGGTTGTGTCGTTATATAGCGCGCGTAACAAAACATTGTATATGCAAACCAATGGCGTTGGTTTCCTCGAGTGCGTTGGTTGTGAGTGTAATGTCAAATAACAATGCTGCCATTTGCATGACGGCCGTGATAGCGGAGCGAACAGTCGTGGAACGATTTTTCCCGTGTAGCGGACACCGTTTTAAAATAAAAAATGAGTGCAAACGTAATTTGAACCAGCGAAAATGACGAAATATTGATTGATTTTTTAAGAAATAATGAAGCTTTATAAAATATGAAGAGCAAAGACTATAGAAAAGCCCAGTTGAAACAAAATATGTGGAATCATATTGTTTGAAGTTTCCAACTGACAGTTGTGGGTTCTCATTTCTGCCGTCTACCGGCGCGCCAGACGGATGCGACGCAAACGTAATTTAAATTGGACCAGCGAAAATGACGAAAAATTGATTGATTTTGTAAGAAATAATGAAGCTTTATATAATGTGAAAAGCAAATACTATAGAAAAGCCCAGTTAAAACAAAATATGTGGAATAATATCGTTTGAATATTTCAACTCTCATTTTTTCTTATAAGACGTAATTTCAAATATTTCTTTTTACATAATATGTATAAAGTATCAAAGTGAAGTACAGAATTTCTTTCTCTAATATAATACCACTGAACGTACATTAATTAGTGGGCGGTCGTGGTCTAGCGGTTAGCATTCACGCTAATCAATTGGGTGCCCTAGGTTCGATCCCTGGTGGATTCACTTGCAGACTGGTTTGAATCTTAGACCGTTTTATATCTAAATTTATGTTTTCTGTGGCTTATCATATACTCGTATTATAGCGCTCTACTAAGGAAATAGCGCTATTTCAAAACTCTACGTAAAGAAAGGTTGCAGCAATTTTAATATGTCGATCGTCTTAGAACTTGGATCTCCGCCATCAGACCTTTGGGTTTAATCCGTCCAGACTATGGTATGTGCTTACTGAACTTTAACAGCTCGCACACAATAAACCAATACAAGTACCGACGTATTCCATCCACAGGATGGTTGACAACAATACTCGATCACGAAGGATTACCTATCATCATCTTCAAATAAATTTTAAGTGTATTAAAATATAGTAGATTCTATAATAGACATATTTATTACAAAATTTATGTTATCTACTATAGAAAAAGTTAGTATTAGTGAAAATATAAAAGGCGAGAATGTCAAAATATAAATAAATGACATAGGTGTATTTGAGTATACCGGAAATTAGGATGGCATTTCCTCCACAAATTTGATGGAAGCCCCTTGTGAGAATCAATCTATCATAAATCGAATTGGATCCTATTCTAGCATGAATATTGTCGCTATGGCAATATCGTTTCAAATCTAATTTTCTGTATAATCATTTTACTTCGGAACTAGGATTAGTTTTCGTTAAGCCATAACAGAATAATTTAAAATTAATGGAGGTTTTATAATTATAGTATTTGAAAATTATAGTTTGAATAAAAATACAGTTTTGTTAAATTAAGTTTACAAATAAACATTTTGTGTCAAATAAGTAATCGTTGAATTAATGTAAATACGAACCACGCAAATATATGATTATTTAAGTTTATTATAATATTTTCTCTGCAATGTGTCAAATTAAGCAAGAAAAAAATAACGGTGAATTGAGTTGTATCATTTCATTATGGCGTGGAAAAATTAAAACTCTTAAAGGAAGCATTGAATATGAGAATTGGTGTATTTGTGGATTCAATATATTTACTAACTTTACTCCGGGACGGTGTAAAGTTAGTAAATATACAATACGCGACACGCAACATTGCCTTTCATATTACAGTCCAAATTTTAGATACATTCGTAATTGATTAGAATTGATATACAACTCCAGTGAATTGATCCTGTAATTAGATGGGTCTTGTTCCGCCGTCTGCTAACTATGCGGCGGATACAAGCATATTCACTCCATGCTAATTAATGTATCATATACTCGTATCTATTGTACGAGTATATTCCATATCGCATAGCATATACCAATTCCGACGGCATATACCAATTCCGATGTCTCCAGGCAAACGAGCAATATTAACTTTCGATTGCCAAGGAATAAGTGTTTATGAATCTTTGTTTAGTGTGTTCCGACAAAAAGCATATCCCTAGACTTCAAATAATTTAAAGAAATTTGAATCCATATTGATTTTTATTGTTATTTAACAATTAACCAGTTTTGTTTTAAGAACACCGATAAAAATTAAAATATCACTTATAGTCCATAATTCGAAGAGATCCGAATTACGATAAACCTTTTCGATAATTTAACAAATGGTTTTAAATTAAATGCATTTATTGCATGCTATTACCTTTATGTAATTATGTAATTAGGGACTTTTCATTTGAAACTTTGTTATCAAGAGTTAAGTGCTTATAATATGCACGCACGCTTCCAGCCCGTGTCGTGCCGTGACTGTGAAATAAAGTCAAAACACATGGTACCATTGCGATTACGGGGTAAAACTTACTCGTAATATTATTATAGAAAAATTATCATGGGCAATTAACGCAGCTACGAGACAGATCGCCTCGCCTATATGATTTAGTTTTGATATATGTTTAATATCATAAAACCATCTTGATACGAAAAGGAAGTCACATTTCCTTAATATCTAAGATAATAATACTTGGTGTTGTCGTAAGATGAGAACAAATATTCCAACCCATTTTGAAAGTAAGAGTATTTCCCATGGGCATGATACAAAAATATATTATAACGACCGAAAAACGAATCACAAAAAAACCACAGGGCTTTTTTAAACGAGGTTCCAACATCCATGTTTTATTTATTAACAAGTATGGTGTCCGATAAGATGAAAATATTAACGTTGTCGCGATGCGGTAAGTTAAAGATAATTATTTATTCAGTAGAAAACATATACAATATATAAAAAAAATCTTATACAATCTGCAAGAAAAAAGCCTTTTCATTTTTACTGCCTTCATCACATCTTCATATTACAAAAAAACTTCTCAATTTATTGGAGAACCGATCAAAAAGAATGTGGAAATTTATGCATAAAAAATACCAATTTACAAAATTTAGAATTTTCGATAGTCAATTTACTTTTATATTATTTAAGTCGAATGTATTTGATTTTTTTATCCACTGATTTTCAACCAGTCCAGCATTGTGCCCCTAATGGAGGAATTGTTATGAAATATATGAAATAATATAACTGATTTTGGATGTAATTTTTTTTTAATTCATGTTGTGTTAACAGATTTGACTGTTGCAAATAATCCTCCATGTATTAGTCATGGTTGAGATACTTCATTATTATCAATCTGATGGTACCAGCAACACGAGATAAATTTACGAAATAAGGTGGATAATTTTCTTAAACTCTAAAATAAGAGGCTTGCAATCTATTTTGATTAGTTTTTCGATTTTAGGTGAAAGCATGTTAGTATGATGTAAATATTAAGTGAAAAATAACAAAACTCTTACATTGCTTAATTAAAATATATTCACACCAAATAATAACACCATCAACACGATAAGTTATATTTTGACATTGAATATCAAGACAGCAAACAAATGAAGATTGAAAGCCTCTTTTTTGAAAGCCCTTTTTTTAAATAAATAGTTCAATAATATAAATGAATAACGCATCTGGAATCAGAGCAAAATGAACAAGATAGAAAACATTTTATTCCCTGTTTTCAACATTGGTATTTAAGGTTTCATCTCATTTTTAGGTACAAAATATGAGATTCGTTAAAAGGGGTATGGCCAAGGACAGCTTTAAAACATACTATTGTATTGTATTGTATTGTATTTAAATAAAAAACGTCAAAATTGAAAAGGCATCGGAATATATTCTGATAAAACAATAATAAATGTACAATAGTATTTAAATCATTCTATGGTAGTATTGATGTATAAAATTAAAAGTCGTATTATAGAGATTTTTTTGCTTTCCTTTAATATGTATTTATATTCTGAAAGCGTGGACGTGAAAAATGACTGATAGGGGTCGAATAAATGCTGTAGAAATGCGTGCATTGATAAGAAAATACGGAGTGGCAATGTATGATAGAATACGGAATGAAGTGATTAGTGATGAATGTGAATTAAGGCTGATGTGTTGAGTAAGATGAAGAAGGTTTGAGCATGAAGGACGAATGAAAAACAAATATAAAGTCTAAATGTGAATAAAATACGTGTGACAGAAAGGCCAAGGAAAGTATGGTTGGATCAAGTAAATTATATTTTGAAATAAGGAAACGTAGAAAGCCAAGCCAGCGAAGTCGCATAAGTTGTATGAGGTGTATGGATGTGAAGCTAAAGATGTGTGCTGAGATAAAGCCTGGCACTCTGTCCTCTCTATCTACCCTGACGTGGAAATGGCGTGATTGAATGTGTGTATATGCTGAAAGATTTGTAACACAAAATAAGAACAATATAATATTAAAAACATAATAAGATCTTAAATTGCCATTTATGATATGATAAATGAGTTAATGTGAAGGGTTCCTCGACTCTTCTCACTCTTGCTTTTACTATTTCTCTCCAGTGAGAATTTTTTACTCAACCAAAAAAATACTATAACTTCACATGCAGTTTGACTGTTTTATATACACGTATGTGTATTGTAATTTATTTTTATCAAACACTGTTTATTCCCTTTTTTTCCAAAAAAAAGTGGAATAAACAGTGTTTGATAAAAATAAATTACAATGTCTTTAAACCTCCACAACGTTAATGCCTTTACTATAAACAACACGTATGTGTATATTTTTATCTCTATTCTAGTTACTAATTCAACCTGTGTCATTATGCAAAAACTGTTTTTTTAGGGTGTCAAAAATAGTTGCCCTTGAGTAAAATTGCACATTATGCAACGAATGATAAGATTCAATAAATATTGTTTTACATAAAATTTATTGATTCTGTTCCAACACCAATTAATTATAATACAATCGTGAATTTCTTCACAGTACGTAGGTATATCGAGCAAATGTTATTTATTAAAAATAAATATATGGTTAAAAAAACAATAGAATACTAATTGATGTACTAGTTAAATGCTCAACACGACTGTCCACTTTCCACTAAAGATTTTTTGGTGAAACTCCTTATAGAGTACAAGATTCGTTTATTTAGTATTATTTCTTTCCCATTTGCTGGTTTTTTTTATTCAACGAACATCTTTAGAATTCTCCATCCTGAAGATATTCGTTGTAAAAAACTGAAAAACTGGTAGATGGGAAAAAATATTGGAATCCAATAAAATTTACTTAAATATGCGTTTTCATTGCGACTGAGATTTTTTTAAAGTTTCGAATCTAATGTTAAAAGCTTGAAAAATATAAATAGAAAATTGTATCTTGGAGGATTTTACAAACTTTAATTAATTATTTTCATAGCTCCAAAAGACTAAAGGAAATCCGCTCTTGAGTCGATGTACGATATAATATACAGTTTTATATTACAGAAAATGAAAAAAGTAAAATAGATATAAATTATATTGATATTATTAAGAATTGATAAATATTGAACTTGGATACCAGTACGAGGATAAATGATATTTTAATTTAAGGCAATTTCTGTTCATGGCTGTGTTTTGTCAGGTAAAATAATTTAAGTCCAAAGTTTTAGCGAAAATAAGATAAGCAAACACCGTCCTTGGTGATTAACACTGACAGTGATGCATCGATTAGAGGAGAATTTACATATTATTAAGAAGTTGCACGTGTTAGGGACAAAAATGTTTTCTTGTTCGTGAATTTGTAAGCAATAGTCATCGGTAAAAGATTTTCATTATTGGATCAGAGTTATACCTTGATGCTGCTGTTTAGGAAAGTAGGGGCTAAGGAGTCTCGTCCTTTTCTTCTCATATCCCTTTTGTGTTATGTCTCCTGTAACAAAAAATAATGTATTTAAGAACAACAAAATAAAATTAACACACAGTCTTTTGTAATGTGAAAGAATTATTGATCGATTAAGCGAGAAATAAAGATAAATTAAAATTGATAATATTCCAAAACCCAAAATAATATTATTTTATTTTAAAACAATTACACTAATACTCCAATAAGTGCACTGTGCTGATGTACTCGTATTAACACTTTTGTTAAGCTTGGACTGATGTTGAAATTCTTTCTTTTGCTATCGGGAAAAAATAAGAGATGTTTCGAGTTTCACTTATGAAAAACTTGTTATTATCTATCTACGAGTATAACTCGATTACTTGGAACTACTTTAGACGTGTGCTATCCAGAACACCCTGAAAGAGATAAATGCGGATGTAAGATTTTAGACACTAATTTATGGATAATTATTTTCCATTCACGTGGTCGCGAGCTAATAAGAAATAAGAAAATAAGCAAACATAGAAACATAGAAGCTTTCATTCCCTTTTCTTCTCTTCTCAAATGTACTGTTGTGACTGCACCGCATTAGGTGCATATATAAAGTGGACATTTATATTAGGTCCCCACATATGAAACCGGCGTTTTGTTTGGGAGGAACATAAAGTTGTTTTTTTTTTAATATAATATATTTATTTAATCAAAGTATGTACCATTGCTATCTATGCACTTTTGCCATCTCATAGGTAGTTCATCGATCCCTTTACTAAAAAAACCATTCGGACGGGAATCAATAAAATCTTTGAAGTCGGTTGGGACTGCCCCATCGGAGTTGAATTTTTTCCCTTGCAAGAAGTTATCCAAATTTCGAAAAAAATAGTAATCTGTCGGGGCAAGGTCCAGAGAGTACGGTGGATGTCTTAGACATTCCAATTGAAGCTCTTCTAATTTGGTAGCCGTCTGTTGTGCAGTGTGTGGTCTAGCGTTATCATGAAGCAGCAGTGGCCTAGAGCGATTAACCAGCCTCGGTTGTTTAGCAGCTAGCTTTTCCATCATGGTTTGCAGTTGCTGACAATAGACATCTGCCGTAATCGTCTGGCCAGATTTAAGAAAGCTGTAGTGAACGACACCAGCACTAGTCCACCAAACGCTCACAAGTAACTTTTTTGGAGTCAATTTTCGCTTGGGGCATGGTTTGGCTGGTTCGGCAGGGTTCAGCCATTGCGATGAGCGCTTCCGATTATCATACAGGATCCACTTTTCATCACAGGTAATGATTCGATTCAAAATCCCTTCATTATTGTGCCGGTTGAGTAATGCAACGCAGCAGTCAACGCGCGTTTGTTGATTTGCTTCACTCAATTCGTGAGGTACCCACCTTTCAAGCTTTTTCACCTTCCCAATTTGCTTCAAGTGGATTAAAACAGTTTTATCACTAAAACCGCAGCCTGCATCTAACTCGGACGTGGTTTGCGATGGATCCGCTTCCACAATAGCCTTCAATTCTTCATTATCAACTTTGGTCTCCGGCCGTCCACGGGGCTTTTTCTGCAGGTCGAAATTTCCAGAACGAAAACGTTGGAACCAAAAACGCACTGTGTTTTCTTTTGCGGCACCGTCGCCATACACATCATTAATCCTTCGAGCCGTTTCTGCAGCACTGGTGCCACGGTGGAACTCGTACTCGTAAATAACGCGATATTTCAAGTTTTCCATTTTGTAAACTGAGTGACGCAAAGAAAAAAAACAATTGAGGAAAAAACAAATTAATTATAATTTTCGAAACACAAATACTTGAGTAAATAGCTGTATAAATTTTAATTTGGAATTCCTAACCAAAGAGAAGATAAATGAGATCAAAGTTGCCAGTACGGCAAAACGCCAATTTCACATGTAAGGACCCAATATACAGAGTAAGAAAAACATTGATTGAATGTCACAAAATAATAATGACTAACTTAACCGTTTTACTGCTGGACGTTTTTTCAATACTATAAAACGTCTATATATAGACTGGGCACTCCAACTGTTAAGATTTTAATGATGTCTATTGATAAACTATTCATTTCTCTTATTCTAAAAAATAATAAAAATAGATAAAGCTAAAAAATATAGCTTGCGTATAATAAATAGTAAAAATGGAAATAAAGGAGGAAAAAATAAATAAAAATCGCTAAGAAAATATAAAAGCCCAGTACAACCTAACCTTGATTTTTTTAATATTCTGTGGCAATGTATTTAATTTAAAACTTGTTTTATCAAATTGAAATCGTTCTGCTTTTATTTTTTTTCCTTAAATATATCATGGTTTTCGTAATAATGAACTAAGTGTAATATTTAAAATATATTGACATGTGAAAGTATCTTACAACCAATTAAAAAACATGTCAAAAGGTATGTATGTTAAAAACGAGATAAATACATTGAATACTTTTCTTGGTCAACATCGGGAATACAACCTAATATCCTAGATTGAGAGACAAACGTTCAGCCACTAGCCTAAGGAGATTGTTCTACTATGAATATTACAACAACGTTATTTAGAAAGAAACTGAAATTATACAATTCATTAGGAAATCATTTAATAATAATATATATATATATATATATATATATATATATATATATATATATATATATATATATATATATATATATATATATATATATATATATATATATATCATATCTTATATCATATATACAATACATACATAAAAAGTAAAATCTTGAAATACTATTTTTGTTAAGATGGTGCTCAATTTAACAAAAAAAAAACAACGAATAAGTCATTAGGCAGTAGGAAAATCCATCCTTATAACGCCACAAAAACAATGCTCTCACCTTATTCAATTCGCCTACGAAATCATAAATTGAATTTAGCGGTTTAAAAATGTTCTCATATAATTCGATACCAATTTAGTGGTTAATATAATATTATATCAGTACATACCAAAAAAACAAAATTTTAAAACTTCAAATTATAAGCCGCGAAAATATAACAAAATGCTATAATTCAATGTAAAAAAATCATAAGACTTTTGGTAAAATAAAGACGACCACCGTGACTTAGTTGTTAAAGGGCATGTCTTCCAGTCCGGAGGTTGCTGGTTCGATGCCCGTTGATACCCATTTTTTTTTATAAAGGATGCAGACTAATTTTTACTTAAGGGGGTATTGTACTCTAGAGGCGTGATTTTCGGGCATTTTTTCAGAATAAATAAAAAAAAAACAAAAATATTTTTACCATACATCTTTTACAGTTTGTTTATTGATGATTTGAGAATGTACAAATAAATTTTTGAAATACATTTTTTTAAATTCAAGATGTTATCAGCTGGTATAATCTTGTAAAAAAGGGGGGTCAGCTCGTCGACATGATTGGAACCCTTTCGTAAATCCGAAACGAAAATCATACACAGTTTCTTGAGATTTTATGTCGACCAGGTCGAACAAAGTAGTTTCGATAAAAACGCGTTTAAAGTTTTGAGATTATTGTCTGAGTCATTCCGATGCGACGTAATTGCTGCCTCATTTATAGCTAAAACTTCATAAATATAGACATTTAAAATTTCCTTTTGAGAACATATTCTTAAAGGTTTAAACTTTAAGAATATGCAAAATACTAAAAAACTATTTTTTAATTTCTAGAGTAGAATACCCCCTTAAGACTTATTTAACATCTTAAATGACGATAGCCCTGTATACAATAAAAACATAATATAATACAAAAGTTAAACGGACCCGACGAAGGTTTGTGATGATTTCAAAATTACTAACTGGTACATTAACGTCAACCCATTCTAACAAAACCCTAACAAAAAATTTGTTCTTCACGCATCAATAATCTCAAAACAGAAGAGGAAGACGAACTGCTGCAAATAGTGCTTTAGAAACCGCATTCGACACGGATGAACAGAACTTAAATAATACAATATAAAAATAATTATAAATATTGGTATGTCCTTTGGTTATACGTTGTGTTTGTGACAAAACCTACTTACTATTTATAACAATGAAAAGTAAATTGGCCTATACTCGTATGTATAAAAAATAACAGAAAAATTTATATGTATACAATCATATAACATATTTTCTATATCGGGTAAAGCAGAAAGAACACAACGCTAGACATCATGGTTACACGTTTAATCTCCTTTAACATACGTCGCGACATAACATATAACATACGTATACGTACGTTCCTACACCTCTATCGATTCATTTGACTTCTTGAATTTTCTGTTTTCTTAATCGTAAAATTATTCCAATCATAACATAATTTATTTGTCTTTCTTCACATTTCATTGTAGATTTGTTATTTCACTAATTCATTTCAGAAAATGGCAAATGAATTATTCAAAAGAGGCTAACATAAAAAGTGTCGGCGGCCGTGTTCAAATGGTTAGCTTTCATGCTAAGCAAGCAGGCGTCTTAGGATTAATACTTGGCAAATTCACTTACACACTGGTTTTACTCTTAGACCGTTTTATATCTGAATTTATGATTTTCTGTAGCTTATATGCTGCTTGTCATAATTTTTGTCATAAGCATATAAGCTACATAAACTAAGCAAATATAATTGTGAAAAAAACTGCCTAGCGAAAGGCAGGAGCAGATTTAACCTGTCGATCTGGATCTTAACATCGGAACTTTGGGTGTGATCTGTCAATACTGTATAATTGCTGAAGTGCAACAGCTTGCACACAATACACCGATACAATCACAGGTGTATTCCATCAACAACATAGTTGACAATGATACTCGATCACGACAGATTGTCATTGGTATAAAACATGTGCATATAAACAATTGGATTTTGCACGTCGGTAGTATATTATTTTAAAACCATTTATTTATCAATTATAAATTAATATTCAATTACAATTAATTTTATATATTTTCGCACAAACTTCGTCGTTTAAACAACACAACAAAATACAGTATGTTATATTATACGCTTTGTTTAATATTTAACAATGTATTACTTATAGTTAAGGCATTAACATTGTGGAGGTTTAAAGACATTGTCATTTGTTTTATCAAACACTGTTTATTCCACTTTTTTGTAACGGTATAACCCTACCGGTTTCAAGGCTTTCACCGCATCATCAAGGGAGCACAAACAAGACTTAACTACGTCATTGTTAAATCTTTAATAAAACGATTTAACAATGATGTACTCGTAGTTTATGTTTCAAGTTTACGGAATCAAGTTGTTTCATCATTTTCTAGAGCAACAATTTAATTTAACAAGCACCTGTCGAAATATTAATTTTAGTTTGTTTAAGAGTTAAAGTTGACAATATTCGATACGCCTCGTGATTAATGAATATACTCCTATTAGTGAGTTTTCATTGTTTGTCCTTTGTCGAGCATGATACTCGTATCGGTGTAGTTCACCTCAGAATTCCAGGAAACTGTCATAGGTTTAAGAGTTCAAGTTGACAATATTCGATACACCTCGTGATTAATGAATATACTCCTATTAGTGAGTTTTCATTGTTTTTCCTTTGTCGAGCATGATACTCGTATCGGTGTAATTCACCTCAGAATTCCAGGAAACTGTCATAGGTTTAAGAGTTCAAGTTGACAATATTCGATACACCTCGTGATTAATGAATATACTCCTATTAGTGAGTTTTCATTGTTTGTCCTTTGTCGAGCATGCTATTCGTATCGGTGTAGTTCACCTCAGAATTCCAGGAAACTGTCATAGGTTTAAGAGTTCAAGTTGACAATATTCGATACACCTCGTGATTAATGAATATACTCCTATTAGTGAGTTTTCATTGTTTGTCCTTTGTCGAGCATGATACTCGTATCGGTGTAGTTCACCTCAGAATTCCAGGAAACTGTCATAGGTTTAAGAGTTCAAGTTGACAATATTCGATACACCTCGTGATTAATGAATATACTCCTATTAGTGAGTTTTCATTGTTTGTCCTTTGTCGAGCATGATACTCGTATCGGTGTAATTCACCTCAGAATTCCAGGAAACTGTCATAGGTTTAAGAGTTCAAGTTGACAATATTCGATACACCTCGTGATTAATGAATATACTCCTATTAGTGAGTTTTCATTGTTTGTCCTTTGTCGAGCATGCTATTCGTATCGGTGTAGTTCACCTCAGAATTCCAGGAAACTGTCATAGGTTTAAGAGTTCAAGTTGACAATATTCGATACACCTCGTGATTAATGAATATACTCCTATTAGTGAGTTTTCATTGTTTGTCCTTTGTCGAGCATGATACTCGTATCGGTGTAGTTCACCTCAGAACTCCAGGAAACTGTCATAAGTTTTATCGAAGCGTGCAATGCCATAAAAATTACCGGAATTCCCTCAAATTATAACTGAGTTAATATAATTTAAATTCAATGACCCACAAACCATAAGTTGTACAATTCATAAATATCGTTTAAAAATAAGAACGAGTTATATTAGGATACGTGTTTTTTTTACGAAAAAAAAAAAGGAAATAAAAAATGTGAATACCATTATGGAGAAGCTATGATATGTATGCCATTTTATAATATTTCAACACCGATATAATTCAACATTTCATTAATATCACCACCGATAATTCAACACTTCATGAAACCTTTCTGTTGATGTAAATGGGATAAAATAAAAGTTCAATATGAAATTGAATACGATTGTTTTGATATTTTACAATAATTATTTGAAATATTTACCAGGCCAATTCTATTAAACTAATCCAGATAGATTTAAACGTTTTTGTCTCTAAGAATTCTTGTTTCCTATCTCCAAATTAACTATAATACTCGTATACACAGTAAGCTTCATAAAAGTGACAATGTGTGTTTATTGTCCTGTATTATACTTTCGTTGTATACAGTACAACCTGGCGGGCTTATTACAACGTGGCGATCTTTTCCAATCACCCAGAAAGACATTGTAATTTGTTTTACCAAATACTGTTTATTCCACTTTATGTAACGGTATAACCCTACCGGTTTCGAGCTTTTCACCTCATGACAACAAGACTCTTGTTTGTGCTCCCCTGATGATGAGGTGAAAACTTCGAAATCGGTAAGGTTACACCGTTACATAAAGTGGACTAAACAGTGTTTGATAAAACAAATGACAATGTATTTAAACCTCCACAGTGTTAACTATAGATACCTTAACTATAAATAAACAGAAAGATGTTAGAGATCTTAAGTAAAAACCAGACTGGAATCCTTTTGAAAAAAATATGGGTTCCAGCGGGATTTGAAACCGCAATATCCGGGTTGGGAGACAGGCGTCTTACCAACTAGGCCACGGAGGTCGTTTATACCAAATGACAACTAGTATAAAGCTCTTGGAGCCTGACACGACATTACGGGTAATCTTGGTTCGTTTGAGTGCACGCTTCTTAGCTTGCTCCAATCTGGACGAGGGCCGTCAATGGGTATGTGCTGAACGAGTACGACACCGTCAATTTAGTTTTATTTTCCCGCGTGCTTGGTTGGAGCTCCAGATAATAGAGGCAGACCAACTAGGGTGATGCGCTCAAGTAGTGATTCTCAACCTATTTGATTTTGATAATTTAATAGTTATCAGATTTTCTCATTACACATGGTTGTAGCAAAATGTATGGCAAACAATAAGAAACGATAATGTACGTTTGTGGACTTGAGAAAGGCATATCGTTGCTCTAACTATAAGAACACGTAACTCCATATGAGTAACTTGACAGGAGAGAGAAAAAACGTCACAGTTTGTCCTATGTAAAATTAAACATTGTTTTTTTAAATATATCTGATTAATAAAGACATTGTTTTTTTTTATCAATCAGATATATTTAAAAAACAATGTTTAAGTTTACATAGGACAAACTGTGACGTTTTTTCTCTCTCCTGTCAAGTTACTCATACGTGTTCTTATAGTTAGGCCAACGATATGACCGAGTGATAACAGAAAAGCTATGGAAAAAACCGAATGAATATGGTGTGGACTGTAAATTAATACGTGGCATTTCGTCATTATGTGCTGAAAAGAGAGCATGCACTCGTATTAGAGTGAACGGTGCGGTGCCTTGATTGGTTGGTTTCATATTTCAAAACGGTTAAAGCAAGGATGTGTTATGTCACCCTGGTTGTTTAATATTCGTGTGAAGGAACAACAGAGGCCGATGGATGGCATTTGAATGTTGAACGGGAATGCGTGGGATTGCTGTACGCTGATGACCGTTGTTAGGGTGTTAGCGGAAAATGAGGATGAACTAGTGCGGAGAATGAGGATGAACTAATACTCATACTCGACGCGGCCGTATCAAGATCTTCCAGGATGATAGTTCACAAAAGTATTTTAGTACAAACTTTTATGTATGAAAGTGATACATGGACGTGGAACAAGACTGAAAAGAACCGAATAAATGCTGTAGAAATGAGTGCGCTTCGAAGAATACACGGAGTAACCATGTATGACAGAACACGGAATAAAGTGATTAGGTATGAGTGTGAACTTAAGGCTGATGTGTTGAGCAAGATGAAGAAGACTGAGCCGGTTTGGGCATGTGGAACGAATGAGTAAGTAAGACTAACAAAACAAATATATAATGCAAATATATTAGTTATAATGCAAATGTGAGTGGAAGGCGTGGTAGAGGAAGATCAAGGAAAGTATGGTTGGATCAAGTGTACGATATTTTTAAAGGAAATACATGAGATGTATGAGGTGTATGGATGTAGAAGAGGCAAAAGTGTGTCGAATAGGAAAGTCAGGCGCTCTCCTCTCTGCCTATCCCAGTAGGGATACGGCGGATGTCATGTATGTTATTATATTGACGCAGTTGCTATGTGACTAGGCATGTTCGCTAGTAGCATCTAGACTTCCCGGATTCAATTACCGTGTGTGTGCCGAATTGGCTTAAATTTCAAGTATTTTTATCTAAAAGTATTGTAACGGTGCTGAATAACAGCAAAATATTAGTTTCTCGAACTATCTCAAGTGGCAAGTGTTATACAACACCACTATATACATTTTTGAATACTCCCCTGAATAATTAATTTATTTTAATTCCATCCATCCATCTATCATGTTGTATAATTCATGACCGAGTATCGTGACTCACATGGTAGCCTGCTGACGACTCCTCTCCATTCTCTTCCAGTGACCACAAGCCTCTTCAAACTCCTTGACCATGAGCAATGTGCCCAAAGAATCGGAGGATTCGTCGAAGGCAAATTGTCGACAATTTGTAGGTGATTTTCAGTTCTCCGAGAATAAAGGTGTCAGGTCGCCTTGCTGATCATGGAATTCATAACATCCTTCTTTAGCACCACATTCCAAATGCATATTTTCAACGTCTATCGCTTGCTTTCAGAGTTCAAGTCTTCGCGGTATACATCAACATTGCAAAGTCGAGAGACTTAATCGGGCGCATTTACGTCATGGAGGAGAAGGTTTTGCTTTAGATGTTCTTTCCAGCTTTGACATCGCATTTTTCGCAATTCTCGTTTTTCTTTTCACTTCAGCCTCGCGTTCACCATTGTTGGTCATACTGGAGTCTAAGTAATTCTGGAACCTGAGTGATTGTCGGTAATATTGGAGCACTGTTGGTAATACTGAGTCTGAGTCAGTAACCACTTCAAGATCATGATTCACACTATTTGGTGGTCGTTTGTTACTGCGCTCTGTTATCATTAACCTGGTTTTTGACCAATTGATTTCCGGACTCGGGAGCTCCCTCTCGTATTCCACATTTTAAGGAGCGTGGCTATTTCGTCTTCCAACGAGGCAATCAACGTCGTGTCACCTGCACATGGATATTTGAAAGCTTTATTCCACCAATATCAACCCCACTGTCCCTGTCCCAGTCTTCGAGCGTTCTCCTTAGGATTTATTCCACCAATAGCAATCCCACTGTCCCTGTCCCAGTCTTCGAGCGTTCTCCTTAGGATTTATTCCACCAATAGCAATCCCACTGTCCCTGTCCCTGTCCCTGTCCCAGTCTTCGAGCGTTCTCCTTAGGATTTATTTTCTAAACATGTTAAACAAATTTTAATTAAACTGAGGAAAAAATATGTGTAAATTTTATGTTTTTAGGTGAATGCTCATAGGTGAACGCATTTTTAGGTGAACGCCGTGTTACTGCGGAGTAGGCAGATAATATAGGTCTCGAAATGATTTTATCCAAGCATACACGTTTCGCCTCATCTATATTCATACACCTCGTCATGCACAATCTTCCATTTTTCATACTTCTCACTACACCTTGTTTCAAAATCTGGTAACCTTGATTTAGCCACGTTTTCCACGATATACAGTACGTCTTCCACGCACACCTTGTACAATACTTCTGACTTGTATACTCGCTTAGCAATTCTATCGTGTAATTCTCTCCGCATGTCCATACCATCTTATTGTATTTCAAACATCCATTTTATCCATGAATTACAATAATTTCTGATGTCTTCATTTTACTTTTTTTCACACATTGACACTTCATATTTTTTTCTTAGTGCACGCATCTCCACGTAATTAACATACTTTCACCCTTCTTCTGCCAAGCCTAAACTTCCCCTCTAAACGACAAGGTGTTACTTTGGCCAAACGCCTTCCCAAAAAATATTTTAATACCACCCACCAAAGATCGAAACCATCTGGCAACTGGCAACTTTCAGAGTGCGTGCATTTCAAAGTTAGTTAAGTTGAGTCTGTTTAAAGGATGACGATCAAATAAAGAAATGTCGACGTACCACAGTTTGTCGAGGCCTGCACCGGGGCATTGTTGTGGGGCCATGCCCTGCGGTTTCAAAACGAGAAGACAGCCAACCATATCATAAATAATGATCATTGATCATACTATTTTGTATTCGGATCGACAAAATTGCTCCCCGCGGGCTGCGGATCTCTATCGGGCGGTAAAGTGGAATACTCGTAATTCGTCTTGGCCATGATGCCATTTGGTAGCAACACAAGTCACAGGGGATCCCAACATTATGATATAAAGGTTATTAAGCGTTACCTAATATGGAACACCACAGTATTTCAATTAAATAGAAGAACTTTCTTGAATAAGTTTTGTATAAGATATTTATTTAAGACAAAAGGTAGAGATACCTTTTATACAATGCAACCAATAATAATGTTGTAGATTAGCTAAAATTAAAATAATAATTTGTATATATCGGGTTTAATGTAAATATACAAGGCATATATTTGAGCGTTTCAATGAAATAGTTAAAATAAATAGTAAACAACAGTATTTTGATGCCGACTTTGATGTGTGATAGTGAAGGAGTCTATTACCATATATGTTGTAAAACGCGTGCACTTAGAAGAATAAACGGGGTGACAATGAATACGGAATGAAGTGATTAGGGGTGAGGGTGAATTGAAGGCTGATATGTTGACTGAATTGTAGAAGACCACTCGAAAATGGAACGAATGAATGAAAGAAGGCGTGGTAGACAAGGACCAAGGAAAGTATTTTTGGATCAGAAGTATATTTTGAAAGAAGGTAATGTAAAAAGTCGGAGGAATTGTATGACCTGTATGAGGTGTATGGATGTGTAAGATACGAAATATGTGTGTGTGTGTCGCGATAGGAAAGTGCGGCGTTTACTCCATTCTGCCTACCTCGATAGGGAGACAACGTGAGGGTATGTATGTACATAAAAATAGCTGCAGCTCAGACTTGTTGCATTGTTTATCTGTAAATCTCGCGGGAATAAGTCAACTTCCTCAGAACAGGCTATGCACACCAATAATTGGGATTACAGTACTAGGCAGTCAGGCGGTTTATTTTGTGTAGAGTAGAATTACATATGTAAATATTTAAATAAAAAAAGGTCGACATTCAATTTCAATAAACGATTTAACAAACTGATACAGCACTTGCGCGGAAATATTGGAGTAGGCAAAAACATTCCTTAAAACGTATTTGTATGGGTAATAGCGTAGTTTAAAAGAGTTTATACAATGTTTATATTGCTATCCCTAATTGTGCAGTCTGATGATAAGTTTGAAGAATAGTCAAGTGTTTGATGATATAATAATAAAAAAATCGTATATTCATAATAACAGACTACAGGTTTTCCAAAAAATGATCACCGCCCGGTATCCCACTATCCCACTGCGGAGCTTTCCAGGAAGTATCGGATTTTTAACGTAGCCAATTTACATTCAAAATCAATTCTCTGGCACTATCATCAAGAAGAAAAGAGAAAATACAAACTCAGCAGACACATGACACGCATGGCAATATATCTGAGAGTTAGAACATCTTTTGCCCAAAGGCAATATGCATATTTATCTTAAATGATATACTCGTACAATGAGGTGCCGAATTCAATAAAGACAAAAAGGTGCAAACAATTCTGACAGTGATTCGGAGTGTGGATGTTACCGCGACCGGACTTTGATTGGGCTTGCAGGAGGGATGACTGATAGCAAATTGTTATTGCGACCGGACTTTGATTGGGCTTGCAGGAGGGATGACTGATAGCAAATATTTGTGTGAACTCTCAAGTGTGGTCTGTTTTTGGTGATTGTGGGGTGGTATTTTTGGTCTGTCTGGAATGATGAAGTATGCGGGGTTTAACTCGCGTGAGACATACACGAAATTGAGTCTCGCAATTTATCAAGTTGATAAGAGTTTGCAACGGGGTATTGCATAATCAACAATCGAAAAAAAGCAGCAACTTATTTTTCCATGTTATATGCTCTCAATAAGATACAGGTAAAAGCCTAGTTTACTAGGGACACGACAGATGTATGCCAATTATCGCATAAAACTATCAATAAATTCCAGCAAGTGACCTATATAGTGAAGTACGAGCACAAACTAATAAAGCGACGGCTTTGGCTGGCTGCCTGACGGACACTATATGGAGAAACAAACACATGCTAACCGAAAGTAAGGTCAGGATATATAAGACATGCGTCCGCCCCATCATGACATATGGGATAGAAGTGAGAGCCGATACCGACAGGACAAAAAAACCTTCTCAGAGTGGCAGAAATGAGAACCCTACGCTCCATCGTGTTGAAGACATAGTGAGGTGGAGAAGAAACAGAAGGCATTTCTGGAGGGATCATGTGGACCGCATGGAGGATATAAGACTGGCAAGAATCGCTAAGACTGAAAACCCTAACAGCAGGAGATTACCTAGAAGACCGCCGAAAAGGTGGAAGGACAGCTAGACGTCATCATCCCAGGACAGCCCACCGTCACAAACAAGTCATACGACTTAAACCAAAAGGAAGAATAATAATTACTTGGACACCAAAGATATATGTCGTGATGGAATTATGGATTTGGAATTAATAACCCAGAGTACATTTATTGTAATGACATGTTCGATTTTCACGAAATTTTCAATAAACTAAAAAAACTTTCTTTTAAAGTAACGCTTAACATGAATATGTTCAAAGGCCACGAGGTGTTCTATAGTCGAAATCGATTTTTGTATCATTTAGAGAACCGAAGATAATGCAAGAAGTAATAAATCATAACGAGGTGAAAGTCAATATTCTAGTTATTTGCTCTTCACGAAGAAGAATAAGGAATAAGGAATACTGGCAACGTCCAAAACGACGTCATTGCCAATGTTCCAAGAGATTAACCGAGTTAAAAGTCAGCTGTGCGCAACACTAAACTTCAAGTTTGGAAATATAAAAACGAATTTACTTATAAAAGTAGAAATATGTTTAAATACAATACTTACATATTTTTCACGCAAATATGATTATTCGCGTGTAAAAAAGATTAAATGAATAAAATAAAGAGCGCGGAAATGAGTAAAACTAATCGAGGATTTTTTAAATTTACTTATGAACCTATGTTATTTAACTTTATTTACAAGTAAAAACATCCCCATATATAATTCTTTCGGAATTGATTTCTCACGGTGGCAACAGCCCTAGCTGCTTTTTCACACGTAGATTTTTTAAAATGTTTTTGGTTAATTGGAAGACATTTTCACAAGTCTGTCTGATTGCAATATGTATAAAAACGGTGAAATACTCGTACAATATACTCGTAATTGGAAATTGTTAATACGAAAAATTGGTTACCATGAAAAAATATTCTGGTTCGGACAAAATACTATGTTATATGATTTCATGCATTTATTTTCTTTTAACACCGTCGCTGTTAACGACGACCTCCGTGATCTAGTTATTGAGAGGCCCTTTCCCAGTCTCCGGAGGTTGCGGGTTGAAATCCCGCTGGAACCCAGATTTTTTTTAAAAACGATCCAGTCTGGTCGGTTTTTAAACAAATGGGATTACGTGTCGGTAGGTAAAACATTGCATTTACAGTATATTATTGAAGTGAATGACACATAGAAAGAATATTGTATAATAAAACAATCCGTAAATTTAAAAAAAACATTTATTTAGCAAAAAATATATCCTTTCCTGGCAGAATATGTATCAGGTGTACAAATAAGCCGCCGCCGTTTGACAAAAGTTGGCACCACTAGTAAGTTATGGTTAAAATTGTCAGATGTAAAACGTCATTGTCGTAAGGTTGGACATCTGTCAACAATAAAACCTTGAAATATTAGTGAATTTTCATCAGTATAATATATCCTTTTGTGTGCGAAAATGTCAAGTTTTGGGCCGAATAAGCGTCATTTGCGGGAACTTTTGATTTACTTCTTCAACTTGAAGAAATCTGCAGCTGAGGCGCATCGATTGCTTGTAGCAGCATATGGTGAGGCTGCCTTAAGTGAGAGAAGTTGTCGTGAGTGGTTTCAAAAGTTTAAGAACGGTGAATCTGACATCGAAGACAAAGAACGTAGCGGGAGGCCGAAAGTGTACGAGGACGCGGAATTGGAAGTATTATTGGATCAAGATTCGTGCCAAACGCGAGAAGAACTTGCACTTACATTAGGAGTGACTCAACAAGCAATTTCACATCGGTTGAAATCATTGGGAATGATTCAAAAACAAGGAAATTGGGTTCCATATGAACTGACACTGAGAAATGTTGAACGCCGATTTTCCACATGTGAAATGCTGCTTGCCAGGCATAAACGAAAGGGTTTTCTGCACCGTATAGTCACTGGTGATGAAAAATGGATCCACTATGATAATCCAAAAAGGAAGAAATCATGGGGACCCCCTGGCCATGCTTCAACATCGACGGCTAAGCCAAATATTCATGGAAAGAACTCTTGTGTATTTGGTGGGATCAGCTTGGTGTCGTGTATTATGAGTTGCTCAAACCGAACGAAACCATTGCTGGGGCTGTCTACCGAACACAATTGAAGATACTGAGTCGAGCACTCGAGGAAAAGCGCGCCCACTACTACTCCAGACACGACAAAATTATTCTCCTGCATGATAATGCTCGTCCACATGTTGCGGCGCTGGTCAAAACCTATTTAGAAACACACAATTGGGAAGTTTTACCCCACCCGCCGTATTCACCAGACATTGCTCCTTCTGATTTTCACTTGTTTCGATCGATGACGTATGGCCTGTCTGAGCAGCACTTCACATCATATGAAGATACCAAAAATTGGGTCAATTCGTGGATATCCTCAAAAGATGAAGCATTCTTCCGACGCGGTATCCGTATGCTGCCAGAAAGATGGGAAAAGGTAGTGGCAAACGATGGGCAATACTTCGAATAAAACATGAGGTTCCTTTCTTTCACAATGCCCAATTTTTGATAAAAAACGGCGGAACTTTTTTGTACACCTCATATTATATATTGTATTGCAGTAATGGTGTATACAACACAACCAACTAGAAATATATAATAAATGGCTAGTTGTGAAAAAAAGACGGAAACCATTTTTTGGTTATCAAAACCGAAACACCTTGTCCGGAAGAATGGGGTCAACCATGAAGTTACTACAATATATCAGAGGTCAACTTGCTAAAACTGATCTCGTTTACAAAAATAGCCCTAATGATTATTCAAAGTTTGTTATTCTTCATAATAAACCCATGGGAATATTGCATAATGCGAAATAGTAAGGTATTAAAATACGAATAAAAAATAATAAATAAAACTGCATAAAGATGCGATGAAATATAGCCCAAATAAAACGTAATAAAAGCAACAAAAAATTAACAAGAATCTAAAACACGAACAGTTTTAGTGAATGATCTACAATTAGGCAGAATAAAAATGCGAGAAACAAAATCAAAGATAATTACGTAATTCAACATTCCATGCTGTGAATAGAACAAAATAAATTAAAAGCAAATCAATCTAACGTCTTGTCTTACTCACGTACGTTAATAATTTCAACGGAAATAAAAAAGGCAGTATTGCATCATTCAGCTGGAAGTAAGAAACCGACAATACAGAAGTTCGCCTTGTGTCGTTTTCTAAATCATTTTGATATTGTGAATCATTAAATTTAATTCTAATACGGCAAAGGCAAATAAGGAGAACAAATTAATATAGTACAGTTCGTTAAACTGAGAATAAGCTGTGATCATATCTAACAGGTAGAAAAGGTTACCTTCACAGTCAAATATACGTTATTTTATGAAATACACAATCTATAACATGGTAAACCTCAGAAAAATAATAAGGGGTGGACACAAAATGCATATCAAAATAAATGTTTTTTTTTTTAATTTTCTGAAAATGAATATGAAAATGGTTGTGTATAAAAACATGTTGGCTTTCATAAAATGCGGATTTCGTAAATGAAGTAATCGCGTCAAGAGCAATTGTGGGGAAACAATTCAAAGGACTTAAATACATATTTCAACCTTAGCGTTCTTCGTCAATTAGTTTCGAGTGATTTCTGTCTGTATATTTCATAGAAAGTATACGTGAGCTTACCTATACCTATGGGCATACAAATATTATGTTTAATATTTTATATTACACTCAACTACAAGTCTTGAGAAACCATTGCGAGCATAAAGTTATGTGCAGCCGTGTAGCACTATATCTCTGACACTGCAATTTATTGCAAATTCTATTAATTGTTTTGCAAGTAAGGATCGCTCGCTGGGTGAGCGCATGTGAGGGAGACTCCGCTGGGACCCCTGGTAAACTTACTACGTGTGGCGTTATTAGACGGTATTAATTAAAGCCGCTGAGTAATTTGACGGTTCATATACATAACTTACCGTGGTCAATCAGTAATTCAGAACAACAGTGAATATGATGGATATTATATTGTACGAAACAATATTTAGAAAGTAATATAATTGTTTACATAAAACGTAAATGCAATATAATCTGCGAGTTATTACAAACACAAAAGAAATATGGCTCGGTCCCTCCCTTGATACATGCTACATGTTACACGTCGAAACATAACTAAGGGATCTTTATAATCTAATGTGGTCATATATATTGTAGCTCGTTCACTCCCTTGATACATGTTACACATCAAAACATAACTAATGCCATGTTTACACGAGATTAGTACTTGTCAATAGTGCTTCTCACTCGTACTTGTCACTCGCACTTGTATCCACGTGTAAACAAGCATATTAGTACTAAGCGTTAGTAAATCTTAGTACTAATATGCTTGTTATCACTATGCAACTTAGTACAAACGATTATTGTAATTATTTTTATCAAACAGTGTTTATTCCCCTTTTTTGTGACGGTATAACGGTTTCAAGGCTTTTACCTCATCTTCAGGGTAGCGCAAACAAGACTAAAATGCTGTTCGAACTGGTACCGATATACACGCTTCAACGGTTGGGGGCTGAGGGATGAGGGAGGCATGGGACAATTTCGGCCAAGAGCGGAGAGATTTTTGGGAAATAACTTTTCAACAGATGTTCAGATCGGTGTACTGACTTAGAAATTTCTAGGGCCTCTAATCTGTCCAATTTATTTCCGTTACTACTGATATGTAAGAATTTGGCATCATCGATAGAAAAAGTATGGTATTCACGGTGACAATGATTAGCCATTTCAGAATAAATTAGAGGATTTGTTAAGGCGGATTTGTGTTCACGAAATCTCTTTTCAAAAGAAGATGCTGCCCATGCCTCCCTCATCCCTCAGCCCCCCAACCGTTGAAGCGTTTATATCGGTACCCAGTTCGAACAGCATTTAGTCTTGTTTGCGCTACCCTGAAGATGAGGTGAAAGCCTTGAAACCGGTAGGGTTATACCGTTACGAAAAAAGTGGAATAAACAGTGTTTGATAAAAATAAATTACAATGTCTTTAAACC
>OX463843.1:38197022-38270716 GCA_949825065.1 Odontocerum albicorne | reverse complement strand
GATGTATAGAGATGAATCTATGGTATAATGAGGAATGTTGCCTAGCATAAAGTGAGCACTTAACTCAGCCTTCAAAGGTGGTCATAAGCCCACAAAATACCAATTAAAATAGATACCGTCTCCTGTATATCCAAAACAGAGAACAATGATACTAAAAAGTCATCCAGGCCAAAAAATAAAAAATGCTGTAAGGAAGCTGCTGAGGGATCTCCAGGTAGATCTGATGTCAGAATCCAATATTTACAGTTCGCGAAGTAACTGAAAACCTAAAATAAACATATATAACCCTTCGCTAAAACCAAACAAAAAATCACATATTACCCTCTACAGAAGTGTAATGGGCTTTGTCAAAAGCCAAAAAAATATCCGGCTTGTATAACAAACAATGATGAGGTATTGACAGAATAAAGAGGTTTCCTCAACATCTGTTAAAAAAATCTTACCATTGTTCGTCAACAAATGGCATAAAGACTAAAAACCATCTTGTCTGCACTAAGAATAAAAACATTTAAATGATGTATAGAGATGAATCTATGGTATAATGAGGAATGTTGCCTAGGCATAAAGTGAGCACTTAACTCAGCCTTCAAAGGTGGTCATAAGCCCACAAAATACCAATTAAAATAGATACCGTCTCCTGTATATCCAAAACAGAGAACAATGTTACTAAAAAGTCATCCAGGCCAAAAAATAAAAAATGCTGTAAGGAAGCTGCTGAGGGATCTCCAGGTAGATCTGATGTCAGAATCCAATATTTACAGTTCGCGAAGTAACTCATTATACCATAGATTCATCTCTATACATCATTAAAATGTTTTTATTCTTAGTGCAGACAAGATGGTTTTTAGTCTTTATGCCATTTGTTGACGAACAATGGTAAGATTTTTTATTAACAGATGTTGAGGAAACCTTTTTATTTATTACATACATACATACATACATACATACACACACACACACACACACACACACACACACACACACACACACACACACACACACACACACACACACACACACACACACACACACACACACACACACACACACACACACACACACACACACACACACACACACACACACACACACACACACACACACACACACACACACACACACACACACACACACACACACACACACACACACACACACACACACACACACACACACACACACACACACACACACACACACACACACACACACACACACACACACACACACACACACACACACACACACACACACACACACACACACACACACACACACACACACACACACACACACACACACACACACACACACACACACACACACACACACACACACACACACACACACACACACACACACACACACACACACACACACACACACACACACACACATATATATATATATATATATATATATATATATATATATATATATATATATATATATATATATATATATATATATATATATATATATACAGTATATATTCACACGCCGCTTGGCGTCGCTAGTTTAGTTATCTAGCGTACTTTTCGAAATTTCCAGTATCGATAATTATAGTATTTGATATGATAACAAAGGCACAATAATCAACTTGATATATTTCAATATGATTGGCATATAATGTGGGGATAAAGAGAATTGGAACCAGGAAAATACAAGAGCTATTTTAAACAATAAACCTTCGTCGATAACGTTATTCTTGTGAACTTGTGTAATATAAACGCAAGAATCAATTACATATTATGTCAATAGGCAAGTTTTCCTTCGATAAATGAAGAAATATGCTTATGTATGAAAATAAACATAAATAAATAAACGTCAAATGATCTTCAATACGCATTCGAAGTAATAAAGTAAGTAAAACATTTATTCAAGACGTTTACAAGACTTTGTACATACATTTGAGTGTTTGCCTCTCTTTCAACTGTTGGCAGATTATCTACCAAAGTAATGGAAAGAGCGCCATCTTACGTCCGTAGCTGCATCAAAAATAATATACATCTCGGATATCACACACAGATGAGCCAAAATACTGCGGTTCGAAGATGTGCTAAGCAATAACAGTGCTGCTCGACAATATGCGTGTATCGCATCGTTGACGCAAAGCTGTCACAAGTCGAAGTTTGACGTAAATCACTAATGCATAATTTTTTAATAAGACAAACTAGTCTATCCAATGGAAAAAGTTACACATATTAAATCAGCTCATGGACAAATAAATCAGCATTATTCACATTTTATTCAGTTATAATGCCACAGATTATAAGTTAAACAGCTAAAAACAAAATTTATTTTGGAGAATATTAATGAAATTCTACAATGTTTGTTATACTATACAGGTTCTGTTCACACTAGGACGATTTGTGGCATCACTGATAACATCCAAAGTATCCATTATAAAAGAGTCGACTTAAATACATACCATCACGCCAATTCGCTGTCGGGGTAGGCAGAGAAGACAGAGTGCTACACTTTTCTATCTCGATACACACCTTTCGCCTCTTCTACATCCATACGCTTTATCATACAACACATACGATTTCTCTGACTTTCTACGTGTCCTTCGTTTAAAATGTTAACCTGACCCAACCATACTTTCCTTGGTATTTCTCTACCACGCTTTCAAAGTTGGTACTAACATTACTGTTGTGGATTATCATCTTAGCAGATTTTGATACTGTTCAGTTCGAGTATGTTTTACTGCCCCATTGGCTTTATTTCCTATCACTACACACTGTTCGATATACCCCTTAAAATACTACCCAAATAAAGAATTCCTCAACTTGCTCCAATCTTTAATATTTTTATTTAAAGTAAAAATATGACCGAAGTCATAGGTAGGTAGCCTTACACCCCGAAATACTAGGCGGAAACAATGGACGTGTATTTGTAAGGAAATACCATAGTGCGGGGTTCGAACCGGCGACCTTCTGCACGAAAATCCAGGAACTGAGTTACCGTGCCGATGCACCTCAATTGTTCACCCATATATCGCATTTACATTTATCGATATATTATATGAAATTTAAAGAAAATGAAACGTTTTATAGACGATTTGAAGAGTCGACTAATAGTCAAGTTCTTCGGAAAAAGAAGAAACGCAGCATTCATTGGACGCGGAAAAAAATATGGCATTTAGTAAATCACATCTGTTACGAAAAGACCAATCGAAAAATTACATAATTTTTATTCTCTTCGTCAAAATCAAACTCGCAACCGGGAGCCGCCACAATAATTCTGAAAAGGTAACTAACCACCACACAATGACCCATCCGCAAGCGATACATGATTGACTCCATCTTGTTCATTATTATTATATAAAATCATGATTTCAAAGGGATAGATTGATTTATATTTAGAGCCCTCATTTATACCTGTTATATCCCAATCAACGCCCATCGGTGTCAAGAATCGTATTTGATTTTATTAAAAAAATCAACAATTTTTTTTTAAACTTCCAAATACGTACTTACGACAATTTTTTGCTTTACTTTAATAATTTCATTATTCTCTTTACTTTACAAACACTATCATTTATTATATACACGTATGCATCATTTGCCTAATGATGTGAGGCTGAAAATGAAACAATACATACTATGACCGTGAAGTGAAAATTAAACAAAACATATGTAGAAGCTACTGCATAACGTGAGTATTCCTTTGAAATTCATGTTATCAAAGTAAAACCAAATCGGCAATTGGAAGGTAGGTACTTGCAATATTAAATTAGGTAATTTATTTTTTAAACTTAATAATAGTTTTGTACTTTTTACAAAACACATTAAAATACATTTATTATTATTCACATTTCAAGTACATACGCACTGAAAAATAAGGTAATTATTAAGTGAAATATCACGCAATTTGATGATGTTTTAAAGTGCTAAAAGACGCAAAAATCTTGACGTATATTAAATACATACAGTTCGTAATATTAGATGCGATCGTTAACTTTAATACTTTATACAAAAAAAAATCATACAATAAAAAATGCTTGGAATACCGAGATTGACAGAAGAACGTGTTTACGGCGACAACCCACTCGTATAAACGCTGAATAAAGACAATCTCTCAATGAGGATCGAAGATAGACGCCGCCAGACTAAGGCATATGTTATGATGATTGGTAATATGCAAAAACGACACAGACGCGGTATAGCACCAATAAACAAGTACTGAATAATTGTTTTCGCCCATCCTTGGATGGGCCTTTTTGTTAGTACCCACCCGTATAATAATTTAAATGTTTAGTAATTTGAAAATTAGGTAACATATCTTCTTTTTCATCCACGCTTCATGTCTGAGGATCGTGATTTTGATGGGATAACACTATTGTTTGGATAAATTCCCTCCAACCAGAGCGATCCTAAGCCACCGTGTAAGCGTAAGCGTCTTGTAAGGACTCGTCGAACGCTATATGAGATCACTCAATTTGGCGAGTGTTAGCCTGTTAGCCTTTGCAATCCGGTACCCTCTCCTGCACCCACCGCCACCGTCAGCAACTTTTATATCATATTATTGTGTCGGAGTGTTACGCACACCAAAATATGACATCTCTGAACCAAACACTAAGGCATATTTCGAATAATGAGAGATCATATTTCAGCAAGCAGTTGCGTCAAGAGGTATGACGATTTTTCATTATCATTCGTTTATTTCCGTGTCCAGGTCATCAATTGTTAATTATGTCACGTGTTTCCAGTAGGAAGTAACAGAGATATAGCCCAGCCCCATCATTTGTATCAATCAACTCTTGCCCCGAGCACATATCGTAGTCCCGATGTTCGGGTAGGTTAGAATGTGTTGTGAGTCTTATCACATATAGCCCCACAATTGTATTCAATACGTTCGTTCGTTCAAGAAACCCCATATTTGCATGTTCACCTTGCATCTAGTCGCTCCTATTTGGAGTTAATTCAGGGCAGTTAGTCTTCTGATGTCATTTTTTCTCCGAGTTTGCTCCAGTCGTAAGATGTGTTTCCTTCCGCTTCAGATAACGCTTTTTACACTAACACTTTGACTAGTAGAAAAACGTGCACAAATAGTTGTACGAAATATGTATACCGAATTGTGGCAATCATTAAGGGCATTTAATCAATATATTAAGGGCACTATATGTCCAATTCTCAGTTATCCTCGATAAACCGGGATAGGAGACACCTACAGTACCTCACCACTGACAGGTTAAGATGTTGAAAATATCTATGTTATTATCTTAAATCGACGATTTTAGCAGTTGAAGCGGCGTGCAAAGCATTACTGCCGAAAAAATAGAAAGCATAACGCAGATAATGTTTATATTATAATAGGTGTCAATATGTTTCCCGTCATATTTCAATAAATGAAGAATATTTCGAAAAATTCAACGTCATTATTAATTGCACTACAGTCAAAATATGCAGTGCGGTCACTTTTGAATGTTTACATCTCGCTATTTTTCGAAAAAGTTCGAATTTTAGCTATCATTCAAATAATAATAAAAAAAATATGTAAAAACTTCTGTCTTCGTTGAATGCCTTAAACGGTGCGAAAGGGTGAGTCGACATTTCCTTTACAGGTGGAATATACGAGCACGTTATACTAATAATAATACTAATGACTTATTACACTCGTTACTTGATGATTTTGACGTACTCACATACTAGCATACATAAACTTACGCCACTTGCCTACCGGTGGTGTGGTAGATAATGCACCACAATTTTCAGTTGCGATTTCTGTTTTTTCGCATTACACTTATTTTACAATAATAATAAAAGGACAATTTATATAGCGCCGTTTAAAGAGAAAACTTTCCTTAGAGGCGCTCGAATTCAGGATTCGAGCCCATTTATAAAACTTGATAAAACCTCCCAAAAAGGGTTGTCTTTAAGTGCTTCCTTAAGCTGCACATGCCACCCATATCTCTGAAACTAGGAGGCAGACCATTCTACGTCACAGAACCAGCAACGGCAAAAGCTCCATCATAATACCCCACTACATTGAATAGATTTGAAACAACCAATTGATTAGATGAAGAAGAAATCGACCTCAATGTCCCAACCCTCTTCGAAGGAACATCCCTTAGACACAGTTTCGAAAGATACAATGGAGATATCCCATTAAGGGACTTGAAAACAATGAGAAAGTTTGAAATCAATCCGTTCGCGACACTTAAACCAGTGTAGACTTTTTAGAAGCAGCCTAGCAGCTGCATTGAAAAGAGACTGATGTCTATAATCTGTGAATCAGGCAAACCAGAATAAATAGTTACAGTAATCCAGACGAAACCGCAAATTTATTTATTAGAGTTTTGATTTCCCTTGTTGGATGACATCGACGTATAAATTTTAACTCTCTAAGTCTATAGAAACCGTATAACCAATTTGTCTATTAAAGGAGAGCTTACTATCAAGACAGATACCAAGATACGAGTATTTGATACAATCTTTTGGAAAGAGATTAACACCCATAACCGATAAAAAATTTGCACAGAGAACATTAAATCATTTAGTCACGTTGAGTAAATGGATAAGATAACAAAAATATATATGTTGAGGTGGTAGAAATTGGGAATAAACAAACGAAAAATATGTCACGGTGGAAATATTATAACATTACGTTACAACAATATGCAAATTCAGTTTGTCTAAAAAAAATTACACGCTGTTTTAGCAGCTTTTGCACCCACGATTCGGAATGGAAGAAACGTTATAAAATTTAATAAGAAGCATTCTCCGTATCAAAAATTATATCTTGGTGCAGTTTGTCTTTCAACTATTTATCAAAGACGAAAAATAATTCAAAGCTGAGATTTTAAGAAGTGTGTGTTTCGACGACATTCAATAAATATTTACCTACTTGTTTCACACACTTTATGAAAAATATGGAAACAATAATTTGGGAACCCGATGTTGGCCAGACGTAGAATGAAAATTTACTCGCCAGTGCACTATAGAACCAATTTGATATGCTCAAATTTGCCTCCAAGAGACGTCTGCAAAACAACTTTGAACATCATAAGATTCATTGTACTTATCACCATTTTTCAGATTCAAATAGTAGTTTGTATCAAAATCTTAGATTATGTTTAATCAAGAGTTTTATCGTCATCTGGGTTTACCGGTGTACTCTAGAATCGATCTGACGTAGTCGGTACAAATCAATTGAAAATCATTTTTACTTCATAATATTTGGTCACAATTTGCGAGATATAAAGTATCACAACTCGAGTTATATCCGGTTTCTGGGTGCCATGACGGAACCATGAGATATATTGACTAAATATTTCATTTTCTGGAGGCTTGAAACCATACTCCTTATTAAGGATGTGTATCACAAAAACAGTGAAAAGCGTGGAGATACTAGGCGCGTTCAGAAAGTAAATAACGATTGCGCACTACGCCCTGCACCGATCCCCCACCACCGCGATCGTATGCGCGCCAGTTAGCTACTTCCCCCCACTTCAGTGCGAGCCGAATTTTGTTGCTGAACGGTCGTGCGTCTTTGTTCTGTAACCTTTCAAAATGGCTGCGCCCATCGAAAATCCCACCAAATGTGAAGTACGTAGTGTCATTCGTTTTCTGAATGCACAAAATGTTCCGTCTATCGAAATGTATAGGCAAATAAAGAATGTTTATGGTGATAGTGCAATGAACGAGGCTTCAGTGAGGAAATGGTGCATAATGTTTAATCAAGGAAGAACCAGTGTGCACGACGAAGATCGGAGTGGGAGACCATCACTCGTTACGGATGAATTGAAAGCAAAAGTTGAAGACGAAATTCAGGAAAACCGGCGTTTCACTTTAAGCACAGTATGTTACATGAATCTTTCCCACAAATTTCACGATCGCTCCTACATGAAATAGTGACAGAGGACCTTGGCTACAAAAAAATGTGTGCTCGGTGGGTGCTTAAGAATTTGACTGATGTCCATAAGACGAAACGGGTGGGAGCAGCCCCAATTTTTGACCCAATATCACAATGATGGTGACGAATTTCTCGACCGCATTGTAACGGGAGATGAAACTTGGGTTTCTTACAAGACTCTGGAAAACAAGCGTCAGTCTATGGAGTGGCATCACACAAACTCAACCTCAAACTCAGAAAAGAAAAACCGAATCTCAACACCAGAAAAGTGATAGCAACAGTTTTTTGGGACCGAAAGCGTTTGATCCACGTGGAGTTTATACCAAGAGGACACACAATAAACTCAGAGGCCTATTGTAAAACTCTTAGACGCGCCATCCGAAACAAGAGACGTGGAACGTTGTCGGGAAAGGTGGTTTTGATTCATGACAATCCGCTGCCTCATGCATCAGCACGAACACAGCGAGAACTTCAACGTCTTAAGTGGGAAATTTTTGGACATCCTCCTTACAGCCCTGACTTGGCACCAAGTGATTTTCGACCAACCACGCAACATTTCCTATTTTGACATATTCTTGGTACCCAAATTCCTGTTCGGAGCCTGTTAACACGTTCTCAGGTCCATCAAGACAATTCAAACCCAGGTAGTAATGTCTCGGCAGGTAAAATCCTTCCGCTAGGACGTAGCTGTTATTTCAATGGATTAGTTAAAATGAAAATATAATTTATTGAAAATTAGTGTGAAAATTATTGTATAAACAGAATAACCCTTTCATCACAATTTAAACATAATTTATTAAATCGTTAAGCTTACACTCGATATTATATTTTTTAGCTCGACAAGATTAATGTACACGAGTTTTTATGTCAAATAAACAAGATTAAAACTTTACAAATTTTGTTACCTCGGGCGACATACGAGGAATTAATATGCATCAAGGTTATAGTGCCAATTGATATGTTGCAGACCGGATTTTTAATCGTTTCAATTTATAAAAATCGCGAAAATAGATAATGTTCTTTAAAAAATAGATTAATGAATAGCGTACACAAATCTAATTTTATAGAATTTCGCTTCAATTTGTTTAGGCACAAATAAAACGTTTTAGAAGTGAAACGAAAAATCAGTTTAGACAAACGGGGAGACATTTTCTTAAATTTACTAGTAGGCCTTGACTGGGTATTCTATTTAAATGTTTATTTTTGTTATTGCATTAACTGAGTATTTGCTTAGATTGTATTTGAGCTTTTTTTTCTTCAGTCTTGTACTATACTTGAGTGATTTTATATCCAAATATGTTCTGAATTATGCTGGTTTATAAAGGATACTGAAGTGTCCTATATTTTCCAATAAATAAATACGAGTATTATGGCTAAGTTATTATCTCGTTGGTGTTTTATACTTTGCATCTATAAATATATAAATAATTCACAAGGATTATTGACGAAAACATAGATACTTAAGAAGAACAATAATGTATAAGTTTTCATGCTATATTTTTTTTCAATTTTAGAATGAGTATTTTTCCCTCACCGCCTAACACGAATCAAATGGAAATTTGGTAGTCAACAGTGTATTATTACACACTGGGATTTTTAATAGCAAATACAGCCAAGCCACTTTAGCGCAGCATTTTGGACAGAAAAAGGCCGAGGGTTTGTATAACACCTGCGATTAATTGCATAGTATGTTGTCATTTGGCGCAATGTTTTTTTCTGTTATTTAAAAACTTTCAAAAACACGAAAATATGATAAAAAAAATACAATTTAACTGAGATAACGTTGAATCCAAAACAAGCTGAACAAAAATTAATTTAACCAAGACAAACTGGAATCCAAATTGAACCAACGGATGTTTTTCTCCTGCCCCCATCTTCGTAATATATTATAATTTAAACTATCTATATCCATGTATACATTGTTATCTTTTCTTTCTATAGTATATATAGTACATATATATCAACACTCGTGACATACATACAAATATAAGTATATTGATATGTAATAGATACGTATTCCGAGGGTCATCCAGAAACTAAGGTTACAAGGGCTCCTGAGGCCGAAGGAAATTTTTTGTTTCAAAGTTGGTGCACCTGGCGTATAGGGGGGATCCTGACGGTCAGTTTGTTTGGCCCCGCGTGTTTGTCGGCCATTCTGTTTAGTCACAGTAAATTCTTCCGATGGAGAGGTCGTCGCGCGCTCCCGCCAACTCTCGTCCGTGCGAGACCCGCGCGGTCATCAGTTTTTTGACTTGCAGAACAATAGCGCTGCGAATATCCATCGGAAGCTCGTGGAAGTTAATGGTAGTGATGTGATGAGTCGACAACATGTCACGAAGTGGGTTAGGTTGTTCAGAGGGGGATGAGACGTGGGTGTGTCACTACACCCCAACAATTTTCTAACGATCAGAAGGTCGAGGAAGCTGTGAAGAAGTGGTTGAAAGAGCTGGCGGCGGAGGTCTATGACACTGGCATACAAAAGCTGATGACCCGACTACAGAAATGTCTCGATCTCGACGGCGATTACGTTGAAAAATACGAGTAGTTGAATATATTTTTGAAGTATCCTGTGAATTTCAATTAAATACAAGCATTTTTCGATCCTACATAAATGTTGTAACCTTACTTTCTGGATGACCCTCGTAGTAACATTAATATAACATATGTACAACATTCTATCCTTTCCTCTCTAAATACTAAATAATGTTGTTCTCTCCACCGCCCAAATAACCAACTAAAACATCCCAAGTCCGTTTACAAAAATTCGATGAAGGAGAAAGGTGTCCTAAAGTTGGACCGATACTCCGAGCAAAAGTTAAGTTATTAACAGTGCCAGATCATCAAATTTTTGGGCAGATACTAAGATTATTGAGATCAAATCCTATTAAGCAGGATAAATCCTATAAGGCTAATTTAGAAAACTCCTACTTCTTCTTCTTCCTCTTGGTCTAGGTCGTATGACCTGTTTGTAACGGTGGCCCACATGATCTCTCCAGAAGCGCCTTCTGCTTCTTCCCCACCTCACTATGTCTTCAACACCGCAGACAGACCTTATCGTCTCATTTCTGATCCGATCTCTAAGAGGTCTGCCTGCGATGGAGCGCAGGGTTCTCATTTCCGCCACTCTGAGGTTTTTTTGTCCTGTTGGTATCGGCTCTCACTTCTATCGCATATGTCATGATGGGACGGACGCATGTCTTATATATCCTGACCTTACTTTCGGTTACCATGTGTTTGTATCTCCATATAGTGTCCCTCAGGTAGCCAGCCAAAGCTGTCGTTTTATTAGTTTGTGCTCGTACTTCACTATATAGGTCACTGTTGCTGGAGATCTCTACACCTAGGTAAGTGAATCGCATGACTTGCTCGATGGGTATGTTATCGATGATCAGTTTGCATCTGAGTGGCTCATTGTTATTAAGCACTTTGTTTGTTATATTAAGCACTTTGTTTTATTGACAGAAATCGTCATATTGTATTTCTTAGAAGCAAGGTGAAATTTGTAGAGCATTCTCTGAAGATCATCTTCGTTTTCTGCTAATATTGCAGCGTCGTCGGCATAACACACTATACTGATCAATTTTTTACCCATTTTGTAACCCAGGCCCAAAAAAGTCACCTCCTCTATGATTCTATCCATAATAATGTTAAAAAGGAATGGGCTGAGACTGTCTCCCTGTTTGATACCGGTTGCAGTGGGTATCTCTTTTGTTAAGTCTCCGTTTGTCTTGATTCGTGTCTTCCCATTCTTGTTAATACTTTGAATGGTTTTGATTATTGATGCAGCAACTTCGTACTCTCTGATTATGTTAATGACACCTTCCAGCAGAACTTTGTCAAAAGCCTTAGTCAAGTCTACAGAACACACGAACATCGGTTTATTAAACTCCAATGATTTCTCCTTTAGTTGTCTCATGATGAATATTGCATCCGTGGTTGACCTATTTTTTCTGAAACCTTGCGGTTCCTTTCTAATAACTATTTTTTGTTCTAATTTCATTTTAATGATACTTGTCAACAGTTTCAGAACAGCACTCAACAAGGAGATTCCACGGTAATTTTCTGAGTTATTCTTTTTTCCTTTCTTAAATATCGGTACTGTGATACTAGTGCACCATTCTACTGGAATCTCACCATGTGCCAATATTTTATTGAATAATTTCCATAAATAGCTCCTCACCTGCATATTTTATCATTTCGTTAGAGATATTGTCTATTCCAGGACACTTTCTATTTTTAATTTCTTAACAGCACAAGACATTTCCGTTTCTGTGACGATTTCTGGTGCTGTCACAACTATGTTAGGTTCAAGGTTTCGCGAAGTTCGTCATCTCTATATACTCGTAGTTCCTCAAAGTATTTCTCCCATGTTTCGGCATTTATTTTATTAGTCTGTGAATACTCGTTAACAGGTTTCTTTTGATTCTTTAGCATTTTCTAGATTTTTCTCTGTGCTCCGAAAACTCCGACGCATATTTAAAAGCATTAATCTCTGGATAATGGGCATAGACAAAACGGTGTCACGTATTATTTAAGGCTAATTTAGAAAGCCCTGAAGCCTTTTGGACCATGCGTATATATTCAAATTTATTTATTTATTAGTTTACATATTATATACAAGACAAAATTACTATACCAGTCATCCTACTAGGCTATTAACCTGTTCAGAGACAGTTGACTTACACCCGCGAAATTTACATAACAATTCAACGAGTTCGAGCTGAAGCCGCTAGTGACAACTGACAATTCTCAGCATAAAACGTTTTTTTTTTCGCCGGCAAAAAATAATTAGGAATAAATTCTTTTAAAGTTTTCATTTAAAATTCACTATGCTTAATTTGCTAGTTCTTTCATTTCAAATTCACTATGCCTGGGTGGACCCGAGTTTAAGTGGGTATTTACATCCAGAGGAAGAAAAAACAATTAAGTGAATTGCACAGATTCCTATCTCCAGTCCGGAGGATGCGGATTCCATTCCCGCGAAAAACCAGATTTTAAAAAAAATAATTCAAGTCTAATTTTCACCTAAGGTATCTTAAACGTCTTTCTCGTTGGTTTGAAGAGATTATCATAAGGCAATAAGCTAGCCAGGTAGTGATGTTTTCAACGGTGTAAGACAATACAATACATTTATCTATTTCACACATACTCAGGCGCATTTACACAAATATTTGCACATTAGCACATACATACACACACGTATCAGTATGGTCATGGAACCAAATAAACAATATTAAAAAAAAAACACTCGTGTGACCAGCCCTGTTTCAGAAACTCTGCAAAAACGTGGAAGAAGTTCTCCAGCGTGTTTGTTTTATAAATATCTCGACGGCATAAACATTCAGCCGTGTGCTGAGAATCGAGATGCACCTCACTCGGTGTTATTTCAAGCGCAGCTCACGCTATTCATCAGTCGGCCCACTTAACTGTCGCGGCGGAGACTAGAGAAAGTCGAGGGAATCAATTATAGAAATAGATCAATAACTAACTACATAGAAGCGCATCAGTGTGATAAAAGGAAGGGAAACGTTTACGTGCACTGAATTAGGTCGGCGCGCTGGAATAGAACGCAAATATAATAGTAACGACAAATTTATATACGAAACCTCGTCACCTCGCTTTGATATGCATCTTGTAGCTGACCCCTAAATTGAAAAAAGTATAAACCTATAATGGGATAAATAAAAACGACCTGCGTGGCCTAGTTGGCAAATCGTCTTTCTTGTGACCTAGGGGTTACGGGTTCCATTCCCTTTGCTATCCAATTTTATTATCCTCTTCAGACCTGAATGAATTCTCAAGTTTTCAAAAAATATATTCTTTACACTTAATGCAACATTGTGTCGTATTAGTTTAGATAGATGCCACCCAAAACGTTCAAACGATAATACAGTATTCTACACTTCATTTGTTATCATTATAACTGAAATATACTACAAAGTTGTTTACAAAGGGCATATGAACTCTCTGTCTATTATAATGGACGTCATGTCTGAATATATTAAATAGGGGTCCAGTCTAGTTTACACTTCAACTTTCTTTAATATAATTCCAGTTAGTTGGTAGAGATTGTCACATAATTTCAAAGATAGGCAACGTATTTAAAATCTTTTTCAATTATGGTTCTATACAATTCTTGATGTTGGGTTTGCTCCATAGTGAAATTAAAAGCGAAGTGGCCTCTCTGTTCATCTATGACTTCTTCTTTATGATCGTTCCTTAATTCTGAGAATCGAGCTCTCCATAGTCGTCAGCCATCCTTTTCTAGCACAAGCGATATCTTGCCCTATGTAGCGCCTCTTGGTTAGAACAGCCAATAATTTTAACCATCGGATGGGTGCTAAACTTCTGCTCGTTTTGTGCCATTCACATTTCGTGCCAGAGTTGACCACTAAAGGCGGTTGCCATTCCCCCGCAATATGTCCAAAGTATGATAAGATTATTCTTGCACACTGCATAGAAAGACGCATCTATCCCCACGAGATCTTCAGTAATCGATCGATGGGTTCTTCAACACCACATCTCAAAGGCATTTATTGTTTGTTTATTGCTTGTCCTGAGTGTCCAGGTTTCAGCATTATATGGAAAATGGAGAAAACGAGGGGTTCGTCAATGTTGAGACTATTAAATGGTTGCAATGCGAACGCTACATTTTTAACGTACTCGTATAACCATGAATGTTAATAGTGTAACGTAAAAATAAATATTTATATACATTCCAAGTCTTACCAAAAATATTTCAATTGCAAAGGAAAATATCTCGAAAAGTGTAAATCTCGTAAACGTAACGAGCTGTTCTCGTACGTTTACGATTCATAAAAACCAATCAATCGATCAATTGGTTTCTATTGTCCGTTTAGCGACTTCAAGGCCACTTCTGACTCGTTATATAATTTGTCTATACATATATGTGTATGTCATTTTAAAAAGTCTGCTGCAATTTTGATATTATGTTTCGAGCTTCCGAAACTCTAGCAGAAGACTGTTCTGTGTTATTAAGCGAGTCACTTTGAAAGCGCGATTAAGATAGTTATCTCTATCTAGCGTATGTTACTTCCATAACATCCGTACCCCAGTTGGTAAGGCGCCTAGCTTGCAACTCGGGAGGTTGCGGGTTCGATTCCCGTTGGGATCAAGGTTTTTAACAAGGGTTTAAGGCTGGTTTTTAAGGTTTGTTTGATTACCTTTCTGGTAGGTTAGAAGCGATTACTAGATGGTACTACACCCACCACGTTGTATTGTATACAACAGTGTAGTAGAATACAACAATTTCTTGTACATGAATTGCTAATTAAAATTTAAACAACGGCCTTTCACCTGTTTATTTGGGCTTCTTTTTTCGTATTCACGATATTTTATTTGTAATGTATAAAAACCGTGTTTGAATTTATTTCTTTAATTATTTACATATTACTTTCATTATTCGTCTTAAATTCAAGTATCGTGATTCCGTACACATATTTCCTACTGCACGCATCTCGGCAATTTTCTTTTTTTTTTCAGTACACGTGAAAGTGCATACCACGTGCCATTATGAATAAATAAAATTGCGTAACTGAAACATTTAAGATAATTTAATGTACCGTATACATGCCATGCCGGATGTGGCATTTGTGCATAAACGCAGCATAAGTAGAGATAGAAAGAAAAATCTGATTGTAACTGTGGAACACCACATCGAAACATCCAACATATTGTCAATAACCATTTGTTAAGGTCCTTCAGTAGGACAAAACACTGATAAACGTTCAATTACAGATAAATGGTGAGAAACGGGGACTTGAAGAAATATGAAAAACGTCTGCATTATTGATATAGGAACAGCCCGGATTATTAGTACCAAAATATCTCTGGTACTCTCTAATCCATAGATTCCGACCTCTACCAATGGAAATTGGCCGACGTGTGTGTCTGTAGTGAACGACATATAAGAGATCATACAGTGAACTGGTATGAAATGTCCCATACGCAGGAGAAATATAAAGTCATTCGTTGGATGTACTCGTATTGTGGAACTTCAACGGGCAATACCAGCTCCAATGCAATGGTTCGCTGGTATACGTAAACATTATAAAATCAGATTAACTGTTTTATCTGTATAAATAAAATATACATATATAATACGCGTTGTTTGAATCATGCAGTCAACCAACTAAATCGCCATTTTATATTCCGTTTAAAAGTTGCATTATACCGTTATTTTGTTAAATATTGCCGTTCAAAATGTGTACTCGATTCACCCGAGTGTGAATGATGCACCGTTGCAGGGGAAACAAATTCCGAAGCAGCGGGCCAATAGACGATATGAATGATACAAATACACAAACATCGCCACCGTCTAGCAGTATGAGAACAATCCTGGCTGATATTCTTCCTAACGAATAAGCTAACTCTAGCACACCCTATATGTGTAACAGGAGAAATTCGTGCAGAGTAGATAACAAAATAAATAAACAGTAGGCAAATCGAGTAGTATTTGTTCTTTCTTTTAACAGTTAGCGGTGTGAACACTAGAAAATCATATGTGCCAAGTCACAAGATCATAATACATACTCGTATATATTAATATATATTGTGACAGGCCGCTTAATTTTACCTTGCAAAATTATATTTAAAAAGTAGGAAGTGCTTAGTTTACAATATTTACAAAATAATCTTAAATTAAAAAAGAAAACAAAACAAGTTATAGCAATTCAACAAGACCAAATAAAAAGACACACCAACACAACGAATCATTTGAAATAATACATCAGTAAGTAAGTATACGAGTATAAATGATTAAAAAAAAATAACAATATACACATATGGATATGTCAATAAACTTACAGATCTTCTTATTCCCGGTTAACCTTGCAATAAACAAATTAAATGGATTAATATTTACCCTTCCGCATGCTCCTTTAATATATATATTTAGCATCTAAGAGACCTCTGTGGCCTTGCTAGTAAGAATTCAGTCAGGTCAAGACTCCGTTTGAAAAGCACTGAAGAGGTTTTCGTGTGCTCAAGATTCACCAACGTGTAATAAATTATTAATAATACAGAAACTTTATTGATTGGATATTTTTTTCGTTTAAATGATTCCAAAAAATATAAACAAGGAGAAAAACTACTCTGAGAATAATAAAATTAAGTTCAAACACTAATTAAACTTTTACCTAAACCTTATGATTGAATGCTTATATTTTAAATTTCAAAATTGCTCCCACAATCAGTTTAATGTGTCATACTATTTTGATTAAAGTGCTGATTGAGTTACTTACAAGAGAACCATAGGTTGGCTACCCCTGATTAATGCTTAATTTTCATAAGCATACACGCACTAATTTCTCATTCCTTAACGCTGTTAACAAGTAAAAGAAATTACATTTTCTTTTAATTTTAATGAAATATATTCAATTGAAAGTGCTTACCAAATGAAAATACATATCGACTGCATAGTGCAAAATATGACAAGAACGAAAATAATTGAGTCAATAATATCCAATATCAAATGAGGATAAAAAGTGAAAAGCGACTACAATACTAAAAAGCCTACTTCAGTACAGCCGGAGTCACGCCAAAGACGCTTCCATTATATGATAGTTCAGTTCGGCACAGCTAACATACTCGTATGTTAGATCCTACCATCATCCAAATTATGGGGCACAAAATTAGTCCCCATGCAGCACGATCAAAATTAGAAGATTGAAATCTTTACTTATCATGGGCGCGAAGTCACTTCGTGACGAAGAAAAGTCTGAGTGTGAATAGAACAGTAACAACAACGGATTCCTTGTCTTCCCGAGAGAAGTTGTGGAGTTCAAACAGTTCAGAAAGTTGTCAGAATTGTCGCAGAAAAATACACCACTAAATTGGAGTAGCCAATCGATCCGAAGATGTTCCGATGAAAAGATAAATGGAGATTTTTTCGAGAACCAATCAAAATTGATTTAGAATTATGCAAAAATTACAACTGAGCGAAGGGACAAGACAAGCTAAAAAGTTTATCTTAAAATGTCATGACCTGAGAGAAATTGGGTAGTTCAATAGCTTGGATACACCCACTAGGCGCCAAGTTTGTCCTCCCACGGGAGATGATGACCGTCCTGCCAAGATGACAACTGGGACTCTAGATAGGCTTTAAGAATCTTCCGTTACAGTGCAACATCTCTAGAAAAATATTCAATGCCGATGAAACCTCTTGAAATCCGATGACAATAAAATTCTAAGACAAACAATACACGCGGTTCGATCTGCCACATTATCAGCCTTTAAGGAGATAATTTATTACAGTGGCTATTTTTGTTACGGGACACGGTTGAGTCGTCAGTGATGATCTTGACAGTGTTAATCACATGGAAAGATCTGTATAATTCTCAATGGAGAAAAGTGGTACGAATATAACAACTTACAAATGACAAATAAATAAAAAATATATTTGCAAAATGAAAAATATCCTTTTAACTTGAACAAAAATTACGTTTAGTATTCAATAAGGTCGTCTCTTGCGGAAAACATTCAAGGTGAAAGATTTATCCCACATCGAATAAATTTATTTCTGCTGGGTTTGTGTTCCAATACAACTTCACCTAATGAAATTGCAGCTCATTTATTGTATCTAAATTTGAACTCTTGCCCCGGCCTCATTTTGTCCTCAAACTCTTTAACAATCAATCTTTGCGCGCACATTGTATGGTCTTGCATGCACTGCGTTGGGGGATTATTTTCTTTCAATTCTCAGAAAACAATTAAGTTCCGGTAAAAATTAAAAATAGACGGTTGATTATTAACGTGTTCCTCGCGGGAGGCACAAACGCCTGTGATCTGACGACAATCCAAGTTTCAAATCACAAATACTTAAAAAGAATGACACAAAATCGGGATGAAAATGGAACTAAAATTGAAAATAATCTTTATTCTAGCGACATCTCTGAAAACCTTGTCAAATAATATATTAGTTTATGAGATATTGTTGAATAAACAGAGCGCCGATTTTTTTTTGGTTTTTCAATATTTCCAGCTATCGCGTCAGTATGCGTGACGCATACTGATGTTCGTTATGGCCGCTCGTAATTACCTGTCGCGTACGGAGTCCTGCGGTGAGTCTCTCTTACGTAAATAAACATTACCTAAATATTTTATATACGAGCAGCATTCAATCTGATTTTTTTATTTCTTTTAAAATATTTTTAATTAGTGACTATATAATTGTGTATGCTTCGTTTAGTTATTGTCAGTTTTTAGTGTTTTGATTTCAAATTTGATATTTGTATTTGAAATCAATAAATTTTCTGTTTTATTATTTTTAACACGTTATATTCATTATGGCTAAACGTGGTCTAAGTGAAGAAGAAATTGGCGATTACGTATGTGAACTTGGGTCAAATTACGGGTCAAGTGTTCGTGAAGACGATAATATTTCCAACCTTAGTGATGTTATTGATTCCGATAATGATGAAAATGTTGGATTTGGCGGCGAATCGTCTACAGAAACGTTTTCATCTTCGTGGCTTTCGGGTCCACATATTACGGTTATTCATAATTTTAACGCATTTTCAGTAGTGAATCCAGACATAACGTTTTCTGAAAACTCCACCGAACTTGACTATTTTAAACATTTTCTCAATGAAGATATAACTAGCAAAATTGTTGACGAAACGAATAGTTTTTATCAACATGAAATTAAAAATATAAGTTTTGAAGATAAATCAAGGATAAGAAGATGGTATGATACATTTATTTACGAAATGTACATATTTGTAGCAGTTACAATGTTAATGACGAGGAATCGTCATCTTACCATCGAGGAGCACTGGTCAACAGATCCTCTTCTGCTGAGTCCTATTTTCGGGCAAACAATGTCTAGGGACAGATTTGAGCTCATTTTACAGATGCTACATTTTAGTGACAACGCATTACAATCATCAGATAGACTGCATAAAATAAAAATTGTGATTGATTTTACTAGAAAAATATTTAAAGAAACCTTCGCACCTTTTCAGAATCTCTGCATAGATGAACGCATAATTGCTTTCAAAGGGCGCTTGGTTTTCAAACAATATATCCTATCAAAACGGCATAGATTTGGAATAAAAATGTTTGTACTCTGTGACGTGATGACTGGATATATATTAGATTTCATAATTTATACAGGATCTCAAACTGAAATTGTCAATGAAATGGGACTCGGTATATCTGGTTCAGTGGTCACAACTCTGTTAAATAATTATATCGGAAAAGGACACAGTTTGTTTTGTGATAACTGGCACACTAGCCCTGAACTCTTTAAACGATTATATGAAAACAAAACAAATGCTTGCGGAACAGTCCGTAAAAACCGAAAAGGCATGCCAAGTTTTAAAAAATTGAAAAAGGGAGAAGTGGAATCTTTTAATAATAGAAAATTGCTGGCGCTGAAATGGTGTGATCGGCGCGAGGTGCACATGCTTACCACTCTTCATGACGATTCAAAAGATTGTACTGGAAAAGTAAACAGGTCAACCGGTAAGCCATACAAAACCCCAAGTGCGTAATCGATTACAACAAATGTATGGGTTTGGTAGACAAAGCGGACATGATGCTAAGTGGATTAAGTTGCATGAGAAAGTCCGTCAAATGGTACAAGAAGGTGTTTTTCCATGTAATAGATTTGTATTTGCTCAACACCCATATTTTGTACAAACTTGTTACATCTAAATCGCTAAAGTCTGGCAAAAGTTTTTGAGAAAAATTCAAAAAAAGTAATGTTCAACAAAGTTCAACGCCCCACTACTTCTGCTGACAACCCTACAAGATTTATACCAAAAAAATATTTAAATCATGAAAAGATAAACATTCCATCTACGCCAAAGTGCAAAAATCCACGTCGAAAATCAAAAATCCACGTCGAAGGTAATCCACAAAAATCCACGTCGAAAAACTAAAATAAATGTTAAAGTGCGTAAAATGACTAAATTTATGTGTTCTGAGTGCAATGTTCCGTTGTGTTTCCAACCATGCTTCAGGGCATACCACGAGAAAAAGAAATATTGAAAAATAAACAATCTTGATTTTTATTTCATAATAGTAAATAATTCTGAGTTAAGTATTTCAATATAGACCAATAAATATGGTGTGAACAGAGTGAGATTTATAGTGTTTGTGAAGTAAAAAACACTTCATAATTCATATCCTTGAGCCCATACTGGACGATCCCATTCGTCTCGTCTCGTCCCAGTGCTGTGCTCTTCACACGCACACGCATATACGCATTTGATTGAGTGAGTGTAATGAATCATTGCTTTGATCGTAGCATTCCTTTGTGTATTTTACGTAATGTTTAGTTTATCTCCTTTATTTAATGAGTCTCCTTAAAAGTAATGACTATTATTTATTATCAGAAAATTACTTGAATGTCATGTTTACTTGGTGTTGTAATCAAATATTAGTGGTTCTAAACAAAATACGCGTTTAAACTTAGAAATTAAAAAACGCCGAAATTGTGCCACGCACAGGATTCGTGGAATTTGATTTTTAACGCGGTGTACAGGTTAAAATAAAAAATAGGTAGACAGTAAAATAAAGTCACATAATATACATCAATGAAAAATACAAATCTTTGAGGAGTATAATAGAAGAAAAATAAAGAGAAAATATAATAAAAATACTGTTTGATGCGACGACCTCCGTAACGTTGTGCGACCTCCGATTCGTATTGGTGCCCAAATATTCTCAAATAAATTAATACCTTTCGACTTGGTTGGAAAAGATTGGCACATGGCGATACATCTGCCAGATTGTACTGTATACAACGAAAGTGTAATAAAAATAAAAATAAGACAATCGAATTATCAATAATACAGCTGGTGAAAAGGCTAATACAGCTGGTGAAAAAATTGACACCTACATTTGAATCGTCTCTATACACAAATAACTCGCGCGTAACATGCAAATTACGACAATATGAATTACCGTAATATATTTTTAACAAACGAATTTAAATAATTAGAAAAGTAATTTATAAATATAAGTAGATTTAATTTTCCAAAACCTCCTATAGAGCCCCCTTGTTGAGAAGCACTGGTCTAGGAGTACAAAACTAATTTTCCACGCGATAATTTCTGGAATGAATCCCGATAATGACTCGACACAATAAAATGTGCTAGCCTGGTTTGAGTGCATTGAGGATTTTCTGGTTAGTTAGATGAAATTTTCACATGTACTATAAATTATCATTTAATGTGATTAAATTATACTCGTAATATTTAGTCTCAAATGTTAAAAATCAAACAAATAATGATTGAATTGTGTAATACTTTCGTTGGACACAGTACAGTCTGGCGGGCGGGTTGATCGCTAAAAGAACTAGTAAAACATTTTGCAGTGACAAATATGATATATTACAAAAATAAAAGAGTTGATATATCTACACTGTACAATCACACTATTTTCTTAGTGTTCTTACCGTTCTAAGCTGAATCAAGACACATATATAATTTTGTGTCTAAGTTGATTCAAGATACATATGATGGTACCTACTTGTAGGTACTCCTGTGCATACATTGGTTTCTTGTGTGTATATGGTACATACATACATACCATCACGCCATTTCCCCGTCGGGGTAGACAGTTGCCAGAACGCAAAATATTCCTGTCACGACGCAGATCCTCAGCCTCCTCCACATCCATAGACCTTCTCATACAACTTCTATGATTTCTCTGACTTTTTACGTTTCCTTCTTTCAAAATATCATATACTCGTACTTGATCGAACCACGTTTTCCTTGGTCTTCCCTTCACGCGCTTTTCACTTACATTTGCTCTACATATTTGTTTTGTTAGTCTTTCTTCTTTCATTTGTTCCACAAGCCCAAACCATCTCAGCGTGCTCTTTTTCATCTCGCTCAACACACCAGCCTTAAGTTTGCATTCATCCCTAAGCACTTCATCCCGTAATCTATCATACATTGTCATCCCGTGTAGTCTTCTCAATGAACGCAGTTGTACAGCATTAATTCGGCTCCTATGGTAGGTGTAATCTGCTGTAGCCTTTCTTGAGTCAAATTAAGTTCTAAACGATTGGTAGATGTAATCTGCTGTGCCCTTTCTTGAGTCAAATTAAGTTCTAAACGATTGGTAGATGTAATCTGCTGTGACCTTTCTAGTCAAATTAAGTTCTAAACGATTGGTAGATGTAATCTGATGTGCCCTTTCTTGAGTCAAATTAAGTTCTAAAGCGTTTTTTTTCCCGCTACAACTGGTTTCTGAGTTAGTGTAAATAAGTCACGAAAAAACATATATTAGGTCCCCACATACGAAACCGGCGTTTTGCCGTACTTGCAACTTTGATCTCAAATATCTTCTCTTTGGTTAGGAATTTCAAACTCAAATTTATACAGCTATTTACTCAAGTATTTGTGTTTCTAAAATTATAATTCATTTGTTTTTTCCTCAATTGTTTTTTTTCTTTGCGTCACTCAGTTTACAAAATGGAAAACTTGAAATATCGCGTTATTTACGAGTACGAGTTCCACCGTGGCATCAGTGCTGCAGAAACGGCTCGAAGGATTAATGATGTGTATGGCGACGGTGCCGCAAAAGAAAACACAGTGCGTTTTTGGTTCCAACGTTTTCGTTCTGGAAATTTCGACCTGCAGAACAAGCCCGGAGACCAAAGTTGATAATGAAGAATTGAAGGCTATTGTGGAAGCGGATCCATCGCAAACCACGTCCGAGTTAGCTGCAGGCTGCGGTGTTAGTGATAAAACTATTTTAATCCACTTGAAGCAAATTGGGAAGGTGAAAAAGCTTGAAAGGTGGGTACCTCACGAATTGAGTGAAGCAAATCAACAAACGCGCGTTGACTGCTGCGTTGCATTACTCAACCGGCACAATAATGAAGGGATTTTGAATCGAATCATTACCTGTGATGAAAAGTGGATCCTGTATGATAATCGGAAGCGCTCATCGCAATGGCTGAACCCTGCCGAACCAGCCAAACCATGCCCCAAGCGAAAATTGACTCCAAAAAAGTTACTTGTGAGCGTTTGGTGGACTAGTGCTGGTGTCGTTCACTACAGCTTTCTTAAATCTGGCCAGACGATTACGGCAGATGTCTATTGACAGCAACTGCAAACCATGATGGAAAAGCTAGCTGCTAAACAACCGAGGCTGGTTAATCGCTCTAGGCCACTGCTGCTTCATGATAACGCTAGACCACACACTGCACAACAGACGGCTACCAAATTAGAAGAGCTTCAATTGGAATGTCTAAGACATCCACCGTACTCTCCGGACCTTGCCCCAACAGATTACTATTTTTTTCGAAATTTGGATAACTTCTTGCAAGGGAAAAATTCAACTCCGATGGGGCAGTCCAAACCGACTTCAAAGATTTTATTGATTCCCGTCCGAATGGTTTTTTTAGTAAAGGGATCGATGAACTACCTATGAGATGGCAAAAGTGCATAGATAGCAATGGTACATACTTTGATTAAATAAATACATTATATTAAAAAAAAATCAACTTTATGTTCCTCCCAAACAAAACGTCAATTTCACATGTAAGGACCCAATATATACGAGTACATCAAATAAACGGTTCATACATACCATAACGCCATTTCCCTGTTAGGGTAGCCAGAGAAGCCAAAAGCATCAGACTTTCGTATCACGACATACTTTCTTGGCCTTTGCCACACCCACATACAGTTCTTAACGTTTCTCTTACAAATCATAATAAAAGTTTTAACACACACATGTCAGGATAAGCGGAATTTGAGAACGATACAAATGAAAAATTTAAAAATAAAGATAAAACCAATGAAGGAAAAACTAAAACATGAATTTTAAGAGTTATCAGAAAAATACCAGATCGTGATATTTTGATCTATAATTTATTATTATCGGGGACTTAATTTACTTACCAAGTGATATTTCCACTAATAGTTTCGCTATTAGCATATTATAAAAAAGAATTAGTAGAACGCGCAAAGACAGCTGCTGAATCATGAAGTATTCTTTCTTATAAATCGAACCGATAGAATGTAACGTACCTGAAACAAAGAAAATGGAATGTTTAATGAAATGATCATAGAAGTCGTGAATAGACTATGTTCAGCAGTGAACTAAAGAGGAGAATGCTGAAAATAATAATGGTGATTATAACGATGATGATTCATATACAATACATATATACACTAAGACTACATAAGATACTTTTATTGTAATATTTTCAATTAAGTCTTCTTCACATTAAGAATCATGTGGCTGCGCCTTGTATTCAATGTCCTAAAAAGTCCGGTACGGTAAAACACGATGGAAATACACGCTAGGGAAGTTCCGTTCGGGATACGTGCTACACTAAGATCATCTGAGTTTTAGAATGTAAATCTTATAGTTAAGGAAGATCCGCCGAACTGGGATATGTCGCTCGGTCTCTAAAAGTGGATGGTCTTACTGCATGGAAAAGTTTTCCTCTGGAGTGTAGACAGGCTAATGGCGTGGAGGTCAGCAACAACTGTTTTAAGTTCAAACTTTTCGAGAGATGCGATATAAAAATTTAGACGGTCTTGGAGTGATCTTAATGGTGAAAGAAAAGAAAATATTGTTAATCTTCAAATAAATGATTCGTAGTCTTATAGTTAATTTGCCAAACAGTCGGCTATACTTATCAATATGCTCAAACAAAGTTGCAGAGATTAACTTCCTCCGATTGATTGAACTTGAAAATTCTGGACATCAAGCTGAAAAATACAGTCGTAACATAAACGACGTGTTGTTTTTAAATTAGGCAGAGAGGGCATGTCTTCATAACTTCCTGTCCACGCATACACCTTTTACCTCATCCAAATCCGTACATCTGGTCATACATGATCTTTTGTTTCTCATACTTTTCACCTTTCTCTTAGTCAAAACTTCTCAAATCATTATTTCAATTAATTATTTCCTCGGTTCTGCAATTTCTTGTTCTTCGTCCATTTCATATATGATACGATTTCCATATCAGATTTAGCAGGGAGGATAGAACGACAGATTTTTTTATTGGGGACACATCTGTCGCCTCCTTCGCATCAGTACACCTTATCATACAATTTTTAATTTCTTTCTATCAAAACATCAACCACTTGCTCCAACAAAATGTTCCAAGCCTTTCACTGTGTAATTTGAACAGTAATTTCGTCACCATAAACGTGAAACGAATCATCCAATTCGTTTCAAATTTCCAAATAATCTCGGTGTTTTTTCAACCTGATCAACACTTTCAGGTTCACTTTCGGTTCACATTCATCCTTATAACTTAAATTCACTTTTTGTGATACATCGTTACCCCACATACTCTTCTCAGTGTACGGTTTTCTACAGTATTTGTTCGACTCTTTTTACTTTTTTTTACTGAAAAAAGCCAAATAAAAGACCTATTTATAATACATAATTAAGACTGGCTCTTTATTCTAAACGTGCTCCTTTTATACAACAGAGCAAAACTGTAGATTTAATGTGGCTTTTTCTCTGTCCCGAATTCGAAGAACACGTCTCGTCAATTAGTAACCGTTTGGCCTTCGAACATGCAACGTACGAAGAATCATCGATGTCACTAGAGGTGCGCGTAATTTAGAATGACTCGCTCTCTACATCTTACAAACGAATTCTGTCCTATGTGAATTATGACTTCATGATTATAGTCATATGTTATTCATTATTGAGATTTTTGTATTCATTTGTGCCTTAAAGCTGGCAGTCTAGAAGGCATATCTGCCCAATGATTCAAAAGAGGATATTGAAATTGCATAGTTCAAACAACAAGCGTGAATTTTTTACCGTATACGAGTATATGAAATCATACCATTGAAAATTCATTCAAAGGACATTGACTTAATTTCGGAAAAAAATAGACAATTATCCGTTTTAAAATATAGGTTTAGTTCCAACATTTTATGAAAACCAGAAGCTGTCACATTTATTTACGGCAAATAGACCCCACCCCATTAATCTAATATATTTCATACTATCAAAACTTAACAATAAAATACTGTATTTGAGCTGTTATTTAGTCTTCAACTCGACATGTAAACGATATTCTCTCTATTTAAAAAAAAGGTGTCCATTTTTCAACTATCTATGGGTAAGTTGTTTAAAACTATGATGATAAAATAGCCATTTTCCGAGTCATCTTTCTCTGACATGTGAACGGTTCGACAGTTCTACAGAGACCTCACTCTCTTAATCTTCTTTTTCATTCGAGCTTGGGACCAGCATTGGCGAAGCTATTACCGAAAAAACAATTAGAGATATAATTAGAAACTCCCGTATCCGAGAAATTTGTGAATTAGATGATATTTTGAGATGGAGAAGAAACCGCAGAAGACACTGGCAAAAGCACGTAAAAAGGATGGAGAGCACAAGGGTTTCCTACGTGCCAATACTTGAAATACCCGCTGGTTGTTGTCCTCTCCAAAAAGATTCAACGATAGCTAGAAGTCAACATTTCAAAAGAGGAATCCTGATAATAAAAGGCAACATATCTATCTAACTTGAGAGAAATAAGAAGAGTGAAAGGCGAAAATTGTATTTGTTGGGAGACATCGTGGACAACATATTAAGATGTAGCTGCCCAAAAATGCGCCGAAAATGTTTCGATTGAACAAACCTTCTAAAAGCGGTACAATCACAACACAATCAGCGTGTTAATTCATAGATTTAACACGCTGATTTTTTTCTAGCATAAAAAACTCGAATCTTCAGCCATGATGAATAAAACGGTGAAAATCAATAATGAACTAAACCACTCAATAAAACATTGGGATTATCCGGAAAGTAGTTATGTATTTCTTGGATTAAATAAAAAGAACCCCTTTTTAAAATAATTGGTGACGAGCGAGGGAAACTTGAACCTTTACCACAATGTCGAGCGGAATACGTCGTAGGGTAAGCAAGGTGAACCACAAAAAAAGGTGAGACTGGAAGTGAATCATCTACTACGAGCTGCTCCCACACAACTAAACAATTAATTTGGAGAAATGCTGCTTGCAATTGTAGTAATTAAGGGCAGCAATCGTCCAGAAGTGTCCAGAATTAGCCAATATGAAGGGCATCACCTTTCACCAGGACAACGCCAGACCTCACGTCTCTTTACAGACCCGGCAAAAAATTGGTACAACTGGCTGGAACGTTCCACCCCACTCAGCATCCTCCAATCTTCACTTATTCCAATACATACAGAATTCCCTTAAAGGGAAGAACTTCACTTCCCTGGAGGTCTGAAAAATCATCTGAAGCAGTTCTTCGCCTTCTGTTTCCTCGCAGTTCTGGGAGGATGAAATTTTAATGTTGCCGCAAGTCGGTGTAAGGTAGTATAACAAAACGGTGTATACATTACAGAATAAAATTACACCTAAATATATCAAAATGCGTTTATATTAAACATTAAAATAAGGAATTACTTTTCGGAACACAAAAAAAAAGAAATGTTAATTTTTGTATTGTTCTCTCTCAGGAAACCCCAACGATGGGCACTATCACTCGCGAAAGTATTCATATTTTATTAATAAGACTTGTTTAAACATATTTCTGGCTAGTGATGGACTTATTGCTACATGGCAATAAGACAGCCAGGCTATAAACTACATACGACGAAAATATTATATAATAAAATATAAGAACTTATCTCTCCTGAGTTAATTAGAAGAGCTCATTCGATGCATCTCCTCTAAAGAGACATTTTAATGTTAATGAAGAACTGTGCATTAATACATACTGAGAAGAAGAGCTGTTTTTTTACAATTAATACATTTATAACAATATATTCTCAACATGTACGAGTACATCTAATAAACAAACAAAACAAATAAACACTATAGCAGAATTCCCGAAGTATCTTTTCGATAATATACATGTGTAAATAGGCGAAATCGCTAAACTAGGCCCTTTAAAATAGAACATGAAGAACCAAAATTCTGTATATTCTCATCCTGGGTAACGCGATTTAAATGATATTACTTTGCAAAACCTAGTCCAGCGAAACCTGTTAAGCTGTGACATCACCTAATTGGATCCATTTTGCAAAAGCCGACCGGTGAAACCGTACATCAAAGACGAGTTCACTATGCTGTTCAGAGCGATAGTTATTGGAAATTGAACTCTAAAGCGCTTTGTGACGAAGCACCAGTGGATGGCCCCCGTCAATTAGCGCCGTGTTTCAGTCAACCTTCCATACGGTAGCACATCCCAGTGGTCATATAGCAGTTGCAATTTGACAATCGGTCAACTTCTATTGAAATAAATAAATAAGATGCAACTACAGTCTATAACGTGTTGTGATAAACGATGACATTTTATCCTCCTGAAATTTTAATATCATTAAAAAGGAACTATCAGCGACGTTACGTTGTCGGACGTTTGTTGTTACTTTGAAAGCATTGTGATTCAGATATTCACGAAGTATATATGTTTTTTAGTATTCCATTAGAGAGATGTTACGTAGTTGTTTTGTCAGTGAATGTCTTCACTGCCTCGTTAATGAACGATGTTCTTTAGACACAATATAATGATTTTGATTTATTTTCAATAGTTTTGATTTATTTATACCATGTAGAAATGTTTTAAAGCATGATACTAGAAAAATAATTTTATTTTGAGAATTTCAATTCTCGTCCACTTTGATTACATGTTACAAGCGGGTAAATACTAAAATAAACCTAAAACTAAGGCAATCAATCACACTAGCAACGAATACATACAAATAACCAAACGATACTAAAATATTGTAAAACTAATTTTTCGACGGAGTTTTAGTATTATGAGTATTAAATAAGTGTTTTTATTTATAAAAAATATGCATTTCCTTAACTGAATGCAATTTTGGTCATCAGAAAAGTTAATTTATTCAATCCAATTTTTATCTCGTATTCGCTTTAAGTTTTACTCGAGTGCTGGGATTGACAAACCGACCCCAATGCATGCAGAAGAGCCACAAGCAGGAGCAGGAAGCTTACACCTTCTTATATATAATATATACATGGATATCATCACGTGTGTCCTTGTCGAGGTTTCCTACTTTGACAATTCTTGCTCCTCATCATACATCTTGTAAATATAGTTGATTCGGTCCCGCTTGCTATTTAGCTATCCTCTTTTCATTCGCTCGGTTCCGTATTCTTCCGTATTTCTTGCTCGTCTTACCATAAATGTTGGAAATAAAAACAAGTCTCGATAGCATATCGTCGTGCAAAGCGACATTTGGATCATCCAAGTATTTACTGAAAATTAGTAATCAATCATTTAAAAATCAGGGTAATGAAGTTTATTTGAACACAAAAGGGAGTTTGTCAAAAAAAATCCATTTAAGAAAAATAAAAAGTTATTCAACCATACCAAAGAAACTAAAATTGAGAGGGTTAAAACTGTATTTTCTCAACGTACTTAAACGAGCATTTTCAGAATGAAGATGCTTGTAAAATGAAATTATTTTTTTATGTATTTCTGTGCATTGTCGAGTTTAATAAAAAATATGTGCGTTCTTAAAACCTCTCTTATTATGAAAGTAGATCTTAAGCATTAAGGATGTAGGAATGTAGGAATGAACGTATAGAAGTTTCCGAAAAGTTATCAAACAAATATGGTATGTTATATCATATGTTCATACGAGTATACGATATACTCGTACATCTTATGCCGCCGCGCCGCTTCCTTGCTGGGATAGGCAGAGGACTATCTCGACACAGACATTTTGCCTTTTCAACATCCATACACCTTCTCATACAGCTCCTACGATTTTTTCTTCTTTCATTCTAAATATTCACTTGATCCAATCATATTTTTCCTGACCTCTCTCTACCATATTCTCTCTCACATTTGGACTGTATATTTATTTTTTAGCCATTCTTCATTCATTCGTTCCACGTGTCCAAACCATTTCGAATGCTCTTCTTCATCTTACTTAACACATCAGCCTTAATTTCACATTCATCCCTTAATACTTCATTCAATATTCTATCATACATTGTTAGCATTTCTAGAATATTTATTTGGCTTTTATTACGTTAATTTCCACTCCCAGATATCGTCGGTATAAAAATACGAATAAATATGCTTTAGTGCCCCATGTACTTTGTTTCCAATCGCAACAGACCGCTCGATATCTCTCATAACGCTTCCATCACCAGAGAATACTAATCAAATAAAATAATTATTCAACTTGCTCTAATCTTTCATTACTCACCCATATATCACATTTACTTTTCCCCCATTTTTCTATCACCATGACGAATCACCTCGGATTTTTCTCTTTCCTTCTCCTATAAATTCACGTTTCAGTCTCCATAATTCATCCATACTCTCCGCAATCATTACCATGTTCTCAGCACAAACATATTCGGTATTTGTATTCCACCTATTCATCCATGTAGTTCCTTTACTTATGGATTTATGTAAATATTAAATAATCAGGGTAACATAACACAGCCCTACTTTACACTTTTTTTAAATATTAAACCATTCAGCCAGAGAACCATTGTTTTTAATAAATGCTTTGTTTCCCGCATATATCATAATGATACAATACCATCTACAAGTATTAATTAATTAACATTCAACACTGCATACATTCAATTTTTTCCATATCTTGCCTCGTATTACGCGGTCAAATTATTTTTCGACTCTCGACAAACGTACAATATAGTACACCTTTTTATTATTCTCCATACATGTTTCCACGGGTATATACACAAAGAGAAAATCTGATCCACCCTTCCTCTCTACTTAGAAAGACACCCAGAGCAGCAAACACTTTCTTTTCACTCTTTCCTACAGAAACCTGTATAGTTTAATTACTGCACTCAGTAAACTAATGAATCTGTAATTTCCACGCTCCATTCTTGCTCTTTTATCTTTATATAACGGAACTATCACTGCACTCCTCCAGTCTTTCGGTGTATAGTCAGATTCCCAACTATTAATTCTGTGCTCACTTCATCACAACCTGACGCTTTCCATTTTTTCATGTTTTTACAGTCATTCATATTTCATGTAAACGTTGTCCCATAAAATAAAGTTGAATACGAAAAATAACTCCTAATTTGAAATTTTTGGTTTCGTATTATTATTCGCAATAAAGGAAAAACAATGCAGGTTTGCCAATCATTCCGTATTTGAAATTAAAAAGATTTTCTTAAAAATCAAGTGAGCATTAAAAAACCATTTTATAGCCAATTTTTACGTTCTATTGTTGACTGACGAGTGTTTCTACACAAGGAACCCGTGCTTTATCCTGTGAAAATACGATTACTTCCCTTTAATTCGAGTCGTTATCCTGTGCCGGGGGGACAAGTGTTCAAATATTCAACACCAATACCAATGTAATTATTAATTCAGGCCTCTGACTTCAATTAATGACAAGGACAAGGACACGTGCGTATAATAAGAAATAATATTTTCTGGCTTGATTGTTAGCGCTTTTCCATTCGACGATTTAGCTTTATGAAACTCAGCATAATTTTTATTGCGAATATTAAAAAGCAAGTTTCTGTTTAATAATACTTTCCTATATTCCAATATTTTATTGAAAACAGTCAAATTGTCATTAGATCATTTATTTAAACCAACTAGGAAGGTGAACGTGTGGCTGAGACTTAATAGATCGGGAAATGTTTTTTTTTGGTCAGAAATCCTTTAAAATTTATTTTAATTTTTGGTCGTATGAATCTAAAATTTGTAATAGCCAAACACATCGTGTTTTAATTGTTAAGTTATTCAATGAGGGTAGGCTCAATATAAAAACATTCACCTTTTTATGGTATTGATCGTTTTTAATCGACAAGTATAGTCTCGTTATCGTTTCAAATTTAAAAAATGGTAGAGGTTAATAATTTTATAACTGAAATTTCAACAAGTAATGTTTTATTCATTTTTTATGTGCAAGTTGCCAACTTGGTGTACTTTTGAAAGGGGAATATTTTTCTAATTAAAAATGACACTTGATAAGATGTCAACCTCTTTACGCAAAGCGTGAATTCCTTTCAAGTAAACCCCAGTCTACTGAAAGAATAATGGAAGCATCCAGACGGTTTCATTCACCGAAATGCGCCAGACTCGCTTTATCCCCTTGAAAGCAACACGTAATTGAGAACAAAGGGAGGCATTTCGAATTCCGACTTTCACACCCCCTTGGGCAATATAAGCTTTAATTTTTCACGGATTCTCGGTCGAAGGAATTATCTAGTTCTGCAGAGTAATGTTGCATATACGGGCTGAAATCGCAAAGGAACAACTACCAAATACCTTTTTTTTTCGAGTTCACAACTGAACGCATACACGTGTGCGTTCAATTGTCCACCCCTTGTTTTGCAACATTTATACATTTTACGATTCCATATACTGGTAAGATAGATAGGTGGATGTTAAAACAAGTAGATAATGTTTTGACATTTTCCCAAGGATTCGGGAATATCGTTAGGCGACCCCCTCAATTTGTGCGATTTTACAGAAAATTGTTTTAAGATATTGTGAACAAAGAACCTCAGCAAAATATGTTTTCTAAAGAATGTTTCTTTAGCGATTTATTTAATAAACCTCAGTGAGGCGATTTTATTTTTTATAAATGAATAACTAAGATATTTCCTGTCGTAGTAATAGAAAATCGGGAGAGCCGATTCAAATAATAATAACAATTTTCTTTCGCCAATAAATAAAAAAAAAACCTTTTTAAAAAAATATATATGTAAAAGTATACTGGAATCAAGAGAACATAATAAACAATGGATGAGTCGAAACAACGGGTTAAACGGAGAGAGGAAATCTGTAACCGTCCAGTGGGTACGTCCTCGTACTGTAGTGGCGTGGCTGCTCCGCACCGAGCACAGAGCGGGGCGCGCACACTTCACACCAGCACTGACCCATTTCCAGAGCGCTGCGGCGATACTTCCGCGATATTTCACAACCGCAACATCACACTCGTATTCTTCCAACTGGGTCTACTGTCAACTATTTAGTTTTTAACACAATCACCGGATTGACGTCGATTGGAATATGGAAAGAGAAAGCTTTTAATCGTATACTTGGATTAATTTCACCCATCTGCCTACTTTTCATCATACGGCTTGCGCAAAAGCTTCCATACACTAGACATTCGTCTAAAATGTGTTAACCGAAGCACTTTCGCATTTGTGGATATTCATGTAGACCACTCCTTCCACCCTAGTCCAAAGTCTGCTACCCTAGCCGACAGATCACTGAACAGTTCATGTTGCATCACTGAATTCCACCCATTTCCGTTTATTTAGAGTATTCTTGTTGTTTATTTAGAGTATAAATGTTAGCAAGTTTCGCCTCAATAACGTTGAATACTGAATAAAAATTAAAAGATAATAAATGCGCCTGCCAAATTTTTATTAGTATCAGATGTTTAAGTTATTCTCAGATAAAGGTAAAAAGTTTGCAGCTTAAAACGATAGACAGAACTATGCAGAAAGTTGATAGAATATAATATTTAATACCTTAAACATATAATATTTGTGATCTTTCATTATGATTCATTATGATCAATTCACGCGTTCAAGAGAAATTACATGTATTTATTTAACATATGGATTCATGCAACCGTTACACAAGCGGATTGGCCAAATACATATATACTCTAGAACATCATCTCGAGATAAAACCCGGGTAAATTTTGCGATGCGACATTCAGCAGCATGAAACCCGACAGGAACTCGCGGATTTACTATTTCCGTACTAAATTTCGTCTATTCGATGCTTACATATTTCCACTAGTAAGTATGTTAACCTACGCATAGGAATCCTGGTACCTGTGATACAAAAATGTTAAGCTTCGAAAAAAGATGTTTGTCGGATCCGGATCCTGGGTCGAGTTGGAATGTTTTAGTCAGAGCTTAAGTGATATTAGAGAGAACGCAGCAGCCCCTCATCACACAGGTGGTTAAGGGCAGACGTTTCAGCTGATTTGGACAAGTCCTACGGATGTAGCCGGAATTTAGTCAGAGCTTAAGTGATATTAGAGAGAACGCAGCAGTCCCTCATCATCACACAGGTGGTTAAGGGCAGACGTTTCAGCTGATTTGGACAAGTCCTACGAATGTAGCCGGAATTTAGTCAGAGCTTAAGTGATATTAGAGAGAACGCAGCAGTCCCTCATCACACAGGTGGTTAAGGGCAGACGTTTCAGCTGATTTGGACAAGTCCTACGGATGTAGCCGGAATTTAGTCAGAGCTTAAGTGATATTAGAGAGAACGCAGCAGTCCCTCATCACACAGGTGGTTAAGGGCAGACGTTTCAGCTGATTTGGACAAGTCCTACGGATGTAGCCGGAATTTAGTCAGAGCTTAAGTGATATTAGAGAGAACGCAGCAGTCCCTCATCATCACACAGGTGGTTAAGGGCAGACGTTTCAGCTGATTTGGACAAGTCCTACGGATGTAGCCGGAATTTAGTCAGAGCTTAAGTGATATTAGAGAGAACGCAGCAGTCCCTCATCACACAGGTGGTTAAGGGCAGACGTTTCAGCTGATTTGGACAAGTCCTACGGATGTAGCCGGAATTTAGTCAGAGCTTAAGTGATATTAGAGAGAACGCAGCAGTCCCTCATCACACAGGTGGTTAAGGGCAGACGTTTCAGCTGATTTGGACAAGTCCTACGAATGTAGCCGGAATTTTCTTACTTTTTTGGTTTTTCGTAATTTTTGGCTTTCATCGCCCTGGTAGCCCGCAACGATTGTTCGCCCGTGTATAAATGGTATTCAGAGGTCTAAGAAGTCGGCATTACTCGTATGTACTTGGGCAGAAGTACGGCTATATGCATCTGGCCGAGCTAGGTAGAGAGAATTCGTGGAGTTTAAGCGATAGTATGAGTATATGGTGACTATGAAAAATATACCCTTTCTTTAAGTATTTATTTAATTCGCTTGTTACATAGATTGAATTACATAAAGTTAATCACGGATATAATTTAGAGGATAAATCGTCTAAGTGGCCTCGTTCCTCCCTTGTGCAAATGTATATACGGAATTTGAACATAGTGACCCCTTAATATACAAATCCAGACATAACATATCTATAGTATGTCTCTTTTCAATTGAGAGTGTAGAAGCATATACGAGTACTTCACTTATCTCTAAGAATGACGAGTATTTCTAGTATTTATAAACAAATATTAACATAATTATACGTTAAATTTTGTAATCTCAAGTCAAGATATGTACAAAGTTCCGTTCTTAAACGTATAGTTTATGGACCCTGTTCATAACAGAGTCAACTCCAATCAATGTACATCTTATGGATAAAAATCAAGATATGTACCAAGCACATAGCCCTAGTAAGCTTTCTGATCGAGATTTAACCAATCACCTACAAAATAACATGTAAATTAATCGAAACTGTCATTTTTTGGCAAAAACTTAGTCGATCTCCAAGTCACGATTAAAGTACTATTGTATCAAGCCCATCTTTTAAAATAACGGCCCTATCTCCGATTAGGACAGTGACTATTCAGTGGCTCCGACGCGAGAGCCTTGTATCTCTCGGTACACACTCTCGAGTCCGCGAGGTCGCTCTTGGACACGGTCTGTGGAAGCGCTAATTGACCGAGAATGGGTCGCTGATTGAAAACAAATGACAAAAAATGTCAAGATTTGCATTCAGAATACGGCGGAATGGAATATTTTTGTGCAATATGGACGATAATAAAAAACACCTAATGAATTTGAGAGAACCATTTCCGTAAGCTTTAATTTTTGGGAGAATAATATGTTTGCTATTCTATTTTCTTCTTGCAACATAATTGATTAGCGAGCTGAAAAAACTTATCGAAAATTTCCAAATGTTTTTTTATCAATTGATCGTAAACAGCTGTTGCATTTGTTTTACATGTGATAACAAGGCTCTTAATTTTAACAAAAAAAAATCATTTTGAACCTATTTAAATCAATATTTATAACTCGACATCTTTTTCTATTTAATGATCTCACCTTTATGAAAATTTTAATTCAAACGCAAAGGTATCACGTGTGAGAAAAAAAGTAGGGTTAAATAAATTATTTTTGATTCCATACAAGCCAATGCTAATTAATATGTGGGTTTGGGTTACGTAAAATGTGGGGTTGGATACTTTATGCATATATCTTAATTAATGATAAAACTATCGATAAAATTTAATTTTGTTTCCGTTATTGTAATCAAAATTGAAATCCTTATTTTGTTATACTCGTACATCGGTGATTTTTAAAATATCTATAGATCTTGTTATTTGTTTTATCAAACATTGTTTATTCCACATTTTGTAACGGTATAACCCTACCGGTTTCAAGGCTCCCCTCAAAGTCTTGTTTGTGCTCCCCTGATGATGATGTGAAAGCCTTGAAACCGGCAGGGTTATACAGTTACATGAAGTAGAATAAACAGTGTTTGATAAAACAAATGACAATGTCTTTAAACCTCCACAATGTTATGTTAATACCTTAACTATAAATAATATATCATTATACATCATTTGAGTCCATTTACACGTCAAATAAATAGTATTCTTTACTCGTTTTGCCTTAAAAATAAACAGAGGATATATATTTTAGTCCTCTATTTTAACACCATGTCTAGTAAATCACAAATAGAAGATAATTGAAGACGGTGAAACCAAACAGTTCTAAGTGATATTGTACATTTTAAGTTTTATACTTTTTCCATTTTTGTACATAAATTATGAAAATATTCCATTCTCTAAAGTGGTCTAAGGCACAGAAAAAATACCTGCCCTTATTAAAATGATTTACACCACTTAAGCATTAGGATGAAAAATTAAATCTAACATACATTGTGATGTATTTGATTAAATCTAATATACGAGTACATTGTGATCTATTTGATTAAATCTAACATACATTGTGATCTATTTGATTAAATCTAACATACATTGTGATCTATTTGATTTTTTCCGTTTCGAATGTCAATTTTACCATCAAAACTAATGTTTATCATTTTAAAACCAAAGGAAACATGACACGTTTTAAATGACGAGAAGGGGAAAAACAATCTTTAATTTTTCCTTTTCAATATATACACCTAACTCCAATACGTTTTCAAATATTTCAATAAGCTTTTTTATATCCACGAAAAAAAAATGCTTTTACCCTCAGAATAAGCCGATATTGCACTTTTAACTTCTTCATCTCCCGTAAATCTCTTTCCTCGAAGTCTAGAGCTAGATGGTGGAGGACCAACCGTATATGCGAATTGTTGTTTGTTTAGGCGGGAATCTTCCAGCACAAGTGGCCTCAACAGGCCGTCCTGGTCGGAGGTCTTCTTCAATCGATTATCTCCCTTGCTTAAAAATACTATGCCACTTGTAAACCATCGTTTTTCCAGGGCAACAGTCCCCGCAAACCGCTAACATCTCTTCCAAAATTATTTGAGGTGTTTTCCCTTGTTTTGTTAGAAACGATAATCAATTTGTTTCCATACTAGGGATGTTATTAACGTTTGACATACTCTTCCGACGATATCTTAAACAATACTGTCAAAATTATACTAAAACTTGGTGAATATACTAGTCATATTATTGGAACATGCGCGTGCGCACTACCACCCCCTCTCTTAACCACTTCATTCCGCGAATTTATTGACTTCCCTTCGTACATAACAGCGGTTAAAAAGAAAGCAGCACATGAAAACTTATATCTTTAGATATCTTATAAATTGATATAATGTTGAGGAATAGCCCAATTTAGTTCCACCCTCTTCGTATATTGGAATAACGATATTTAAATCCGCAAAAACAAACATCAAGGGCAAGTCATATGATAGAAAAGTTATTAACAACTGTTCGCTGACTTTTGGTTTAACATACGAGTACAGTTAAATTCGAAATTTAAACCAAACACACGTGAAAAATTAAATCAGTACATGAAACGAAACGAATGCGCTTTAACTCATGAAAAGGGTTGTTTATCTGTTTATCTATTTAATCACTGTGTATAATATGTATAGTATAATATGCCGAGTCAATAGCTACCAATACGAGTATATTGTATTGTACAATACGCCGAGCGCATAGCCCGTGCTCGTATGGACTGAAAGATTTAAAGAAAAGGCCGTTTGTGTGGCAAATGTACAAGTACGAGTATACGCTGTAGACTGACTAGAATCGTGATGATATTATGTGTTGACTATTCATGTAAGACTTTTCCAAGTTTACATTTAACATGTATGCTTAAATATGAGTTGCATAAGGAATTATTCGTTCTTTCAACTACGCTATATTTAACGTGCTTTCATAATAAATTGTTAATATACAATATTTCTATACAAAACAGCATAATTTACTCAAAATCCATTTTAAACTTGTTTCTTCATATAACTCGGGCATTGACCAAAAATTATAAGCTCATAAAAAGACAAAAAATTTTACAATAAACATTATTTAATAAAAAAAAGAATTAATCGTCATAAATGTTTTTGAGATAATGTACGGTAGAAAATAGTTTATTCAAAGCTGAGATCACAATTGGTCCTTATTAGTTAAGTTATTCACACCAATAAATATTCGAAACAAAAACAACAAAATGTTTCATTCTATAATACGAGTATATAGTATAAGGGTGGAACAAAAGACAATAACCATTCCGTTGTAAGGATAGTTTGAGCAAATGCGAAAGGGAAGGAACGCAAATTAAACGTGTGTAATAATTATTTATCAAAACTTATTTGGTATAAATTTATTATAATTTAAAAAAATAAGTAAAATGGAAAAAAAATATGTACTCGTACAATGTCATATTTAAGATACTCGTACTTGTATGATACATTAAGAATATCGAACCTCATACAAGAAAATAATAAAATCGGAGCCCGGCTTTGCGGGACCTAGTGTACTCAATAGACGAGATATTCTATAAAATACATATCGATAAAAATAAGTATCGATAAAATACGTTAGTATACAGAGTGCTTCAATAATTTTAAGCCACTATTTGAATCACGCCAACGAGAGTGTAAATGAAATGTAAGTTGGTTACTGATAAACCGGACAGAATGGACAGAAACGGAAGACGTATTCAGAAGCGATGAACTGGAAACACCAAGAAGGTTCTCTGTTGAAGCGTGGCGTTAAGTGCCCTAGACACGATGTAACAATTCTTCAAATTTATCATGGATTTTTTCGGTAAAATTGGACACTAAAAGCTGTTAACCTGATGTTATATTCCCCACACTATGATCATTGTGAGAGTATAAATAATTATCCTTAATTCTCATCAAATAGATGCTCCCGCTGCAAAATACAACCAATGCTGTTATCCCACAAATTTTACTAATTTTATCGTAGGCCAAAAGATTTTTGAAACCAGAATAAATAGATATAATATAAAAATCGATCATCGTTATCCAACAATTTCAAAAACGATTATCGATATCGATATGTACTCATCATAATATCAATAAATTATAGATCAATAAAAACACCTGAAATCAAAACTATTCAGATTAATGCCAAGCGAATCCGCTACGAATATAAACCGGAACGTCTGCTTATGTACTAGTAGTAACATAAGAGTGCTAAACATTTAACCACTTTAAATAAATCTTTCTACACATAATCGGCAAAAAGGTAATTGTGTACGGCATTATTCTAGCGCCCGCCTGTAACCGACCCTGTATGTATCGACCCTAAGGCATTTATTAAAGGAAAGATATATTAAAAAGGTAAAAATTTCGCGAAAAATTGCTTGTGTTATGATATATTTCATAAAATAATCAATCTGCTTACCGACCGGATAATTTCAAACGAATCGGGAAGCAGCCTGCTCATACTGAAATCTTGCTCCCAACATTAGAATTTGCAAACGAAACTTGGAAGTGGCAAAAAAGTAACGAAAGTAAGATAAATACTGTTTAAATGAGAATGTTGCGTAGAATATGTGAGAAACGAATAGGAAAGACAATAGGAGAGAATGCGGATCAAAATAAAATACAGTGCTTTAAGATGGAGAAGAAGCATTAAGATGGTTCGGTCTCGTAAAGAATATTATAGGTAATTATGAAAGATTTACAAAAATAATACTTACAAGTAGTACAGAATGTACGAAAAGTTTGGGAAAACCAAGGAAAACGCGGCACAACCAAATTAATCAACTTCTGATAGAGGGAAAAGTGGAAAACTTTATAGTAGGAAAGTATGCCAAACAAGGAATATTGGTGTGACAAATGCAAAATATGTGTGCAATGAATTAGATATATGTTCGCTCTGCCAAGTATAATAGGGGAATGGCGTGATGGCGATAATGTTTAGCAATCTATTATCCATCACTATTTGTTTTACGTATGTGCATAGCTTTTGTACGTCCAGAAACTTATTTTAAGACTTATTTTTTATATTAAAATATATAATTGTGTTCCTTGTAGGGTAGCCTATCACATTACACTGCATTCTAAAGTCTCATCATTCACAACCTTCTATAAATCATACTTATCTCAATTTCCGTACTAAGATGGCGAAAGGAACGCTACGATGGTTCGATCATGTGTAGATAATAAATGACGAAATAATGACTAAGCGAGTGTACAAGTCGATGTATTTTGACATAACGTAAAGAAAGCAGTTAACGTTGTAGCCGGTGGATTCAGGGCTATTTGTTGCACATTGGCAGCTGTGAAATAAACGCGTTGTCCATTTTCTAGATGTACTGCTAAGGGAACAACAGCTGGACTTCGTTCATGCATGGGAAATGAAATAATTCGCCATACAGCTTCATTGCTGCTTATGTATCTTGCAGCCTGATACTGTGTGACTTCATCGATATGTATGACCGCATTTCTATCACTTATTTCTGGTTGCACGCCAAAACCTGCCATGTCGCTGCCTTGATTCACGTACTTACAAATGTATTTGATCGATTTAACGGAGTTACAGTATTCCACGTTTATGTGCGCTTTGTATGTTTTTGATAGCAAAGGCGAATATGGAACAACCCAACGGTTGTCTACTTTGATGTCACCGTTTCTCATTTGTATGGTTGCTAATTTACCGCCATCTTCTGTTAGTCTTCTTCTGTATAAAGAATATCCATCGTTTTCTGTAACTGTGTTGGATACTAATGCTCGAGGATATCGCTTAGAGCATTTTCCGTCTATCATACATTGTGAATTTGGATTCAGTGTACCGCAAGGTCCATGTATCATATTTTTCGTCACAACTTCATGCAAATCCTTATCGACGTCAGCATCGGGTATTTCATCGAATATTACATTGTCGATTTCGTTTGAAGTGATTTTGTTATAGAGCCAGATTAGTATATGTGCATGTGGCAATCCTCTCTTTTGCCATTCCACTGAGTACATCAGCAGCGCACAGACCCAAACACTTCATGCTTTACCATGCGATTTCAGCTTCTGTCTGAAAACACGTGCTGTGATGTCATGCCTGACAAATTGAAAACAGTAATCGATTCAAAATGCCCCTAATTAGTGAACACAAAGGGGATAATTTTCCATCAGGATAACACTAGACTGCATGTTTCTTTGGTGAACCGTAAAAAATTGTTACAGCTTGGGTGAAGTTTTGACATAGCCGATGATTTCTCAGATGTAACATGTGAGTTGTTCCGCGTTTTACAGAAATGCCTCAAGGGGAAAAAATCGATTACCTGGACGACTGCAAAAGTTACCTCCAGATATATTTGCTCAAAAATACAAAAGGTTCTGCGGATATGGACTTATAAACAGCAGAATTAAATATTGTTTCATCATTCTGTCGTGTAGCTCATGACGGAGCATCGTGACTCCCATGATAGCCTCGTTGATAATCTAAATAAAGTAATTTGTTTTTATTTATACCTGAAAAGCGAATGAACTTTTTGGACAACCCAATACTTCAGCAGAAATATTTGAGATTTAGTGTTAAGTGTAAAGGGCGGACTATGAATAACGGAAGGACCTAAGAGTAAAAACAATAAAATTCATAATGAATGGTTATATATAGTTAACAGTTAATAATTACGAATAGTTTGAAAAATAAATAAGAAAAAATTAAATAAATATAAAAAACAAAAAAGCAACAAAAAGTCTCATAAGGTTCGATTCATTCACGGATCAAAATAAATTGAGACTTACTTGAACATTATTCGTACGAATTTATACGTGCGAATCTAAAAACTACTAGTACGTACAACTTCGTATGAATCAAAACACAACTCGTGTCATTCTCGCCAAATAACAGGTGCTTATTGATGACACATCGTGATATATGACATGTCTTCGACGCGTAGGCTCAAGTGACCAAAAGTTATAACAAAAACGAAATTTTGTGAAATTAATCTCTTGGCATTCGATAATCGAAAAGGCATTAAAATATATAGTTATGTGAATAGTCGTTTTAAATGTGTATTTATTAATCGTATATGTAGTTTTTTTTTTTTGTCGTAAATTCAAATACATATTGTCATTCAATAATTTTTACTCAACATAGGAGCGATTCAAGTGTCTTAACAAAGAAGCTCATTTAAGCTTTTTAAAAAACTTACAAACAATTTCATTTCGACGCTTTTAAGGGGGGGGTCTTGATTTTGAACCTTAGAATTTTGCTTTAGAAACCGGAAAACTTGATACGATATATCGGTGAGCAGTGAAAGATTAGAGAAAGTAAATAAATTGTTTTTAAGTGGTACTTTCTCCGATGATGGAAGGGCTACGAGAGATACCGAATGACGTATTGCGATAGGAAACAAAGTAAATGTGCACTTAAACATCTATACTCGAACTGGGCCGTATTCAAATCTGCGAAGATGATAATCCACAACAGTATTCATATCCCAACTTAGGAGCACATGGAAAAAGACTGAAAGGAGCCGAATGAATGGTGTAGAAATACGTGCGCCAAGAATAATACACGGGGAGACAGCGAATGACAGAATACGAAAGGAAGTTACTTAATAGGTAAGTCCTTAAGTTTTGAAAGCGACATCTATGGAGCAATAGAAAAAACAAAATTTCTACGCCATTTTAATATTTCATCTTTCATAAGAACGTACTCAAAATTTCATTTCGATCTGTCAATTCATTCTTTGTTTACGAGCCATTTGAAGTTGACGTGTCAGTGTATTTTTTAATAATGGAAAAATCCGAATATCGTGCAGTGATTAAATTCTTTGTTTTGGAAGGTTTATCGGCTACTGAGATCCATGCAAAGATGGTGAAAGTATTAAAGGAGTCTTCTCCTTCATTTCCGACCGTTCACCGATGGGTTTTGGAGTTGAAGACGATCCACGCTCAGGACGTCCAAAAAGTGCACCGACACCAGAAATCATAGCGAAAATACAGGATATGGTTTTGGAAGATCATCGATCGACTGCGGATGTGATAGCTGACACCGTAGGCATCTCACATGGAACAACATGGCATATTTTGGCTGAAGTTTTGGGTTTCAAAAAACTGTGTGCACAATGGGTGCCGCATTTGCTAACAATGCAACAAAAACACGTTCGAATGCGACTTTCTGAGCAACATTTGGAGCAATTTCGAAAGGATAAAAAGGATTTTCTGCGTCGATTCATCACTATGGATGAGACTTGGTCCTACCACCGTGATCCTAAATCAAAACAAGAGGCTAAGGAGTGGTGTGAACCAGGACCTTTGGCTCCAAAGCGAGTTCTTGTCCAGAAATCGGCCAAGAAGGTGTTAGCGTCAGTTTTTTGGGATGCAAAAGGAATTTTATTGATAGATTATCTAACTGGTAAGACAATCGACTCTGATTATTATTGTGACCTTTTGGACCAGTTGGATGAAAAAAATTGTGAAAAAAGACCCGGTTTGCAGAAGAAAAAAATCATTTTTCATCAAGACAATGCACCTGCTCACACAGCTCAAAAAACCATCGCGAAAATCAGTGAATTGGGGTACGAATTGTTGCAGCATCCACCCTATTCGCCAGATTTAGCTCCCTCTGACTTCTGGCTGTTCTCACACCTCAAAAAATTCCTTCGTGGAAAGCATTTTTCATCAAACGAAGAGGTTATAGCCGTCGTAGAGGAGTATTTTGCAGGCCTTCCAGAAAGTCACTTCCGTGATGGGACAACAAAGTTAGAAGATCGTTGGACCAAGTGTATTGATCTTATGAGAGACTATACTGAGCAATAAAAGTGATTTCCCCCCAAAAAAAATGTATTTTCATTTCCGCTTTCAAACATTTTTGACTAACCTAGTAAGAGTAGTTTGAGATGGCTTGGGCATAGAACAAATGAATGAAGAAATGTAAAAAAAAACAAACATACAGTGCAAATGTGCGTGGTAGACGAGGTAGAGCAATAATATGGAAATTATGGTTGGATCAAGTGAATAATTTGAAAGTAAATGTTAAATCAGAGAAATCGTAGGAGTTATGTGAGAAGGTGTATGGATGCAGTAGATGGATATGGATACAGTAGGCGCTGACGAAGTTACCTTCATCTCTGACATAACGATAACTTTAATTTACGAGTTCGTATCATAGCCATTGAACAGAATTGTGCTGCACAACTCAGTTCATCAGTATACAAAATATATACACTATATCAATCCATAATTAAACAAAATGTGTCCTAAATCCAAATACTTAGGCGAAGAGAACAACATAGTGCCGAAAGAGGGAAAGAGAAAGAAGCAACTTCCTGAGCGCTCTCACAACAGCAATATGAGTATGTTATGATGATAAACCCTTTGAGACGTAAAAAGAAGCCAATAACGTCCAGCAATATTATATGTTCAAAACCGAACAAAAGCTTTTGGTAAACCTCAATTGTGAATTTAGGTGTTATGTTACAATAAATCCATATCTTTCCTAATAAATAAGACAAATATTCGCAGGGTATCTGTTGTACTCGTAGTTAAAACTCGAAGTGTTTTAAATCTAAGTTTTAGTCAAATCAATCATGATACAGTCTTTTTAATACCCACAAAATATAATTTCAAATTTGCTTCGTTTTAATGAAGAAGTGAACCATAGAATATAAATACACACAACAATGCTATAAACTAGGGATGCTGCGGATGCAGTTTTTTTAACATCTGCTGATGCGGATGCGGATTTTTGAAAACTCACATCCGCGGATGCGGATCTTAAGATTTTTTTTAAGAAACTTCGTATAGGTGCAGAAATAAGATAGTAATCTTCAATATTTTAATTAAATAATTAAATATTTTTAAGAAACTTCGTTTAGGTGCAGAAATAAGATAGTAATCTTCAATATTTTAATTAAATAATTAGTAATTAAAGTTAAAAATTGGTGCATTATATTTAATAAAAAGTAATATCGCCGCCTTTTCAGGTTCCAGTCTGTTTCGCAGAGGTCCATAAATTAAACCCGCGCTACTGAACAACTGTTCACTAGGAACACTGGCTGGGCTGGTGGTGGCGATAAAAATCTGCGTGCTATTGTTGATAATATTTTCAATTCTTCCCGATGAACGCTCCACCATTTAAGTGGATTTTCATTTATATTGACCCTTTTTTTATTGCGGTAAGATAGCAATTCCTACAGCGTCAGCGCTACCGTTTTCTGGTGTTTCTTGACTCTCATCTTCACTTGACAAATCCAGCATCATGGCATGATCGTTTTTTAAGCATGGCTTTCTGACCGTACCGGACGTCCCTGGTTGTTCCGTATCTTTTTCCGAGGAATCTCTCATTCTCATTCTTTTAGCCCCGAATTATTGGAATTACAGATGAATTATTGGAATTACAGATGAAATAAGGGCATGAGAGTTGCTTAGTTCCCGCTTGGCATCCTCGAAAAGTTTTAATAAGTCAATACAACATTCAATGATTTTTCACTCTTCTGGCAAAATAGGGTCAATCTCACTGTCATTGATATAAATACTTGAGGCATCCTTTACCTTTAAGAAACGCTCAAACATGTAAAATGTACTGTTCCATCGCGTTATACAACCTTGGAACACTTTGAGATGCGGTTGATTCAGTCTGTCTTGAATTTTTGCAGTTGTTTCTGAGCGATAGTGGAATGGTTAAAATGACTCCAAATTTTCTTACAGTTTTGTTTGACTATTTTTACATTTTCTTGCGAATGTAAACAACTGCGAATAGTAAGTTGCATCTTGTGGACTGTACAATCCATGTCATTGAATGCTGCTAATCGCATAGCTCTTTTCATATTGGAGCCTTCGTCTCGAGTTAGGCAATGCACTTGTTCTTTTTTAATATTCCATTCAGAAAGCATCGTGCCAAACCAAATGTCAGAAGTAAACGACATTTAATCATTTTTTTCGATCAATTCTTTAACTTTTTCAGCAACTTTGCCATATAGTTCCTTGCACATAAAATCAGTAAAAAAATTGCGCCCTCTTAAATTATATCTTGGTGCTAATTATTGTATCAGTCTGCGAAAACCAAGCCCCTCCACAAAGTTAAACGGTAAATTTTGAAGTGCAATCATTTCTATAATGAGTTTGTCATTTTTTTTCGAATTTGAATTGTTAGTGTCCCACTTCTGTTCCTTTAGAACTACTTCCTCTAACGAGAGCTGTTTCTTTGCTTCTTGTAGAGGAGTGACGATTTTATCTAAAAAAATACACATATAAATTATAACTTGTAAAAACTGATGAAAAACAGATTAAAAAAAAGCGCGTGGTAGAACATGAAATTGCACTGCAATTGGAAAACACTATTATAAGAAGCTGATTTGGCTATTTTGTTTTTTGAATCATTAGTTAATTTTTGTCTACGGCTAGAGCTAGCCATACAAATGAAATGTAAACAATGCTTCAAGAACAGCACCAGGTAAGGTTAATTCACATTTTTTTATGATAAAACTTACTTGCGTCAGCTTTTATCTTCTGCAATTGTTTTGTTTTATTCGAGCTTTCAAACTAAACTCTTCTGGGTGCATCGATTTTAGATGATTTTTCAAAGACGAGGTGGTACGGCCCTTGCGAGAGTAAGTTTTATTGCATATTTTACAATGAGCCTTATCCTGGTCATGTGCATCTGGTTCAAAATAAGTCCAAATCTCACTTTGTGTCGGTGGTGACATTGTAAATTCACTTGTTCAATAAACTATTAATTGCAGAAAACTCGCTGAACACACAATACCCACTGTATACTCACAACAACACTCAAAAACTGAAATGTTCATACGATAAGCGCAACTAAACACGTTGTGATTGATTTACGAGAAACAAATGATAAACAATAACAAACACGTCGGATCTTGTCACCGAAATCTTCGCTCCTATTGGCCAATCAGCACGTGCTCACGGCACGCGCCACTCGCCGGCCCCACCCAATTTCTTTCTTGTCGCGACCTGCGGTACATCTGCATCCGCATTGATTATTGCGGATGCGGATGTCCAAATCCATGCGGAAGCTCCGCAATTGCGGATGCGAATATCCGCAACATCCCTGCTATAAACTCTCAATTTTGAGGATTTAGAGAATCGCCTCAGTAGGCCAAGTCTGAGTCGAAGAAGTATTATTCCTTGATTACAAATTCGTATATTTTTCATAAATAGTATGACACTCGGCTGAAATATTCACAATCCACATTGACATATTTAAACATTATTTACTCCCAAGTTATCACACATACACACACATCAGAATAATGTCCAACAGCTCCTCATAACACTCTCTGTATTCGCATCAGTCATTCACTCGCATGCCTTTGTGGAGACCTCCAAAACCTCCTTTCTCTTCGCTCACCCCCAGTCAAAGAGTCCCCTTGTTATACGAGTATTACATATTATCTTTCAACTTAAAGCCGCGACATTAAAGAAATCACTTCTCTCCCTCAGGAATGTGTTGGCGCATGTTCCTCATCTCAAATAACATATGAATGTGTTTGATACGTTATTTTAAATTATTTAAAACTGAACACTTTTTTATTAAACGCGCGCTTTTCATAACATAACAAAATATACGAAAAAAAATGTATTCCAAAATGTTTCGGGTTAAACATTTACCCTAGAATCCTCATCAAATGGTACAGTGTTCAAATATTTATGATATTAAAACACGTTTTTTTTATTTATGGTACATAAATATTTTATTCATGGTTTGCTCCACCTTATAGAACAATATTAAAAATAAACACTCGTGTTTAGATAAACAATATGCTCACTAAATCGTAGGCGTGAATAGAATGAATGAAAAACTGTAGACACCAACTTGATGTTTGGTATTAATATCATGCATATTATTCATTAATAATTCATGGGCGATGATACCAATATCACAGAATAACGGCGATCAAGTGGCCGGTGACGCGGTTATGCGGAAAACCGAAATGCAACTTTATCTATAGATACGTATGATAGAAAACGGGCAATTCGTCAATTATATGGATTCCGTTTCATGTCCGTTTTAGGTGTTGATTTTGTCGTATTACGTCTTCTAAGTTTACTAATTCGAGGGTGATGTCTCCAATCCAAGGTTAGCAATCGTCGTGTTTTGAAGCAATGTTTTGATTTCATTATCTGCGTCAAAAGTTTTATTTAGCAAAGAAATTCGAGAACTTATGCAACATGTCACGGTCATTATTTCGTTACACGGTCGTTATAAAACTTTACATTTATTAAACAGTTCAAATATGTTTTTTGATAAAAGTTTGATTCATTTTCACCTGTAACATAACATATATCTCCTAACGACTTCTTTCACCGGTCAATATGCATGTAAATTTACATTTTTAGTAACGTCGAATCTGTAACAATCTTGAATTATGTTATAACGAATAAGGGTCAACACATACCTCCTTTAGGATATTCACATAACCTTTTTCCCGACAAATCATTCATATTTATTTTATTTTACAACAATCTATGGTGTTTCATCGGCCATTAAAAAAGATGGCAAAAGTAATACTATAATCCAAATTTTAAGTGCGCGTGAATGTAAATACAACTTATCACAAAAATTATAAACTCAAGCCACACACAAAAAAAATATCCAAATACAGTACGCACATGCATACCACCCCCACACATAAAATACACACTTGACACAGGTCAAGGCTCAGACATTCAAAGGCCTTACATACAAAAAGAAAAAAAATAATCTGAGAAAATAATAAAAAAATGCCTACGCACAATTAATCCACTCCAATACCAAAAAAGCACACCGAAACAATATATTTACAGATATCTCAAAACGTTTTAGAGAAACAAAGCAAACGAAAGAAATCAACGAGAGTCACGCCGTGGCGTCGGGATTTATAGTTCAGATAAACATAAGCGCTCTCTAAGAAAACGTCACCAAATATGTCCAAGACTGCAGTATAGTCATTACCCAATCGATGCAATTTAGGTATGGGAGAATTCGAGTAATAGTTAGTATCATATAAGCATTGACCTCTGATGTAAGACCGGGAGAGGAGGTCAAAGAATATCAACTGACTGAAAAAAGGCAACGCATTTGTTCGTTGAGTGATATAGGTACATGATAGTTCTCACATTCCCCCCTCTCTGTGAATGTTACGATATATAAGATGTATGGAAGAGGAAGTGCAAGAATTATGTCGTGATAGAAAAACTGGGCGCTCTAATATTTGCTTGAACCTGGTAGTAGATAGAAATGTTGAAGGGCGACGAGCAAACGAACGGTTTCCAGGGAGGTGGATAGACCAAACCTAAAGCGATTACTAGTTCCTCAATACGTGCTGCACGGAGCATAACTCAAGACCGTGGCAAATCATCCGCACAGTTTCAGATCGTCTGGGAACTGCGATCCTCAGCCATGAGCATCACGACTGAGAAGAATATATCCCCTTGCCCCAATTGGTGAAGGAATAATATACCTACAAGAAAATATAACGTATTTTATTGTAATCTCGTATTATCTCATTTAGATATTTTAATGCCTAATTTATCAAATCTGAAGAAAAAAAACGCAGAGGAAAAATTATAAATATACTCTCCGTATGAAAGAGCACACCTTCTTAAATCACATAACAAAGGTCGCCCTGTTGGATATAAAATTTTCATTTGTTTTTACAAGAAGGCGCACTCCTCGAGATTTCCGGGAATATAAAATGTACGATTTACAGGTAGCTTCCCTGAACTCGTGTTATTCTCTCTTGAAGCTTCGTTCGCTTCGTCCAGAAATATCAAACCCGTGCAGAGATAATGGCATCGTTAACTAGAAACATTAAATATGTCATAACTTGTGAGATTATTTCGAAACACGACAGGTATATAATACAATAAATATTTGATTATTATCACCATTACACATTTCAACAGGCAGACAGAGTAAATCTCTAATTAATTGAACAGTAAAAAAGATAATATATAAATGACTTGAAGACAGAATTCGATGGATATAATTATAATAAATTGACGACTTGTACAGCGACGTTAGTAATAATAAAATATCACCTCGAGGGATTTATCTAATTTCTGAAAGGCAGCTGCCTCAACAGCGGCTGTAAATAAATTCAGGTGAAGTAGGGTCGAAATTTCGTCCTTTTTTTATTTTGTTTGAATTTTATTTTTTTGTGTTAATGAAATTTGTATTTTCTCTCAGTGTTGTTAGTACCATACATTGGTGATTTCATGCATGTTCTGTTCTAAATTTTGTGTTGTTAGTACCATACATTGGTGATTTCATGCATGTTCTGTTCTAAATTTTGTGTTGTTAGTACCATACATTGGTGATTTCATGCATGTTCTGTTCTAAATTTTGTGTTGTTAGTACCATACATTGGTGATTTCATGCATGTTCTGTTCTAAATTTTGTGTTGTTAGTACCATACATTAGTGATTTCATGCATGTTCTGTTCTAAATTTTGCTATGATTTGTTAACGGATAATTAATTTGATAAATAAATAAAGTACGATATAAAAACCAATAATCAATAATACATCTACTATCCAACATTTGGATCGTAAATGCTGTTTCTGATATTTGGACAAAGGTCAAGATTATTACAATCAAATATTAAGTTCAATGAATTTATAAAACATCGAGGTATTCGGAAAACTCTGTAACGGCGCGTTCTCACGGTTCAAGTTTAGTTGACCGATTAAAGTTGATCAACAAAAGTTGAATGAAATTTGTAGTGAGAACCTTTGTTTTAATAGACTTGATCAACTTTTTAGTTGATCAACTAAAAGTTGACCCAGTCAAACTTTATCGTTCAAGTGCCGCCATTTGCTTTCAAGTTGAAACTATTCAGTTAATTAAAAATGCCGTCGAAAGCAGTTGTGCGTGAAGTTGTGCAGACAATAACTATTTTGTTAAAAGAAGAACTGAAAACAATTTTATTTAACATGAGCAAAAATCGTAAGAAACGTCGTTTTTGGGTGAGGCAATGGATATTAAGAAGATATCGATTGGGAGCATCAGACACCTCGCTAAAGGAACTAGCTTTTGAGGATAAAGAAGGATATAGAAATTATTTAAGAATGTCTGAAGAAAAATTTAACGAACTGCTGTTGAAAGTTTAGGGTCGCATAAAGAAACATGATACAATGATGCGACAAACAATCTCACCAAAATTAAAACTGCAACTAACTTTAAGATATTCAGAAGGATCTTCTTCAGCCTTCATTCCCTTAAAGTGTTGCAAAGATTCCTTCTAACCAAAACCAAAATTTTACTCGTACAATATCTGCTCTTTCCGATTTTGGACTATGCGGACGTATGCTACTTGGATGTTACAAAGGAACAGCTGGACAAATTACAGCGTCTTCAAAATTTGTGCCTAAGATTCATTTTCAACCTACGTAAGTACGATCATATAACTTCATATCAGAAGGCATTGAACTGGTCGTATGTTAGAAATAGACGCCAAATTCACATATTGTCTCTATTGTATAATATCCTTAACTGTCCCGCCACCTCCTCTTATCTCGCCGAAAATTTTCAGCGTCTTTCCAATCATGGATTAGCGCTACGCTCAAACAGAGATTGTTTATTGGCGTTTCCAGTTCACCGCTCCTCTTTCTTTACGTCGCACAGTTTTCGGATTGACCAATCTAGAGGGACAAAATCTTAAAAATGAAAATCAATACTTCACATAAAAAATGCCGTTTTAGTGTGTCAAACAAACCTATTGGTAAGATGCAATTGCCAGATTTTTCAAGAAACCCTTATTTTATTTTTTTATGACGGGACAAAGTGACGCTTTGTGTCGCAGGTATAAAATATTTATATTAGTCTATTCCTGACTTCCGAAGTTTGTGCATGTTAACAGTGTTTCGCATGTATGGGCCGGCCGACTTTTGATACTAGCTCTCGCGCAGGCCACGCATAAGGAACATTTCATTACAGTCGGTACACAGCAAATGCATCAAATAAGAAATTATACTTTTAAATATCAAACAAGAAGTATACATAAAATCATATTTTAGATGACGCACACATCCTATACAATCAGAATGCAAATCGTTGAAGAGATCGTGATATAGATCAGTTTGCACTTAAGAAAAATACGAAAACAAAGAAATGCCTTGAAAATCGACGTGATTTAATGTCAAACTTTGATACAATAAATGAAGACACCGAGGACGAGAGCAAAACGCACTAAAAGAGCTTTACTTACGTAACTGATTATAAGTTATAGATTATAACACAACTTCACTGATTATAAGTTACAGAATGCATGTAACATATTTGATTTTAGATAGTTTGGTATTTCAACCGATTGAATGTTAATATTTTTGACAGCTCCAATTCGAAATAAAATACTGTACAATATTAAATCTGGCAAACTGCACGTAATTTTAGATATTATCTAGCATCCTCTCGAGAGTGATTTATTTCGAGTTTGGGAAAAATAGTGAAATGATAATAATATGGCATCCGAGAATAAAGACCAAAATTAAATTCCTGGAAAGCGTGTTAAATAAGATCGCAAGTGAGGAAATACGGTTTTTTTTTCTATGCGGAGCATTTTTCGTAATAGTTTTCCCTTCTTTAAAGTGAAATTCTCAAAAAACACGCATGTATTGAAGGGAAATAAAAAATTGGTCCTCCTTCAAGCGAGCACCTTCTGCATTCCAAATTAATTGAGTCATTTTGGCTAGATGATTCAATTGATAAAAAACGAAACCGTGACATCTGATTATAAGAGGTAAGGTGTAAAATTTAGCCAAAACAGGATGAAAGAATCGATTATGATTTTAAATACAATAAGGACAGAATGATTTTAAGGGTGTTTGAGAAGAATCCTCGACTATCATTGCGTAGCGGACAGGCGGTTTTGCGTGAAAAGTGTCTAATTGTGTCATGTGACACTATAAAAATACGTTTACTAGCTCATAGAGTGAAATTTCGAAGCACGCTGAAGAAACCACTATTATTCGAAAAACAAGTCGAAATAAGACACTCGGGTGAAAGAAAATTTGGAACGCGATTGGGACAACATATTTTTTTTCGGACGAAACTTATTTTTGGGCACGTTCTTCAATTAATCATACCTGGTGTACCCGCACCAATATACTCGTCCAGCGGACCGTTCAACACCCGGTAAAAGTCCACGTCTGGGGCTGTTTCTCAAAGCGGGAATTTGGCACTTTGCACGTCTTCAGGAATAGTTCGAATGCTGCGAAAATGGTTGAAATATATCAGAGGGCTTTATTACCATCCACCCAAAGGTGGTTTATAAGAAAAATAATAAAATTGGCTACTGCAAGAGGACAATGGACCAAAACATCGGGTCGTATTCGTACTGCGTGGAAACAGGAAAATGACGTTGACGTAATGGATTGGCCGTCGCAGTCACCAGATGCAAATCCCATAGAAAATGTTTGGGCACTCATGAAGTTCAAGCTCCGAGGGAAAAAGATCTGGAACGCCAAGCAGTTATTTCGACAGATTCCACTTATATGGAAGTTTTTGCCCCAAGATTATGCTATAAAATTAGTAGAATGTATGCCTTGTAGATGGCGGTCCATGATTACTAATTGAGGCGACTGGATAACTTATTAATAATAAAGCATCACGGTTTGTATCGTGTAATATGTGTATTTTTTTTAATGCCTTATCCCAAATAGTTTTTTGGGTTTCGTCGTACACGTTCTTGTCAAACAGACTGTAGAATAAGCAATAGGATTGTAGGCAGTCTTGATACACGGTAGTTTGATGATCAGAAAGTAGCTGGAAGAAATGATAATTAGACCCCCTAAGTACAGACAAAAACATCTAATAAATTCTAAATACAATTATATGGGAGACATTGGTTGAGTTGACGGAACATAGTAGGACACTGGGAAACAGAAAATTACTAAAGAAATTTTACGTATTAATTTTGGATCCATTTTACTCAACATATTCTAGAAACCAGTGAAATAAATCTACATTTTTTGAAAATAAATTGAAATCCCTGTTATGCTCTAAACATGTAACTGTCAAATAATTCGCACTACTTCTGAAAGTTTAAATTTTACATAAACATAAAACCTCCTTTTTTGTTAACTTTGAATTCACCAAAACAAAAACAAAATTATCAAGAATTTTCAAAAAGTATATCATTATTATACAACTACTGTCTTCTGAACTCATCGAACATATGTTACCTGTGTTTACATTTAGACAATAAATATTAATGAATAACATATATTCATATTTTATATTGGAATACAAATTAGTTCGGTCCGTTTCCAAAAGATGGCTCTGGCTGTTATGAATGGTTCATAGTGACAGCCGATTTTGGCGGTTTCAGAGAGGTTAGACATCTGCCAATAATATTCAGTTTATATCGCTTTGAGTTTCATGCAAAAACCTAGTTTTGTAAAGTGTTGAAAATGTCGAATTGTGTGTTAACCAAGTAGCATTTGCGGGAGGTTTTAATTTTCTGCTTTAATTGGAAGAAAAGTGCAGCTGAAGCCCATCGAATGCTTGTCGAAGTTTATGGTGACGCTGCTCCAACTGATAAATCATGTAGGGAATGGTTTCGAAGATGAAGATTTCAGCGTCGAAGACAAGCCTCGCTCTGGACAGCCAAAAAAATTCGAGGACAAAGAATTAGAGGCATTACTCAAAGAAGATCTAAGTCAAACGCAAGAGGAGCTTGCAGAATCATCGGGAGTGACTCAACAAGTCGTTTCCGTACGATTGAGAGCCATGGGAATGATTCAAAAACAAGGAAATTGGGTGCCTTATGAACTGAAACCGAGAGACGTTGAAAGGCGATTTTTCACTTGCGAGCAGCTGATTCAAAGGCAACAAAGAAAAGGTTTTTTGCATCGGATTGTAACTGGGGATGAGAAGTGGATATTCTACGACAACCCCAAGAAGAAAAAATACTACGCTAAGCCCGGTCAATCGTTGCCATCGACCTCAACATCGACACCAAAACCGAACATACATGGTTCGAAGATCATGCTCTGTATCTGGTGGGACCAAAGGGGTGTTGTTTACTATTAGGTGCTGAAATCTGGCGATTCCATTACGGGAGATCTGTATCGGCTACAATTAATTCGTTTGAGCCGTGCATTGCGAGAAAAACGGCTGGAATACGAGCAAAGACATGATAAAGTGTTTCTTCTTCATGACAACGCTCGGCCTCATGTCGCAAAAGTCGTAAAAAAATATTTGGAAACGCTCAAATGGGATGTTTTACCGCACCCGCCGTATTCCCCGGACATTGCTCCTTCTGATTACTGGTTGTTCCGAAGGATACAGCACAATTTGGCAGGTCACCGGTTCACTTATTTCGTAGAAACCGAAAATTGGCTCCAAACTTGGATCGCCTCAAAAGACGAGTCATTTTTTCGAGATAGAATTCGAAAATTGCCTGAGAGATGGGAAAAAGTAGTAGCCAGCGATGGACAATACTTTAATATATTAATTAATTTTATTTATTTATTATTACACATGACAAGAAATATACACAATATGCGAAAAAACAACAGGTACCTTGATTTGGACATACAATTTTAATGGATCTGGGTTTGTTGCCTTTCATTTGTCGTATCCCCAGTAAATTAGGCTTTTGCCTGTATGTCACTGAGGATATTTAGCATGAAAAAATAAATCGATACTTCTTTCCGATTTTTGATTACACTAAAACAAACCCCCGTTGCACGCTCTCATCAACCTGACAAACAGTGACACTCAACTACAACTGGAAACATCTTGCGAAATTCAACTCCTCACACATCATCACTCCAGAAAGACCAAAAATATTCATCCCACAATATACCGCACACAATCTATATAAATAAAAATGTAAATGTTCCTTAATTATTGGTAGCTAATCTCCGAAAGTTCTCTACCGATCGCTTTGAAATTTTGAGTAAAGTTAATATTCGTCAACGGAAATGTTTTTTGATTTCATTTATATATATATATCAGTGTATATAATAAAATTTTTAATTCAGAAATGAATATTTTCGCGAACCTGTGGTTTGACATGGAATTAATGGAATTAATCTGTCAAATTTCATCTGTCAAATTTCATTTTCGGCGTTTCGGAATTTACGATGATTTAATGTAAAATTAATTATTATAAATAAATTATAAATAAATTATTTTATAATTTTATGTTTAATAAAAATTGAATCATTAATTTTATTAATAATAGAATTTTTTTATGTATTACGTATCTTTATAAGTCGAGACACGAAACAATTGCGATCTGTTTTACCGACACTCGGTGATCTCACTGAGCAATTAAATTACGCAATGCTCACTGAGATCGCCATTTTGTATTGACGATCACAAGTCGATTTACGTTCAATATGTATAAAATTTTAGTTATATAGATAAGATAATAGATAATTGACTTCAATAAATGTGGTAAGTTATTGATATTATATTTAAATTAAAAAATATGAAGTAAAATCGTTCATTTAAAAAAAAAACTAATTACGAACATTTAATTAAAACGTCACTAAATATTATTTGGCAGAATTTGATTGTATCTCTGTTTATATTTCAAAATCTATCAAATCGTATGTAGTAATGGAGATTTGTAACAGGTGAGTATTGTATGTTTTTAAATAACTTGCTATTTATTAGAATCGATAAAATTTACGTGAGTGAGATGTACTTTTACGACGTAAAAAGGAAAAGATTTTATACTCAAACTGAAAACATAACATAATATATATTGAACTTAAATACAGATATAATTATTAAATAATTTTAAAACAATGACTTTAATTTATTATTACTACTGCTTGCTTTTTGTATCCTCATGTTAATTTAAGATAAAGTTGTATTATTTGTCAATAATTTTAAGTACTTGTATAACCTGTCACACGTTCATTTGTATATAAAGACACTTTTATGTCATTAATTAAATAAATAAATTATTTGGTGGTACATTAGAAAGAAGTACCCGTAGAAATATCGCAAAAAAAATGAAAATTAAAACAAACTTTTACGCTGCTCAGTTCCTTTTTTAATGTTTCACAATTTTATATGTTTTAACTTTCTTTTTTCTTACTGAACGTTGTTAGATAAATAAATTATAGGTTTATTGATAGCAGCATAGTATGTCCAGATTATATTTAAATAACACTTTTAAAACACATAAATTGCAGATAATACATTATATACAGAAGCTATCAAAAGGTCTGGGCTCATCTAATAGCATCCCTTCAGCCAAGATACACCCCACCAATATAGGGCGAACCCAGCCACGGGGACACCAGATGTTTTGCAGCCCACACACTAGCTTTTTCAGCCCAGCACATCGTATTGGGGCAAATTTGTCAACTGTAAAATGGTAAGCTGTTGATTTTTTTTATAAATCGAAAAATTGTTTTCTCTAAACTGACGTTTTAATTACTAATTTTTATTATACTGACTTTCTAATGTATTGTATGAATGAAAATTAAAACAAACTTTTACGCTGCTCAGTTCCTTTTTTAATGTTTCATAATTTTATATGTTTTAACTTTCTTTTTTCTTCCTGAACGTTGTTACATAAATAAATAAATAAATAATAGGTTTATTGATAGCAGCATAGTATGTCCAGATTATATTTAAATAACACTTTTAAAACACATAAATTGCAGATAATACATTATATACAGAAGCTATCAAAAGGTCTGGGCTCATCTAATAGCATCCCTTCGGCCAAGATACACCCCACCAATATAGGGCGAACCCAGCCACGGGGACACCAGATGTTTTGCAGCCCACACACTAGCTTTTTCAGCCCAGCACATCGTATTGGGGCAAATTTGTCAACTGTAAAATGGTAAGCTGTTGATTTTTTTTATAAATCGAAAAATTGTTTTCTCTAAACTGACGTTTTAATTACTAATTTTTATTATACTGACTTTCTAATGACTGTCAATAAATGGGTTGGAGAAATCTTCTTCTTAGATGCGCCAGGAGGAACTGGTAAAACGTTCCTAATTAGATTGATTCTGGCAGCAATTCGATCCCAAAATGGCATAGCCTTAGCTCTTGCGTCGTCAGGAATAGCTGCGACACTTCTACCAGGTGGAAGAACTGCTCATTCCGCTTTGAAATTGCCATTGAACATGCGATTCATTGAAACTCCCACGTGCAACGTTTCCAAAGCATCCGGCATGGGAAAAGTATTGCAGAAATGCAAACTTATTGTTTGGGATGAATGCACAATGGCACACAAAAAGTCGCTCGAAGCTCTTGATCGATCATTGCGAGATTTGCGTGAGACCATTTGGGAACGCATTTATATTGCTTGCAGGAGATTTCAGGCAAACATTACCTGTAATTCCTCGATCGACACCGGCGGATGAAATAAATGCTTGCCTGAAATACTCTATTTTGTGGCGAGAGGTAAAGACGTTGAAATTAACTACAAATATGCGTGTCCAGTTGCAAAACGATCGATCAGCTGAGATATTCTCACATCAATTGCTGGAAATCGGGAATGGAAAGGTACCAGTTGATCTGATCTCAGGACGAATTTCATTGCCTCATAACTTCTGCAATTTAGTGACGTCAAAAGAAGAATTGCTTTTTAACAAAAAATATTGTTTATCCACAAGCATTGTGAAATTTAATAAACAGTTGTATATAAAACAGACAATATAATAAGAGCGCCCCCTGTTGAATGTAACGGCAACACACGCAATATAGATTTCAATTTATTTTAATTCCGAATATTAAATATCTTTCAATTCGGGTTTTTTAAACCGGTTTTTGTTATTTTTGTTATTATTGATTTTCATTTGAATTAATGGTATATATCTGTGTATGTTTGAATTATTAAAAGTTTCATGCAACTAACTTTTAACAAATGTCACATTAGATTTTTAACGAACTGCCCATTTTTGCTAATTTGTAACAAGATTTATTATTAGTTTTATGTGATGTATTTACCTAAATAACTTGCTATTTATTACAATCGAGGCCTATATTAAAGTTGATAAAATTTGATATTCATCGGTTTGAATAAGACCAAGCTTCGCTCTGAAGTATACGTTGATTTGCGAGATGCAGTTGTAAATGACGGTAATAGAACTTCTGCAATTTAGTGACGTTAAAAGAGGAATTGTTTGAAAAAGTATTTCCCTATATTCAAATCAATTATAAGAATCACGATTAGCTAAGTGAGCTATTGTTGGCGGCAAGAACAAAGATGTATCCGAACTTAACAATATTATTGAGTTCGTTTTTTAATGTTTCGCAATTTTATATGTTTTTGTTATAACTATTTTTCTTCTTTTTCAGTGCAATCGATCTTTGATTTGAATTCAAATCATATCGTGAATTGACCTCTTGGAGTGACGCGATCATTTGCAAGCACGGTGATAAACGCGACAGACTGAGAGTGCCTGAAAGACATCAAAAATATTGTATACCCAGATTGTATACAAGACATCAAAAATATTGTATACAATACATCAAAAATATTGTATACGCATTGTGAAATTAAACACAGTTGAAACGTGTGCTTTCTCTTTTCTTTCTTTTCCATTTAACCAGACTGAGCCACAGCAACGCGTGGCTGGGTACAGCTAGTCATAAGAATAAAAATAAAAATTAAAACAAAAAATACACAGAAACACAAATACAAAAGCAACCAAAATTAAAACAACAAGAAGAAACCCACACTCACGAGCTCACACAAATCGTTTCCACTCGTCATTCATCCTGAAAGCCCAAGTACTCAAAATCCTGTCGCAATAACAACCACGCTCCGATCGACTGTCTAAATGGTTTTCCTACCTTTACTCTTATTGAAGTCGGCACACCATTGTATGTAATGGGAGCCAAATAAGCATATTGCCTTTGGGCAAAAGAGGTTTTAACTCTAGGGATGGTGAACATTTCATTAGTTGCCATGCGTGTCATGTGTGTCTGCTGAGTCTGCATCTTCCCTTTCTCTCGATGGTAGTGCCAGAGAATGGATTTGAGATGTAAATTGGCTATGTTCAGGACCAGATACTCTCTGAAAAGCTCCGTTGGATCAAATTGATCTGTTCATTCATTTTGTTTAGAAATAAATGCATTTTTGAACATAAAAAACGGACCGAACTAATTTGTACACCCAATACATTAAAACTAAAAGTTAGCTCTTTAGATTTTTTACGATGCTAAATCACACCATTAACTATACTTTCATAGCGTCTTGAGTTAAGCTCTCTATAGAGCAAATTAACTCACATTTTCATAAATATTTATTATACGAGTATATAACGTAATAGTTCTGCGAGTATATAACATAAGATTCCTGCGAGTATATAACATGAGTCCTTTTCAAAATTTTCAATCGATACTCCACCCTTCGCGAGATGGAGTATCAGGTGAAAATATTGAAAAAAGGGCGCTTTACCTTTTCTGGTTGTTGGATATAACATATTGAAAGTAGCAGGTTTCATAAAAAAAATAATAAACAAATAAAATAAGTGTTTCATAATTATTCCGTTTCCGGTTGTCAAATCGTTCACACTAAAATTATAGCTACCCTGTTAAAAGTTACAAAATAGCAACAGTTTAAATCGACTTTCTTCTCAAAAATAAAATAAACATTAATAGTGAAAACAGGTGAAGCACGTGATATATTCTGTTGCGTATCGGATCGGCTAATTTGTTCCCGCTGTACATTTTGACAGGTCAGTGTGAATCTACCTACTTGTTGTTAGTATACGAGTATATCAGTAAGAGATAGATTTTGTGAAGCAAGACATCGCTGCAAAATGTCCCAATTAACTTGCTTTAAGTGCGAAGAGAACATTAAGCAAGATATGGTGCTTAGATGTACTACTTGCGACAATATTTTTCATAAATCATGTCAGAACTATACAATAACAACATTCAAAAGACTCGTTAAAACTCAATTGTCAACATGGCAATGTTGCAAGTGCAAGAGTAACGAGTACTGTCAGCCCGAAAAAACAAAATAGCAAACAAAAAATCTGAGCAAGACCCCGTCCCGTAGTGATGGGAAATTAATATTTGTCAACTGAACTGAACAAATTCAAGAACACGATTGTTGATCTGATCAACAAAAAATTCGAGGAAGTCGACATCTTATATTTGGGCATCAAACGTCAAAATGAGGAAGTCATGAAATCGGTTTCCTTCCTATCATCAAAATATGATGAAATTTGTGATAGGGTTGCCTTGTGTGAGAAAAAGACTTCAGATATGGAATCGCTTCAAATGAAGAATGAAAAATTGGAAATGAGTGTTGAGTTTCTGGAGGCAAAGATGGACCTGCTTGAGTCGAAGAGTCTTGCAAGGAATATAAGGGGATGAATGATGAAACAAATGAAATGATGAAACAAATAAGGGGATGCCCTGAATCTCCCGAAGAGAACATTGATGAAATATGGAGCAAGGTGACCAGTACAATAAATTTTAGCTGTCTCCCAGAATACGTAACGGAGATATCGAGAGCTTCTGTCAAATCTTCCCAGAAGAATCCCCGGCCTATAATTGTGACTTTCAATGACGAAGCATACAGGAACACCATGCTGAATGTAGTCAAGACTTATAGGACTGCCAACAAGAATGGATCTGATAAACTTAATACAAAGGATCTGAGTTTGTCGCTGGTCAAGAGTCGGATATACATTTTGGAACTCTCAACAAGACGATGTAAGCGTATGCTGAGTCTGACGAACAAAGTTTGTGAAAGTAAGTGATATAAGTATACCTGGATAAAGTCGGGTCGTGTGTGTGCAAGAAGGGAGGATGGCTTTGCAATAATCTAAATAAGCAAAGAGTCAGACCTGTCTAAACTCTGACAAATGGATCCGATCTCTTTCATGGCGCACGACAGAATGATTGAATCCGGACTTGTTTTTGTTGAGGTATGGCTCTGTTTTTTCATGGATGTTTTATCCTTCTCCAAGGCTGTAAGCTTCTCTCTCCACGTACAATTTCATAAAATTAGCATCCCTCGGACTTCTGATCAAGTGTCTTTCTTGATAGTGATATTTCCTGTAAGTTGTTTCAAAATTTCTACCTCTGTATATCTGCATCAGTTTCTTTATTGTACAATAGTTACAGTCACTCATTTGCATACACACTTAAAATTTGTAAACACAAAAACTCAATCTTTTATCTTTCAATAATTTTCGTAATCACCAAACTAAGCCGCTTGTCTGAGGTTAAGTATGCTGGAAGAGAATGAACATGCTGATGAGCTTATCAGCGTAATTGGCTACCATGCGAGTAGTGTCTCATCCTTTAGATCACTTATGAGTGATTATCGGCAACTAAAAATTATTCACCTGAACATACGCAGCTACGATAGAAACTTCGATGATTTTATTGTTTTTCTATTAGATCTAAATGCTGATTTTGACTTGATTATTCTAACGGAGTGTTGGATCAGGGACAAGTTTCTGCCAAAATACTTACACGGTTATAACATACATAAATCTACACATAATATAACTCAGAATGAGGGAGTTGTGGTGTATGCGAAAAAAGATCTTGAGATTACTGTCACTGAAATAAGAGTCACTGCTGCTAATGTGTTGAAGATCCAACTGAATATGCAGACTATAATTTCTGTTTATCGTCCTCCACATATGCATGATATTGAGTCCTTTTTGGTGGCTCTCGATCAATTGATTAGGCAGAGTTCTCAGGAGGTCGTGCTTGTGGGGGATGTGAACATTGATATATTGATGGAAGATCAAAGAGATACCTTGAATTACCTAGAGCTAATGACTTTTCATGGATTGATTTTTATCGAGACTCCCACACGCGTGACTTTAGGCTCGGGTTCCTGCATTGATCACGCAATGGTGAGAACTCGGCAGAAGGCTAGAGCGGTAGTGTATGAGACAACAATTACTGACCATTACGCAATTATATTGGGGTTTTCAGAGGGGGCAAGTAGACAAAGAAGGATGGGCATGAAAAGTAAAATAATTACGAACATACCAGAGCTCTTGCACTCCCTTGATTCGGAGAATTGGCAGGATACTCTCAAGTCCCATAGTGTAAATGAAGCTCTGGAGAGCTTTATTAATGCTTTTAACATCCATATCAACCCAGCCACATAGACAATACACATTAGAAGCAGAAGGTACACAAAACTCGAACCTTGGATCACTGATGGATTGATTTATTGTATACGCAAAAGAGATCGTCTGCACCGGGAACTCAAGACATGCAGTGATCCAAACTCAATAACATTTTACATGCAATACAGAAAAACATGCAAGAGACTCATCCAAAAGGCAAGGAAAATTTCTATAGAGATTTTCCTTTGCTTTTTCAAAAATTGAAGCCTCAAACAATGATCAAAATATAATTTGGAGTGTTATCAGGGATATCACCGATACAGTGAGAGAGAAAAATGGCCCTTCTACATTAAACATTGATGGCACAAAAGTATCATTGACACAGGAACCACAAAAGTTTTGTAGTGGCATTAACGAATATTTGGCCAATGTAGGCAATAATCTCTCACGTAACATAATTGATGGGAATAAAACAACTGAACAGTCATTGAATAACGCTATTCTACACAAGGGAGGCTCAATGAACTGTGTTCTGGGACGTATATTGTTCTTGATATATGTCAATCAGTTGTGTAATCTTTCTATCAGGGGTAAGATGACGACCTCCGTGGCCTGGTGGTAAGACATTTGTCTGCCGATCCGGAGGTTGCGGGTTCGATCCCCGCTGGAACCCAGATTTTTTAAAATAGGATTCCAGTCTGGTTAACACTTAGGGCCTATAAAAACATATTTCTGGTTGGTTGGAAGAGATTGCCACATGGCAAACTCGCCAGGTTAAAAAAAAAAGAAAAGATTATTACTTTTGGGGACGACACGGTTCTTCTGTTCGAGGGCAGAACATGGGATGATATATTTTCAAAGGCTAACGAAGAATTACGTGTAGTTAAAGAATGGATGGACTCAAATTTATTAACTCTAAATTCCCAAAAAACTAAAAACATCACATTTAGCATATCTACAAGAACTCAAGCACCTACAAATAAATACATAACACTACACACTTGTTCACCCATGGCTTAATGTAGTTGTGTTTCTTTGGAAAGGGTTGATAGTATAAAGTACCTCGGAGTTTACGAGTATATACTTTTCAACTTAATTGAAATTGGAATTCTTAGATCGGATTGGATCCTGCACTACGAGCCCCAGCAACGACGCATTGTATACATCACGACTATATGGAAGAAGTAGTAGAATTTGAATAATCTGGCACTGTCGGTTGAAAAATTGTATACGACGAGTTTGAAAAAGGATTAAGACTGAAGGGGAAGGGCATCAAAGATTTATTTTATATAGACTTTGCGGTAATATTGACAGAAGTTTAATGATTTGGCACTGCTGGTTGAAAATTTAATATACGTGTGGAAGAGGATTAAGACTGGATGCAAAGAAGTAAAAACGGATGGTTAAAATGTGACTACATGATTATTAGCAATGTAGGCATGAACAATGAAATATCAAAGAACATTGATATGTTTCACTGTTTAACCTTTCCTTCCCTGTGTTGGGTATCTTCTACACGTTGCTTCTAATAACCATCAATATCTCTATAAATATAATAAATACAAGGTTAAGATTTTAGGTATTCCTCCATAATATATTTACGCATTGATTTAAAAAATAATATTAATAATAATCAGAATTTATCGACTACATCGAGGTGTTTTGTAAAGATCGAAAACAAATCCGCATTTAAACGCGGAGAGTGCCTCGTCTTGACGATAGGTGAATAGTATGCGGGAAGCGCGACACTATATTCGCATCTCACTCTTGCATACTAGACTGAATTGCGAGGAGCTGAATTTTCTCAACGTCGCAAGCAAAGGCGTATGCGCCGGGGTATGCGACTGACGTTCCGCGCCACTAGTTGCCTCTAGGCTTCCAAATAGGTTAGACGTACGCCCGTTCCGTGAGCGTTTTTTAATGTTTTCAGATGGTTTTTTAATGTTTTCAGTAAATAAATCTCAATTATTATAATTTTTAACTTCAATTATAATTAATTAAGGGGATTATCTATGAACGTTCTTATTTTTCCGATTTAAAATCGCTAATTTTTTATTGCGTACTCACTACCCAACACCGTAACACGCGTATTATTTTTATCACCGTAAGGGAAGGGTTATGAAGTATGTTATTCAGAAATTGTAAGATATTTGAAGGTGTACAGCAACAAGAAACAACGTCAACCGTGCACATCGTTAAATATTTGCCAATGAATATGCAGAGTGGCATTTTTCATGAAATCGTCATGAAAATTTGTTGCGCACATGGTATATGGAAGTGAAGCCTGGGCATAAGATAAACGATAAGAGCAGAATATATCAATAATCTAGTGGATAGAACGTTTGTTTATCACCAGGGAGTTTTGGGTTTGATTTCCGATGCTTCCTGTAAAGTTTTATCCTTTTTTTTTTAATCTTACTGGTTGACTGGATGAAATTCTCACACAGCGCTAGGACGAAAAGTGTTACCCTTATTTACATACGAGGGTCATCCAGAAAGTAAGGTTACAACATTTATGTAGGATCGAAAAATGCTTGTATTTAATTGAAATTCACAGGATACTTCACAAATATAACACATTGATCAATAAGTCCCGGGGCTAACTGCTAAAACAACATTTGTTTGCCAAAATTCTTCTTTATTCATCAACATAGTCTCCTTCAAGAGTGATACATTTATTCCAACGCTTTCCTAACTTTTATATGCCAGCCGTGTAGAACGATTTACCTTTGGTTTCAAAATAGGCGTTAGTTTCGGCAATCACTTGTTCATTGGTGCCAAATCTCTTTCCCTGGAGTATCTTTTTGAGGTCTGCGAACAGCCAATAGTCGCTGGGGGCCAAATCTGGAGAATACGGTGGGTGCGGAAGCAATTCGAAGTTCAACTCGTGCAATTTGGCTATCGTTACCATCGACTTGTGACACGGTGCATTGTCCTGATGAAAGAGAACTTTTTTCTTCTTCAAATAGGGCTGTTTTTTTTTTGCAATTTGCCTTCAAACGCTCCAACAACGCTATGTATGATCGATGTGTTATTAACCTGTACACCGCGTTAAAAATCAAATTCCACGAATCCTGTGCGCGGCACAATTTCGGCCTTTTTTTAATTTCTAAGTTTAAACGCGTATTTTGTTTAGAACCACTGATATTTGATTACACCATCAAGTAAACATGACATTCAAGTAATTTTCTGATAATAAATAATAGTCATTTCTCTTAAGGAGACTCATTAAATAAAGGAGATAAACTAAACATTACGTAAAATACACAAAGGAATGCTACAGATCAGATCACAGGCGTTTGTGCTTCCCGCGAGGAACACGTTAAACTATTTTTCAACGTAATCGCTGTCGAGATCGAGACATTTCTGTAGTCGGGGCACCAACTTTTGTATGCCAGTGTCATAGACCTCCGCCGCCAGCTCTTTCAGCCACTTCTTCACAGCTTCAGAAAACAGCAGCAACAGAAAATTGTTGGGGTGTAGTGACACACCCACGTCTCATCCCCCGTCACGATAGAGTCCAGAAAAGCTTCTCCCTCCTGTGCAAAACGATCCAAAAATTCACGCGCGGCGGTCATGCGATCGTGCAAAACAATCCAAAAATTCACGCGCGGCGGTCAGGAAATTCTTCGTGAAGGTCGTCAAGCGACACACGACGGTCATTTCGCACTTGTTCTTAAATTTTTTGCACAAGTTCGTCAGAAATCAATGCCTTGCCTCGTCGTGAGTATCAGTATGGCCTTCTCTGAACAACCTAACCCACTTCGTGACATGTTGTCGACTCATCACATCACTACTATAAACTTCCACGAGTTTCCGATGGATATTCGCGGCGGTATTGTTCTGCAAAGTAAAAAAACGGATGACCGCGCGGATCTCGTACGCACACGCACAACATCATATCCTATAAGTCTTCCATCCCACATTCATATTTATATTATTAAATTGGCACATTAGCGAGTTCACCTCAGCGGTACACGACTTTACATTACAAAATTATCACAAGCAGCTGATTCTGCGGTTTTTAATCAGTTATGTGATATAAAGTTAATTCGAGTATTGGGCGCGGCTATTCCGCATTGTGCAGTTGCATTCGGCCAACGGGGAACACTATACGAGTAATAACCAGTTTCTCATTTATTTGCTATGCCTGTCGTGCCTCGACTCGAGAGACACGTCCGGAATCTGAAATGAAATACTCTGAACAGACAAGTATTGTGATTAATGAAGTTTATATACTTTGAAGGACAAAAACACTATCTAAATAAAATTCATATGGTAAAAATATCGATATCAGAAATTAATGCATGGATAAAATTAATGTTTTAAATAAAATGAAGAAAAGAAAGTCAAGATGGTCTAGACACGTGAAGATAACGAATGACTTAGCGAATGTGAAAGTCAAAACTTCATGGGAGATATAGACTGAAGAAAGTGTGACTGGATCGAGTGCATTAGATTTGAAAAAAAATTGAAAAGCAAGAATAATATAAGATTGTGCGTGACGAGATGTATGAAAGTTTTGTATTTGAATAGACAATGGTTGGGAAGTTGTTTCTTGCCTACTCTGCAAGGGACTTGCATCTGGTGACTACGACGGCCAATCCATTACATCAACGTCATTTACCTGTTTCCACGCAGTACAAAGACGACTCCGATGTTTTGGTGCATTGTCCTCTTGCAGTAGCCAATTTTTTTTCTTTCTTATAAACTACATTTGGGTAGATGGTAGTAAAGCCCTCTGATTAGATACAACTGTTTGTTAAAGACGGATGTTAGAATTGTAATCCAGTATAGAATTTTTAGATTTATAAGACAAACAGGGAGAACGATTAACAAAATATTTGGATATCATAATTTTGTTTAACAAAAGGTTGATCACAAAACTGCAGAATTGGCTGCACTTTTGAAATACATGGGATCAACGTATGTATCGAAACTCTGGAATAACAAGTAAGAGAGATCATCACACAAATTATTAAAAAGATAATAATTATAATCATCGCGAATAAATATAAACATGAGGTAAAAAGCGTGACTATACTGATGATTCAGAGGTTACGACAGATAAGGAATGCTACATATAATGCATGACCCTCGATAAATAAAACACGCTAGGCAAAATCAAATCTGAAATTGAATATGAAAAGATAATAGATACAGCCGTAATTAAAAGAATTTCCATACAGAAAAGTAGATAAATGCAAGGAATCCCTAAGAAGAATCATTAAAAATGTTATTTTAATGACAATTTACCCAAATTTGGATATTCCCAACAATTAAGTAGTTGATATTCATTGAGAATACAAAATATTTTCTAAAAGCAGTGTTAAATAATAATTTCTTAGAGGATAAATGTGGCAATCAAAACAAACTTGATTAAAAGATACCTGACGTTGGAAGCAAGTAAACGGAAATAAGAAAGCAAAAAACTTTTTCCTTCGAAATATTTCCTAATAGTCTCATTTAATTACTACATAACTATTTATATGATTCGGTCAAACTTTTGATTTGAGAATATCAGCCTTTGGCCAAAAATTAACTTTTTCCCAAAACTTTGATTTCTAGAACCATCGAGTAGATTTGATTAATTGTAAGATGTTAAATAGTTTTTATTAGTGACCAATTTATCAAAAAGTAATTTTCAAAATAGTCAGTGTATATGGTATAGTCAGTATCTTCCATATAAAACTTCAAGTTTTGCGGAATGTTCGAAAAAAATAAAATATGGGGCTTATTTTTCTCCATATTGGGAAAAAATTGACATAAAAACCTGATATAAAAAAGTCGATGTTCGAAAACACGAACCGTATAATGTATACCTTTATTTTTAACAACAATGTCAAGAAATGCTGTGTTGTACAGCAGAAGGATTATCATAATCATCTTATCAATTAGATCCAACAATTTTATCACATGTAAATTTGAAAAGTTTCGCTTAATAGCTGGAACACCATGAAGCAATAATAAACTGCAGAATGAAGGGAACTCGTCTGATGTACGTTACTTGTGCGAAAACGAGGGTTGAAGGTAGATGAACCGAGCGTCCACTAGACTGCACGAGATGTGCTTCGATCAGACTGTTTAGAGTGAAATAAGTTTTATTTTGAATCTGACTTTCCGGCGCATAATCGGGTTTAACTAAACTTTATCATCGAAATTGTCCGAAATTTATTAATAATTATTATGATAAAATCTGCATTTAAGATAGTGTTGCATTTGCCTTGATTATCGCAATAATAAATTGTGTAACTCACGTATTCTAAGTTCTAAGTTTTCTTCCTTCTTTGTAAATGTAAATGGACAAACCTGAAACAATGAAGATTAAATAACAATTATTGTATGCTTCGTATGATGATTCCTTATTTAGAAAAAGTTAAAAAAAAAAATCAATGGTCTGAAAAGAAATAATTGTAAAATAAATGTTTGCGATCAGCAATGGCGGAGAAAGAGAGAAAGGAACAAAGCAAAATGCAAAAAGAAAACGAGATAATGAATATATCCAAAAAATATTCAGTTGCCAATTGATGATTCTCGGGAAATGTTCTCCTTTCCGTAAGTTAAAAGCTGAGTTTAAATCTCCCAAAGGTAACATTTAATCATGCAGAGTTTGCAACTTCACAGTCAATCTTGATGACCTGCATTTACAACCGAATCCACCGATAACTACAATGTACAAATGCTGAAATAATCTGGGGTTTTCTTACCACCCCCGAATAATGTATCGCCCTGTTACCCGTTATATATATATATATATATATATATATATATATATATATATATATATATATATATATATATATATATATATATATATATATATATATATATATATATATATATATATATATATATATATATATATATATGTGTATATGTGTATGTATGTATGTATGTATGTATGTATGTATGTATGTATGTATGTATGTATGTATGTATGTATGTATGTATGTATGTATGTATGTATGTATGTATGTATGTATGTATGTATGTATGTATGTATGTATGTATGTATGTATGTATGTATGTATGTATGTATGTATGTATGTATGTATGTATGTATGTATGTATGTATGTATGTATGTATGTATGTATGTATGTATGTATGTATGTATGTATGTATGTATGTATGTATGTATGTATGTATGTATGTATGTATGTATGTATGTATGTATGTATGTATGTATGTATGTATGTATGTATGTATGTATGTATGTATGTATGTATGTATGTATGTATGTATGTATGTATGTATGTATGTATGTATGTATGTATGTATGTATGTATGTATGTATGTATGTATGTATGTATGTATGTATGTATGTATGTATGTATGTATGTATGTATGTATGTATGTATGTATGTATGTATGTATGTATGTATGTATGTATGTATGTATGTATGTATGTATGTATGTATGTATGTATGTATGTATGTATGTATGTATGTATGTATGTATGTATGTATGTATGTATGTATGTATGTATGTATGTATGTATGTATGTATGTATGTATGTATGTATGTATGTATGTATGTATGTATGTATGTATGTATGTATGTATGTATGTATGTATGTATGTATGTATGTATGTATGTATGTATGTATGTATGTATGTATGTATGTATATATGTATATATATATATATATATATATATATATATATATATATATATATATATATATATATATATATATATATATATATATATATATATATATATATATATATACATATATACATATATACATATATACATATATACATATATACATATATACATATACACATATACACATATACACATATACACATATACACATATACACATACACACATACACACATACACACATACACACATACACACATACACACATACACACATACACACATACACACATACACACATACACACATACACACATACACAAATACACACATACACACATACACACATACACACATACACACATACACACATACACACATACACACATACACACATACACACATACACACATACACACATACACACATACACAAATACACACATACACACATACACACATACACACATACACACATACACACATACACACATACACACATACACACATACACACATACACACATACACACATACACACATACACACATACACACATACACACATACACACATACACACATACACACATACACACATACACACATACACACATACACACATACACACATACACACATACACACATACACACATACACACATACACACATACACACATACACACATACACACATACACACATACACACATACACATACACATACACATACACATACACATACACATACACATACACATACACATACACATACACATATATATATATATATATATATATATATATATATATATATATATATATATATATATATATATATATATATATATATATATATATATATATATATATATATATATATATATATATATATATATATATATATATATATATATATATATATATATATATATATATATATATATATATATATATATATATATATATATATATATATATATATATATATATATATATATATATATATATATATATATATATATATATATATATATATATATATATATATATATATATATATATATATATATATATATATATATATATATATATATATATATATATATATATATATATATATATATATATATATATATATATATATATATATATATATATATATATATATATATATATATATATATATATATATATATATATATATATATATATATATATATATATATATATATATATATATATATATATATATATATATATATATATATATATATATATATATATATATATATATATATATATATATATATATATATATATATATATATATATATATATATATATATATATATATATGTATATTTTAGGTTTTCAGTTACTTCGCGAACTGTAAATGGATGTTAATGTTGGATTCTGACATCAGATCTACTTGGAGATCCCTCAGCAGGATCCTTACAGTATTGTTTATTGACATGGATGACTCGTAACATTGTTCTCTGTTTTGGATATACAGGAGACGGTATCTATTTTAGTTGGTATTTTGTGGGCTTATGACCACCTTTGAAGGCTGAATTAAGTGCTCACTTTATGCCTAGGCAACATTCCTCATTATACCATAGATTCATCTCTATATATCTTTTTAATTTTTTATTCTTAGTGTAGACAAGATCGTTTTTAGTCTTCATCTGTTGACGAATAATGGTAAGATTTTTTTAACAGATGTTTAGGAAACCTCTTTATTCTGTCAATACCTCATCATTGTATTGACAGAATAAAGAGGTTATATATATATATATATATATATATATATATATATATATATATATATATATATATATATATATATATATATATATATATATATATATATATATATATATATATATATATATATATATATATATATAT
>OX463843.1:38096077-38196822 GCA_949825065.1 Odontocerum albicorne | reverse complement strand
GAGTAAGTGGCGTAAATACTCCAGCAGTTTTCGTCGCTTTTATTGTATATTTCTCGTGTTCATGATCGATACCGTCGGGACTCGCCGTGGCGGCTCGAAGTGTAAGTTTCGCGTTGTTCACGAGCCCCCGCCCCTTTTTTAACTTCTCACCCCGACCACCTTTAACTTTCCCTTCTTCTATTTCACCCCTCTCACTTATACTATGATATACATAGCGCTTCAATATTAAATTGTGGAATACTCCTCCGAACTCAGACTAACGACTGGAGCATGCGCTGTTCATTGTTACAAAATTGACGAGTTTCTCGCATCATATTTTTTTATTTTCGCAAAAACTATAGACGTGTTTCACAAACCATAAGATAGTGATAAACACAAATAAACAAATTTCATAGTTTTTTTTATGAATTTCTGTAAGAGTTCTTAATTATGTTAATTATAATATGTATAATTAGACCCGAGGCCCAATCAGACATTATAACTATATACGAGTACTTCGAGAAATAGTAGTCTGCAGGATCGAAATAAGATAGGACAAAGACTTACATAACATATATGTAAATATTGCTCGAAAGCAAAAGAAACTTGAAGAAGAGATGAATAAAGAATGAATGATGAGATAATAATTCAGACGTTTTATGTATTATAGTATGACAGTAAAGATTAACCTGTTGTATTGCTTAGGACTTAAAACAATACAATTTGTGTGAAGTTTTAATTCTGGTGTGTTTTTGATAATTGTATGCGGGACATTGTGAGGTGGGCTTTTGATTTATCTGAAATGATGAAGTATACGAAGAGTCAACTCACGCGGTACATACTTATAATTAGGTCTCACAATTTATCAAATTGATGAGAGTTTGTGACAGAGATATTAAATAATTAATCATGTTGTTTATAGTTAAGGCATTAACGTTGTGGAGGTTTTAAGACATTGTAATTTATTTTTATCAAACACTGTTTATTCCACTTCAAAAAAGTGGAATAAACAGTGTTTGATAAAAATAAATTACAAATAATTAATCAACAATCGGTCAAAAGAACCAACCTATTTTCCATGTTTACATGTCCTCAGTAAGATACAGGCAAACACCTAGTTTACCGGGGACACAACCAATTAAAGGCGACAAACCCAGATCCATATAAATTAAGGGCCCACTTTGAATTACCTGTATTTTTTGTTGTTTTTCAGAAACTTTGCATTCATACAATTACTTGTCAAGGTTATAAATAAATAATTTGTAGAGCCAAAGCAGACAATGAATATGAAAAATATTAGCCACTTGTGAACTAGAAAAGATTCTCTATTATGAATCTCGACGAGAAAACTTGGAATTTATTATTATCGAATTTTCATCTTTGATAGTTAGGTTATACACAATAAATCGATACACACGCCAGCAACCGCAAGATGGAGTCACAATTTTCCTCGATAGTGACTGATTTCCGTCTAGTAATTAATTTATCCTAAATTTAGTCCGAATTAAGTTTGGAGCATTTTGTGGTGTTTCTCTCATAAACCCTTAGGAGCTTATTACTCGTACAACGATGAGAATTGCCGGAGTTGCATTTTCCCCGAGTTAATACTACACACGAAAATATACGAAATATCTAAATTTCAATTTAAGTCGTGTAAACTCCAGGAGAAGTATTCAAGTCAAGTACTCGTACATCTGTTATTTGATTCAATATAAATATACAACGGTTCTAGGTTGAAAAATGATAATACATAAAAAGTACAAAGAAGTCAAAAATATCAAGCACTCACTATTTACGTCAGAGCTTTCATTTGAATGGTGTGAGCTGAATTAGTATTTTGTGAGATAATTTGTATCGTTTTCTCACTATTTATAATAATACCCCATTTGTAATTTGTATTATCAATTTATATAACTAACTATAACACTTATAGTGAGGAGATTTAATATTGAAAATACTGAGTTAACTCATTGAAGGCGGCTATGATTTTTTAAAATATGTGACTCACAGCGGGGCATGAAAATAACAATTATTCAAACTAAAGTATGTCAGTAAATCTCGAGTACGCCAGTAGAACAATTATTCTAACTAAAGTACGTAAGTAAATCTCAAACTGTGGAGCGCGTATCAATAAAACAAAAATTGTTTATATCAACATTATTATAATGAAAAAATATGTGTAGATAATGTGATTAAACTGTTTTAAGAATTAACGGTTCCATATTTTTGTTATAAATATATCAAAATATACCAATCTTTGTGACCCACAATCATTCTCAATTTTCCGATAAAGTATTTGTAGAATATATTTTTCAACATTTCCAAAATACAAATATAAATCAATGGTCAACCTAAATCTCAACAGATGTTACATAGTGCACTCTGAGATTAGGCTGCAAGTCATATACGAGTAATCTACGAAATTAGATTAAGAAAATTAATCTCAATCTATCTCAACTATGGCAACTTTTTGTTCGACAGTTCTGAAACAAGTTTTCTGCTGTTAGCCTACAGTAGCCAATATAATATAATATAATATACGTGAACACAAAAAAAGGCTATACAGTTTGAGATTTCATGGATGCAGATAAGATAACCTAAGTGTGTTTCATATCTTATTGATATATTTGACATGTTTATGGGCGTTTGGATTATGGTTTTAAATTCTTATTTTGTTTTAGTTCTTCATAAACTGTGTCAACATACTTTTGGATGATTCGCTTTGTTCCTTGGTGCATCATACTTCTGGAACCGGTGTTTCTTCATTTTTATACAGCAAACTATATGCTTCCAAACATTTTTTTAATTGAAATAATTCTCAACTAAGTAAAAAGATATGCTTTTTAAAAATCTGACTACGCGCGTGAAATGTGCGGTATTACGTGTAAGTTTCGCGCGAAAACGCCGGTTGCCCTATTGTAAAGCTTAAACATTTAATATTTTTTCTTTGTGTGATATGTTTGGAAACATTCACCAACATGAAGCGGAATTTTACATTGTTTACACATGAACGCACTCGGTTTTCGTATTTTAAGTTTTGCACAAACTCGACAATTACGTCTCACTAAGGTTTTAGTTTTCTCACTAGTTATTTTAACCAATTCGTGATCTTTTATAATGCCAGACAGTCTATCATTTGGGTCAAAAGTAGGAGCTCTCGCCGTGGCAGAAGTAGAAGGTTTTTGTGCGCCTGGTGAGGACGGCGTGGCTGGTTCAGAAAAACTATCATTAAGCCAGGTCTCTGCAACTTGTAGCAAAAAGTCGTAGAAGTGAATGTTATTTGTTATGTTAAGTTTTTTTTAAATTTGGAACGCATTGAAAATTCCACAGTTTATAAGGTATAAAGAGGCTTTTGTAGTCCACTTTAAAGTTTTTCGATAAATAGGATTATATGATAAATATTGATCTGCGAGATCAACGCCATTCATAAAATTGTTATAATCTATAACGCATCTTGGTTTTTTGATGGGCAACCCTGTTTTCCTGTCAATTTTGCCAGTATCCACTATTTCCGCCTGATGTATGGTGGAAATCATCCGTACGTCTCTCTTCTTGTTTGTCTTCCACATTTGCACGAGAACATCCCCTTTTCGTCTATATGTGGTTTCCTGGACTTTTAGGCGTATGTTTTTGAGTATTAAAGGTATGCCACGATTTTTTCTTATTGTGCCGCAGATTCTGGTTTTTAAGTTCATTAGATAATTAGCTAAACGTACGCTGTTATAATAATTATCAGCGTATACATTATACCATTTATTCAGGTATGGTCCCAATAATTTGGTTATTGTTGTATCTAACGCGGCACTTATACCTGAATATAGTTTAAAATTACAGATATATCCACTTTTTGATTCGCAGATCATCCTATTTAAAATTCCATATTTTATTATTTTCATAGGATTATATACTCGACATTTTAGGCGGCCTCTCCACGGAATCATTCCTTCGTCTAGAGATAGATTTTGGTTCGGTTGATAAACTTCCTGGAATTTCTTTGTAAAATAGTCGATTATCCATTGAATTTTTATAAGACGGTCTGTACTTGCGGTCGGAATTTCGTCGTTATTGAAGAAGTGGAGATAACATAAAATTTGTTTAAATCTATCGCGGCTCATTGTCTTTCTAAAATATGGGGTTTCTATTCGAGGATTCGTAGACCAATAATCGCCAATGGTATTCTTCCGGACTATCGCCATTATCAAAACTAAGCCAAACCATTTTTTCAATTATTGGATAGTTACGTCTTTCCATTTCCGTGCGTGAGCTGACCTCGGATGGTTGTGATGATTTTTTTCCCGGTAAAAATTTGTTTCCTTGGCTATCGTGTCAAACAAATCATCTCCTACGAATAACGACGTAACATCCCCTACACTTGATTGGTTTTCAGGTAAAACCTTTAAACCCGGCACACCTTCGAAATCAGGCAGATTCCTAGGTGGATCAAATTCTGACCAATCCAAGGTTATGTCGGGGGTTTCTTCCGAAGATTCTTCAGAAGATGATAAATGCATGACGCGTGGTCTTGAACTTGTACGTAGTACTGGTCCATCATCTTCTTCATTTTCTTCAGCATCACTCTGATCTTCGCGAACTTCACTGATTTCTTGTTCAGCGTCACTTGGTACTTCGGAAAGACGGTCTTCAAAATTTTCCTCGACAAAAGTATCATCTTTCTCATCCATTTTAGACGGATAAAATTAGCAAATGCGAAAAGTCCCAAAAGCGAATCACAAAAACCGTAAAATCAAATCACAAAAGTGCTTACAAAAACCACAAAATTCAGATACACGTTACAATATAAGACAATACCACAATGAGGTCGAACTTGAAAAAATACAAATACGGTTAAAAAATCTAATAGTTCAAAATAAAATCGCTAGTCTACAAATCACAATAATAAAAAAATGTTTTATACTCGTACACACGATATATTGACATCAATAAAGTCGACCTAACACGGTTTAACTATCGCTGGAAAACGCAACCCGCCGCGCATATGAAATTATATGTATCGGGATGGATCCAGCCTAGTGCACGTCTTCAAAAGTGTCAGAGAACTGATAAGGTTGAACATGAACCTTGTATATAAAGGGAAAGAAATTACCATCTGTCGTCATTGTTTTATACTGATTGCGCATATTAAATTATATGTATCGGGATGCATCCAGCCTAGTGCACGTCTTCAAAAGTGTCAGAGAACTGATAAGGTTGAACATGAACCTTGTATATAAAGAAGGACATTATTATAAAGGGAAAGAAATTACTATCTGTCGTCATTGTTTTATACTAATTGCGCATATGAAATTATATGTATCGGGATGGATCCAGCCTAGTTCACGTCTTCAAAAGTGTCAGAGAACTGATAAGGTTGAACATGAACCTTGTATATAAAGAAGGACATTTTTATAAAGGGAAGAATATAGCTATGCCATCTATGTAAATGTGTTTATATAAATATGAAGTTGAAACGCACAAATATGTGCACCCCGCCACAACAGAAGGTTTCTGAAACGCACAAATTTGTGCATCCCGCCCGCTGTGTGTTAATACTGAAAACACTTGGAGTCAAATTATGGCAAAATACTCGTATGTTTTGAAGGGTCAATTCTCATTCAGTATACGTTTGAGGTTAAATAAATTAAATAATATTATAATGTAGGAAGATATTTCATTTTGGTGGCGGACATGAACAAAGAAAAATATTTTTTTCAGAACACTTGAACACACAACGAATTATATACGAGTATAATACAATATATCCCCGTATTACTGTCTAAGAATACAAGAATATATAAATGATTTTAGTATAACTAGTAAAAAAGTTCAATTATCTCTTCAACAGCGATAACCGGGCACGTCAACATATCCCACCCTAATTACTGTGCGACTGATGGCACTGCATAATTGGTTGCCATGGGTTGACCACACACATCCACGGAAGAGTGAATCATCGCGCACCGCACCGACCCGTCGTCACACGCCCAAAGAATAGCAGGCTTGAGACTAAATCAAATATTGCATTACCAATTATATTGCATTAACAATTAGGAAACGAAAAGTCACGAATATCCAAAATATTATATAAGAGGCGCGAAGGAACATTCCTTATGTAAATTTAAAATACTTAGCGACCTTTTATAAGTTTACCTTTTTTGTCAAATAAAAAACAATTTTTTCGTTCTGGAACTGAAAATATTTAAACCCTAAAATCAGATATTATGGCAGATTCTCTTCAAAAATGTTAAAAGCAATCAATCGTATAGGTATAGTCCGGGAAACATCTCGACCTCGCGAATTTATTCGATAAAACAAATATTTACAACGTTCCGATCCCCGTTTTCATTTTCGTAGTTCGGTGTGGTTAAGGTTCACTTGATTTAAATCGCACAGGCATAGTTCGGGAAACATCTCAACCTCGCGAATGTATTGTATATGTTGAAACATACATTAATACGAGTATCGATAATAATATAACTACAATATATCTAGCGCAGCGTTCAGTGTGTTACTTCCTATCTGAAAATAAATGTACTATTTTCTTTTCGTAACTAAAGTCGCATATTTCCAAAGCAAGATAACAAATTTTACGTTCAAACGTAACAAAGCAAATGAATATATCAAAACTTAAATTTAATATTATTAGCTTTAGAATTACCAAATAAACGTCCTGAATATTTCGAGAGCTCATTCGTTCACGAAAAATGTAAATTACAAACATTTCATCACGCGAACTTCCTTTTTGGGGTAGTAAGAGAAGGCAGATTTCAATAACTTTCTTTCCAAGCACAAAACTTTTTCCTCGTGCACATACATAATCTGATCACACATATTCTTATATTTTCCCCTAATCTTGTTCCTGCCAGTGCCACCTTTCTCAGTCGTTCTTTTCATTTAAAACAAACTTTCAACAGCGACATTCTTGAGAATATATAAAATATCATTTTGTAGCTATAAGTAGGGCAGACGTTTTTTTCTGTATTTCTTACTCGAAGAAAAGAGACACATTTAAAAAAAATAAGCGTACGCCAGAGAGAGAATCGCAATCAGTTTTAAAACAGCTTAAGTGATTATCAATAGTTTTTCGAATTGTCCTTGACGAGAGCGAACATCGTGCATCGTGTCATTTTTTTATTGTACTATAAGTAATTCGGTTAATTTACAACTATAAGGAAAAAAAATGTCAATTCTGCCAAACCAAGAATATATTTTTATTAATTGGATCTTCACAAAATGTTTTATTACATATGAATCCTACACACATACACAACTTCCCTTAAATCCAAATGTGTTACTATCACATATCGTCAAGTCTACAAAGGCTTTCTTTGGTAAGTTTCTTAACAAATATGTTTGTCTAAATGTATACCATATAGATACCTGTTAGTACCCAATCTAATGGCCGCAGTCACCACCTTCCTATCTTTAAACTCGATTTATTTTATATTGATGTGTCAGTAAGAATGGGTTCGGTAACCCGAGTTAGAGCGTCCTTGTGGACAGTCTACTCTAAACGATGCTACATTCATTTATCGATTATTATTTTTTTAAACAATACAGAAATCAACTACAAACTCACGGTGGAAAATTCAACAAAATGAAAAGGTGAAAGGTCTGAATCAATGAACTTATATAAAAAACACTTTATAATACTTAATCATTAGAATGACTGTTTGGGTTTTTATGGCCATTGGTAAATATATAAAATAAAATAAAAATAATTATTATTTATGATATTTTACAGTTACATGATATAATACTAATAATCATAAGTATTGAGTGATCAGATAAACAATTTCGTATTTTTAGGTCAAATTCAAACGCGTTATTTTATATGTAGACGTAACTTTATTGTTTGACATGTGCCCCGTTTGTTACACTACCTTACGCCATCTTTCGACCAAATTTAAAATTCCATCTTCCCAGAACTCCACATCTTTCTGGGCGAATAACTAACTGTTCCAGATGATTGTTGCTGTGAAGTGAAGTTCTTCCCTTTAAGGGAATTTTATAGTAACCAACATAAGCGGGAATTAATCGAAGAATGTTAAGTCTGGTGATTTTTGCCGGGTCTGCAAAGAGACGTGAGGTCAGGCGTTGCCCTGGTGAAAGGTGGTTAGAGGCGGTCCACTGTGCTTACTCCACGATCCATTCCACTCAACATTATTGTATACGATCTAATTTCCATCGTCTGTTATCCCTTTTTTAATGTTCTATCGCTTACGGGGACCTGCTTCATTTAGTTTTATTGCTTAACCGTGTGTTATGCAAACATCGTAGCAATTCACCTAACCAAACTTCGCCAAATGCTCATACCTAAATGATTTTCGATATTTTCAGAACCTCAGCAATCTCTCGTGTCGCAGAACGCTGGTTATTCTCGACAAAAGCCTTGATTTGATCGTCACCAATGGTGATCGGCATTCCAGAGAAGGCATCATCTTTGAGTGTCGTCTCACCATTAGGTTTTTTTTTTAAACATATTTTACTAACCCAACCACTTAATGCATCGTCACTATATACAGTATTTAAATATTTTGTATTTTTTCTTAATAAAATTTCAAAAATTGAAAAAATTACTTATTTTGTTCCATCTTCAAAATGACACCAAAACAAATCGCTAGAACAATTTGGGTAAACAATGTGAGTATGTATGTTATATTTAACTTTCATTATAATATACATTCAGCACCAACATTATAAATATCGTGGATGCTGGCGGAATGATCAATGGTACCAGTCTTAAGAGAGAGAAAATAGAGATAGCAGGAAGTTGCTTCTTCAAAATGCACGATCTCCTCGACAACGATTTCAAACTCGTACGCGATTTTTGTGTTTATGTGTATTCCTCGTACTCTTTATAGCGTTGAAATATGGACATTCTCTGTTAACTTCAAACAGAATCTTTTGAAACGCGGTACTATCGAAAAATGGTGCGAGTCTCGGGGGTTAAATCCGTAATTTTCATATCTTAAAACTGATTAATAAACATAGAGAAGTATTGTCTACTATCAAAAGGGAGTTCGAGTACTTGAAACAAAAATATGAGATCTTTAATGGATATTGGAAGCGAACATTCAGAACAGACGAAGGGAAGGAAGCAGATGCATCTCTGAATCGAAGAATTTACGGAAGTGGTTTCAATGTGGTACCACGTATTTGCTCAGAGCTGCTGTATCAAAGATCAAGATAGCCATTTGGGTCGCAAGCCTTCGAAGAGTCATTCAAAGTCAAATTCTAATGAAAATGTATAATTCTACATAAATCATTCTTTTAAACAGTCCTAATTTTCAAGATATAATAAAAAAAATCGTCACCGAAAATTGATCACCGGTTACGCTCAATTTTCCAACTCTCGGTTCAAAACTCAATCGTTACTCATCTCGCAACAAGAAATGTTAAATAACTCCAAAAATAGTAGAATAATGTTAGTTACATATTTAAAGGTGGTTCGTTGCTCACAATTTGTTTGTCGAATACTTCGATTCGCAATAAAAACAGTGCGGACGGACGGAGAAATGACCGAATGTTCTTATCAGCACTCGGCAAACAAATGAATGCGGTGCTACTCGTACTCGTATGTCGAACGGGTTTTGCATGAAGGCGTCACGCGAACGACTGTCGATGAATTCAGGGACGAAGAATAAGTTACTTATGTTTTACGAGCTGTCAATATAATAAATACTTGTTACAGAGCCTGCTTTTTTAAGAGTAATTCATTTCAAAGGTTTATTTTATTTTCATTTCGTCAAGATATTTTTCTATTTACTTTTCTAATGAATAGAGTTTTGTTATATTTTGTTTACACAGTTAGAAAAGCCGGAAAAAAATTATAAGTTTTAAAAAAATAATCTTATGTCAAAAAACTCCGTTCCCAACGATGTATGCCACTAGGCATGCCAACAAAATGCCCGCCATGAGATCTTGAACAAAATTAAGAAAGAAAAAAACATATATATCTTGAATTAAATACATTTATTTTTGTTGTGCTTTTTAATACTGAAAATATACGGACCTTGGCCTAATGCAAAATAACTTTTGTGACCTGTAGTGCAAAATGACATGCCTGCTTTACACAATTGCAATTTTATTGAACTAAAAAAAAAAAAAAAAATATATATATATATATATATATATATATATATATATATATATATATATATATATATATATATATATATATATATATATATATATATATATATATATATATATATATATATATATATATATATATATATATATATATATATATATATATATATATGTTTATTTTAGGTTTTCAGTTACTTCGCGAACTGTAAATATTGGATTCTGACATCAGATCTACCTGGAGATCCATCAGCAGCTTCCTTACAGCATTTTTTATTTTTTGGCCTGGATGACTCTTTAGTAACATAGTTCTCTGTTTTGGATATACAATAGACGGTATCTATTTTAATTGGTATTTTGTGGGCTTATGACCACCTTTGAAGGCTGAGTTAAGTGCTCACTTTATGCCTAGGCAACATTCCTCATTATACCATAGATTCATCTCTATACATCATTTAAATGTTTTTATTCTTAGTGCAGACAAGATGGTTTTTAGTCTTTATGCCATTTGTTGACGAACAATGGTAAGATTTTTTAACAGATGTTGAGGAAACCTCTTTATTCTGTCAATACCTTATCATTGTTTGTTATACAAGCCGGATATTTTTTGGCTTTTGACAAAGCCCATTACACTTCTGTAGAGGGTAATATGTGATTTTTTGTTTGGTTTTAGCGAAGGGTTATATAATATATGTTTATTTTAGGTTTTCAGTTACTTCGCGAACTGTAAATATTGGATTCTGACATCAGATCTACCTGGAGATCCCTCAGCAGAGAACAATGTTACTAAAGAGTTGCAAGATAGACAAAAAATTTAAAAATTTAACTATTTTAGCAACGCTACATAGTTTCAAACCATTTCAAAGAAGCTGCCATAAATGAAGGAAATAGATATACTCGTATAACACTCTTTGACAAAACTCTTATTTCTACTATTGCGGGTTCGATTCCCGTTGCTGTCTTATTTTTTTAAAGAGTTCCAGTCTGATATTCACCAGAGGCTAAGTTAATACATTTCTGATCACTTGGAAGAGATTGTCACACGTCAATAAACCCACCAGATCGTATTGTGTAGAAAGAAAGTGTAACAGAAATATGCAGTTTTATATTTGAGTTCCAATACCTTTCTGGTTGATTTAAAGACATTGCCACATGCCAATTAACCCGCCTGGTTATATAATATTGTATATATAATACAACAAAAGTGTAATACATTACAGAAAACTCTAGTATAAACGAGCAATCGTAAATGTAATTTATACTGAAAAAATACAATCCATTCCAAACTAGGAAATTTATTGCAAAATGAATATGCATCCCTCAAAAGAGAAAATGTACCCTTACATTATAATACTTGTATAACAAAATATACAAGAAAATTATCAATAGCGGTTTTAAAAAAAACAAACAAAAAAAATTGTTCAAATCGTGTTTTTTTTTCTATAACCCTCAACGACCGCACGTTTGTGTAGCATAACATAATCGAATTATTCAAACAGCTTTCATCGGAAATGACACTATCAGCAAGTGGATTTTCATGAAGCATCTGCGTGGTAGGTATCGAAATCAACAGGTGATTTAACTGAAGGATAACGTTGAGCGCCGATACAAACACTGCTGGTAACTGTTTATGCATTTATACGAGTATTGCCCTCTCGATATTCATTGAAGCCACGATCATTAAAGCCAAATTTTGACAACTTACCTGTTGAATAAGTTAATTATTTAAAGAATTTGAATAACTCAGATGAACAGAGTTCGATTGAGGAAATCGTCGGATAACGAGCTGCATTGTTTGAATAATTGAAAATTGTTAATTTTATATCTGGAAAAAATGTAGGAGGTAGGTCAAGGAAAAATGGAAGGATATTGTTGGAGAATTTTTAACTGAGGGAAAGGTAAGATGTACGAGAAACATGTATAATCAGATGTATGAGTGTAGATGAGACAAAAACCCAAATTTACATTCTGACCTTTAGACTAAATATTAAATCGTAACACTTAGGGTAACATAGGGTAAGTAGGTTTTTAATAAGGGACTCGTGTGATTTAATTATCTGACTAAAGTGTGGAGCATATGAGATCTGATTTTGAATACAAATGACGAAATGTTAAGGTAAGAAATAAAAATTTCATGTTTAGGCTGGACTATAAATTCAGGCATAAGGTTGTTCGTACAGATAGGGAGGTTTGAATATATGTTTCTCCTACTCGTCCCAAAGGTGATATGGTGTGATATTGTGCGAGTGCGAGTGGTGGTCCAAAGGTGATATGGTGTGCGGTATATTTGATTAAGCTTAATTCAATTCATAGTTTCTATCAGACTATTTACATTAACAAATCCCACGTGACACTTCTGCGCCAATTTTGCTCCACTATAGGTCAACCCTTTTTATTATTTTTTACTAGAAAACTCGTATTTTTATCATTATATTAAAAAGCATTGTTAACTAATAGCTTCTATCGAAGAATATTTACAGTAAGTAAAACTGCCCCAAGTGGCACTTCTTGTGCCAATGTCGTTCCATTATATATTGATCCTTACTTCCTATGTTACTCGTCAACACATTCGAACTGCCATTGCGGACATATTGAAGAGCGCAACCGGCTGACAATATTGTCATCGGCCCTATTAATCCAGCCTATAGGTTCAAAAGCCACTGGAATAGTAACGGAACTCGCATTTCGTCATCGTATGTGTTGTCAGTACTACCGCACATGAAGATTCAACAACACTCAAACAATTCTTACGCTCGCGTTTTGTGCGAGTGTTGTATTATTTACCGGATAAACTCTTACCAGACCAGACTGGAACTATTATTTATATATTTTACGGGTACTAGAGGGAATCGAACTCGAAACCCCCAGCTGCAAGTCCAGGGTCTTAACAACTAGAGTACGAAAGTCACCATAAATTTTAGTAATTATATTATATTTAAAACATTATTTTAAGCATTATAAATGTTTATTTGAAAAATTCAATTTAACCACGATACATGAACCACGTACAAGTCGTGGCAAAAAAATCTCCTTGCATAGGCTTTCAACTCTTGTTCATGTGTATTTCATCCCCAAATAATAATTACAAAAGAAATAGTAACAATGCGCTTTGTCGTTTCAAAAGGGTAGCTACAAAATGCGCCACACATCCACTCGAATGTCCGCGTTTTCGTATGAATCCTCCCCTACACTTGAAACACTTCACTAGCAGTACTATTTTTTCTTCATAATTTTTCTCTTTTTTACTCGTGCGCAATATAAAATAGTTTTTACAAGTCATATTTAATGCACAAGGTTCGGCGACCGCTGTTACCTAGTTGGTAAGACGCTTTTCTTTGAACCCGCAATTCCTAGATAGCGGGTTTGCTTCTCGTTGGTAGCCAATTTTTTTCAAAAAACGTACGATGCTGATGACGATGCTCAGATTTGATGTATCTACACTGGTGTTGCCATATCTCAAAACTTAAGTAGCAACCCTCGTACGAGTATTCTTCGTATTTAATTTCCACCCGAAACCCTATGAGATCTACACTTTATTTTTTCCAAATGTTGTTTTCATACATCGAGTTAAAAATACGATCAGGAACAAAAGTTGATTGATTGGAAGAAATTATTTTAATGCCATTAATCCGCAAACTACATTTAGATTTAAGTATCAAATAAATAAATGCATGTTTGACTTAAGGAAAGTGTTTCGAGAGACGTGTGTTGCAGTACTAGTTAGAAAAAGTACATTAGAAATTGATATCAAATAAAGATTGTTTATTGGCTCTCAATTAAATAAACAAAGATAATGTTACTCAAAACTAACATAAAAACTAGTCGATTAACACGTTTGGTCATGTATGCCAAGCAAATAGTTTTCTAGCCATCAAAATTGTATATAACGCAACACCAATTAGAACACAACCCTTGGGGAAACCAGACAATGCTTCATAACAATGTGTTTGCCGACCTGGAGAAACTGGGGGAGGAAAAGGTGGGAGTAGGAAAGCTAAAATCGCCCGCGATGAAGAGCATCAGTTAGGATACTGCGCTCTGTCCGAGATGTTAGGCCATAAGAAAAAAAATATTATTTTGATTATTATGCAGAACGTACGAAAAGTAGTTGACAGGAAATTAAATTTCTGATCAAACTCCATTTTAATTATTTAATAACTTAAGTTTATGAACAAAATCAGACACACAATTCAGAACAAAACGCGATAACGTCGACTTACTTCTGAATCCGTGTATTTTCTTTAAAACTTCACTTACGGGGTTCAAACTAATGAGTATAATGCATTACCCTTTACCAAGGTCTTTCAAAGAACTCTTCAGTCAGCTCGTGACTAAAATTTTAAACAAAATAAGAAATCAAAGCACGTCCCACGTAAGCGCACTAACTGTGTGTACTTTGAAGTTTTTATTAAAATACATATACCACACCACACACACTTTGTCGTGCAATATCGCGTTATGATTCTCGGATAGAGCCAACAACATTTAGTTATACGTGTGAATATATTTTAACTTGTTTTAATTGACTTGACAGAAAAGCGTTTTAAAAATTAACAAAAAGAAACAATTTTTTTAGAAAATCAAACTTTATCCCCACATTTGAGTTTTATTTATATTTTTTTAATTTTTATCAAGTGGAATAATATGTGAATTGAGATGTTTAGACTAAATAAAAGTATTAGGCTACGCCGGTACAAAAAAATGGTAACTAAAAAACCAGTTTAAACAATTTGGATTTGGCACGATATCTATGAAATGATAAGCAAGACTCGCCATATTGCATAGAATAGTCTTTATCTAGAATGTTGGAAAGCTGAAGACGCAGAAAAAGCTTTTCAGGTTTAGAATATGATAAACGAATTTTTGAGACAACATGACGGAGATTGAGTTCAGTCACTAAACGACGCTACATAAGTAAACTATAAGGAATCATATGTTCGACGTTTTAATATACTCGTATGTTAAAAGATGCCTGGAAAACGTAAGAATAAAAAAAACATCGAAATTATGAACATAACATTTCAAAGATATTCCACCAACAAAACTATAGCGTTCAAATATATGGTGTTGTACTTAACATATAACGCTATTATTAAGCTACAATATTAAACTAAAAAACTGTTCACCTCCATAGTTATTTGTGAACTTTCAATTCAATTAGCACTTATATATCAGCTATCATTAATTTTACAATATTGATATGTACAAATAACAGAAAACACTATTGTGTGAATTTTTAAACATTATTACGTGAATTTCAGCATTAATTCTAAAAACCAACGCATTCAACTGAAATTCAGTTCAGATGACATGTGACGTTTCATGCATTGCACAGGTGTGTGCGCTTTATTAAATCCAAATGCTAAAATAATGCAGTTTACTGTATTTTCAAATAGAACCTTGACGTTTCCGTAATATGAAGTGTGTGAGATAATAACACTGTCATTTTCTTATCACAATAGTTAAGAAATCCTTTACTACCTAATTCTACACCATTAAATGATTTGAAAGAGAGCTTTACATATATATCATCACGCCGTTTCCCTGCCATGGTAGGCATAGAGCGCCAGACTTTCCTATCACAATACACATCTTTCACTTATCATACAAAAATACACCTAATACAATTACAATTTCTCAAACTTCTAATACAATTACAATTTCTCTAACTTTTAACACTTCCTTCTTTCAAAATATAATTCCTTTGATCCAACCACACTTTCATTGATCTTCCTCTACAACGCCTTCCACTCAAATTTGGTCTGTATATTTGTTTTATTAGATTTTTATTTAATCGTTCAACAAGCCCAAACTATCTCAAGAGTGCCAGTGCCGTGCCTTTCTTGGGTTCACTCAACACACCAGCCTTAATTTCACAATTATCCCTCATCACTTATAGTAATTCCGTATTCAGTTATAAAGTACCATCCCATGTATTCTTCTCAGTTTCGTTCAGTTTCACACATTTCCATATAAAAAATGATAGTGGGAATACGATGAATGAATTAAGGAATAAATAGAAACACCCGTTTCAGAATACGAGTACACATACGAATATGTTTTAAGGCACCTAAAAAACTACCGGCCCTATGAAACACACATGAATAATCACATATGTAAAATCTTAAATTTACAAACTTTTCGAGATCTTTATGGTCCTTTTAAATATCAGGTGTACCGATACTTATTCGATTTATGTTATTAAAAAATGTTAAATTGTCGAGTAGTATAACATCTTGTCCACAATAGGCAACTCTCAAGAGAGAGCGAGGACTTGAAAAGCTGATCACACGTAGTGGAATAGAGCTAGGAGGAATAATTGTCGAGTGGTATAACATATCGTCCACAATAGGCAACTCTCAAGAGAGAGCGAGGACTTGAAAAGCCGACCACACGTAGTAGAAGCCAGGATAAACATTCGTCGAGTGGTATAACATACTTCCGTTAGGATCAGTAATTTGTAAAAATGTGAAGCATGTAGTACTCAGTAATGATTTCTCGCCTTTTTAAATGGAGTAGCAGCGGAATGTAATCATGAGAACACATTCCGTCAAAATACATCTTGTAAACAAGACATGATTATATTTGTGGAAGATAGTATTGAGAGCTAAAATTTAATATCGAACCGTTCAATAAAATACGACATAGCGGTTGAAAGAAATTATTATAAAATATATAAAGACCATTTGAAAAAAAAATGCTACTTAAATAAAATGTATTCTTTAATAAAATATAGTGGATTATTTTCATGCCTTACGATATAAATAAATGTCGGGTATAAAGGAAGCATTTGAATTTCTTTAAACTATAATACTTGGAAATATCCAGTGGTATAGAAATGAATTGCAGAAAATGTTCCCAGATAAAAGGTTACATAAACCAAACAAGAACTTAGATGGAGCTGTTTTATGACACATATTACAGTGGCAAGAGCAATCCAAGAATAAATGTTGGCAACTACTGCGCAAGTATAATATATAAGATAAAACAACACTAGAAAGTAAAACAAGCCCGAAAGTGAATTGAATCTGGCATGGTTGAATGCTAAGCATACATGTTAACATTAGTTTACGATACCTAATAAACAACATTTTTCAAACAAACTTCCGTTGAATAAGATACTACGTGGCCCATTTATTTTGTTCCAACCAACTGCAAAGATTTCAAAAAGTATTATGTGAATTTGGGATACTATTCATATGAAAACGACCCTGAGACCGGTGGGTTGAAGACGAGAATTCTAACAGCTAAGTCGCGGAGACATTTTCTCATCGATTTACATCGTACATAAACGTGATACAATTATACAGTGATCGGTGGATGAAGATTCGAGTGGAATACAACAATGCTTTCCATCATCTATTCCAATGGCACCTTTCTGTTGTGTGATCACTATATTTTTTGTAGTAGAGAAATAGAGTAGATTAGATAATATTATAGAATAATAACGGCCACCGCCAATAAGTTTGCTACTTCTCTATGGGTTTGACACTTGGGTTCCCTATAGAAGATACATTCGAAGCCTTGAAATGTTCCACAAACGTTTCCTTCGCCAATTTTGTCGGATTCACTGAAGTTATCATAAGGATTGGTGGACAGGGAAAGCGCTATAAGGACAGTCTGCGAGAGTCGCTGACTTGGTGAAGGGTGCCTGGGAGAGGAAGACTGGGAGCAAGTGGCTCAGGACCGTGGAGGATGAAGATTCATCTGTTTTCGGGCTGATAGCGTCTTAACGGCTAGATGTGTGAAAAACAGTCAGCGTACTGCGAACATGCATCAGCATTGCCCGGCGACTCGGGTGGGAAGGAGTGCGCATCTAGAATCGGGCAGATTTCTTATAATTTTCTTATAGAAGTGGAAGAGCAGCTCAAGATTGACTTTGGAGTGGCGAGGAGATCCTCGATTACGAGGCTCTGTAAAGACGACTTCAGACATAAAAAAGAGGAGGTAAGAAGAGACTAAAATCTAGTTTCTACACAAGACAGCCTACATCGGCCTTCTCACTAGGATCATGGCCTATACCGAGACAGCTAACTTACACATATTAAATAATAAGACGTCCGCCATGGTCTAATTGGTAAGACACTTGTCTCCCAATCCGGAGGTTACGGGTTCGATTTCCGTTGGAACGTTCCATACTTTACAATTAATTGTATTATCTTCTCGGTGCAAGACACTCTGGTCTCTTCGGGCACTGCAGCAAAAGCCGCACGGGCTACTCCTAGCCGAATCAAGTGAACTTAACTTATTCCCATATTGTGATCGGTTCTCTCAATAACCCATTAGGAACGTTAAAAGAGATATCCGGGTATTCTAACGCGGTTCATAGCTGGGTGATAAATTCCTTGTGAGGTAAAATCCACCCGCTAGAGCCTAATGTTAACATAATGGAACAAAAAGTGGATGTTCCAAAGGCTATGGTCGTAATGAAATTGTACCTGATGTTAAACCTCGGGACTGGTAGTTATGTAAAAAAGGATCTCTGGAGTCATCCAGTGCATTCATCTTTGATTCGTAGAATACCCAGTGTTATTTAGGTGGTAAAATTCTAGGCGGAAATATTTGGTGCGTTAACATGATAAAAAAAGAAAGATTGTATTATTTGTACCTTTAAATTTCATTATACTCGTAGTTCTCTTCATCTAAATAATTGCGATGTAATTTATTGTATTCATGGCCATTAACATATCGCTACCCTAATTTGTAAATTTGCTAACTCCATAAATACAAACTTTACAGGGCGGGAATAAAACTGCATAACTATTGTAAATTAAATCTTATTAGTATTTTTTTTGTACTTAAATATCAAGACGACCAAGAGATACACTCCGAGTAAAAAAAACTTAAATATCATTATTGATTTTATGGATAATTATTGGAGTTAACAATTTTGCGATGGTGAATATTTAAAAATTATTGTAGGAGTTAGCAAAATTGATTCTTAATAAGAGTTTTTACTGTGGAGGTCTCCTAATATTAAAAAACAAATAACTTGAAGTATTTTATTTGGATATAAATAATGCACGAGTGATGATAAAATACACAAATCAAACAATATGAAACAAGTTTGTTCTTCTTTGTCTTTGTTTTTTTCATTTATGGCTTCTTCTTTCTTCCGTTGGTGTAGTTCGTACTCAATGGCCGAAAAATGATTTTGTTCATAAGTAGTACATTTGTCACATGCATCTTTTTTAGGTTGGAAAGATGTTGTAGACGACACTTGACTGGATTTTTCCGGATCGGTTCTACCACTCGATTTTTTTACCGGTAAAACTTTCAATAGCCCATCTACATAAATTCGTTGTTCTTTCCAATTCAAGTTCCAAAATTGGTTAAAAATGTTCATTCTGTTCTTATCTGATATAGAATAACACTTCAAGACACTTTTTTCAGAAACATGACATTTACGCCTTTTTTAAAGTTTTTTTATCATTCTTCGGTATTTTATTATTCCATGATCCATTGTTTTTCTTTTTTCTGCCTAAATATCTTTTCCTTTCTCTCTTTTTGCCTTAATCTTAGTAGAAAACCAAGATGAACTATATACGTCACACCTTTTCTTTCTTACTTTTTAGTAGGTTGCAGTGGTCCATTATAATAATTTGAATCTGAATTATCTGAATACGGCACTAATGAAATTTTGACTCCTTGGCTTTCATCATCACTTATAATGTCATCAATGGTGTTAAATACCATCTCGGATTGTGTTATCAGTTCAGTCGAATTTTGTGCAATATCCGTATTATCAGCATTTTCCATAATTATAATATTGTAAACCGTGTCAGGTTGTGTTTCTATAATTCCTTTTGATAAATCTTCTGAGTAGTATCCGTGTTTACATAATATTATGTGATTTCTGCATTATCACTATCAACAACTAAAATTGGTAATTCCATGAATAAATTTGGACTTTCTTGAAAACCATCACTCATACGATTTTTTGCATCACTTTTACGATTTTATTGATTACTCCTACGATTTTCTGTCACTAATCCAACCATAAGTTTTCCTCCGTTATTCATCTATAAAAATAGACAATACTTATAAAAGTATTTTAATGCTTCAAATATTCATATTAATTTAAATAAACACAATTTTGTTTAAGCCCACCCAGTAATAATTAAAATGCAAAGTTGATGTCATAATGCAACACGATGTTTTACATGTGTTGAAAAATTGCTAACTCCCTTAGTTGAATAAAATGAGATATTGAGTCATAAGTAAGGGGAAAAAACTTCAAATTATCTTAACAAAATAGCGCTTATACTTATATTCATAGGAAATAATGCTTTTTTTTTTCAAAGTAGCGTAACCGAACTCACCTTTGAAATTAAATATTTTGACCGCTACCACAATGCTACTTGATTCTAATGGATTCACATACAAAATGGTGGAGTTACACATTTTGCAGTGTTGGAATTGGTAGCATTGGAGTTATCAATTTTTCTTGAGGCGTTTTTTAAGGCACTTTCAATAATTGTAGACATGTCAAATTTTTATAGCATGTGTATTTGAATGTCGAGAAAAAAATGCAATTGTTACGTCATTTTTCGACAAAAGTGGAGTTAGCAAATTTACAAATTAGGGTAGCGATATGTATACCTGTTCTGAATCAAGTTATTATTTTTATCGATGACATTCGTGGCCTAATTGGTAATACGCTTATCTAGAAGACATCTAAAAGTTGCGGAAAGATTCCAGTTTGGTTTTCACTGAAAGTCTCTTAAACGTCTTTCCAGTTGCTACATGGCAATAGACCCGCCAGGTTGTACTGTATTCAATGAAAGTGATGATTATCATGGCTATATTGACGCTTGATGCAGCTACTCTGAACAAATACCACAGTCAAACCCCTCCGTAAGTTCTTCAATCACGAGATGCACCTTTTCACATTTCTCCTGTCCTAAATAACAGTTGAAATGTGTCACATTTTTCTCCTCACAATATAGTATGTCTAAAGTAGACGAATTATTTTTCCTTTTGATATTAGATAATACTTATCTATCATTATCCATCCGTTTCAAGATGTGTCATCGTCATCATCCCGAACTTTTTCAACACATAAAGACTCAGCATTTTTCGTTAGCACCCCATTTCAAAAGCTTCAAGTTTATTTGTGGTGACCTGAGTAAGCAGTATCCATACTTCAACACCATAGAGAAGTACGAAGAATATGTAGCAATCCAAAAGTCGCATGTTAAAGTCGAGGTTGAAATCATTGTTTCCGAGGAGAGCAGCTTAATGCTTTTACTTTGATCTCTTAAGACTGATCTTATTGATCATTTAGTCAGCACCCCTGATATTTGTACTGTTAGACGCGCTTAACAATTATTCATAATAATAATAAACCTTTAAAATAACAACAATTTTATATTCAGATTGAAAAACCGGCGCGGCGCCACTTTCTCAACAAGATAGGAATTATCTTTTATTTCCATTTTGCACTTGAGACAACGCCTGCAACAAGGGAGGGTTAAACCACGGATTAACTATCAAAACATAAAATGAACACAAAGCGAAGTTATGTCCCATTCAATGAACCGTTCCTGGACCTCCACCAGCCCCCGCCCCGGCCGCCAATAGCGGGTACCTCCCCGTCTTCCGTGACAATCTGCAGGGTTACGTGACTATCCGGAACCACTCGCTTTCACACCAGGGTGGGAAATCCGATCGGTTCGGATCGATTGTACCGGCGTGGTTGGACAAGTTGTTACATGTGTTATTATACCCGTGTTATTATGTAGTTTGCAAACTGCCAACTAGCGTATATAATTTTTAGCCAACATTAATTATTATTATATTTTTAAAATCAACATACTCAAGTTTGTATCTCACAAATAACGAGACATGTATCATAGAAGGGTGCTATTGACAAACAAATATTACTTTGGTCTCACTCCTCGACTGAAGTCGTTATTTTAATTAAAAACACCGACTGCAACTTGCAAAAGACCCTCACAAGGCTACTCTTATGGTGCATCGTAAGCACTTAGACGCTAACGAAACAGGATGAGAGGGCCTTGGATATTTTTAAAAGGAACATTCTTTGCAGAATATCTGGCCCCACAAATGATATCTAGGGGAACATATGAGAGTTTATTGTCATATGTTTATCTCAGCCAACTAACCAGAAAGATAATAGAGACCTGAAACCTGGCTGGGCCACGGAGGTTGTAGAAATGTAGGTAGAACGAAATCAAAATGCATCAAAAGGGTGGAAGCCGACTGCCATACCTTAGGAAATGAGATCTGGAGAAGATATGCCGCAGATAGACAGAATTGGCAATCAATTCCGAATGCAGTCAAAACACATTCTGGGTCATAGCGCTGATGATAATGTTACTTGAGTTTAAATTAACAGAAAAATGAATCTTTAAATGAACATGAATTTTCCATTTATGAAAAATAATAGTGCCTCACTTAAGAGGTTAAAATGAAAGAGTTTAACCTTTTCACACTTGAATTCATTCTAAAGCTTAAAAAATAATCTTGCTTGTGAGTGTATTATTTACACTAAATGCATCATTGTTGTATTAGTTTAGATAGATGGCGCACAAAACGTTCAAAGTCGATAATACAGTATCCTACACTTAATTGTTTACCATTGGGAACAGAAATATACCACAGTTGTTTACAAAGGGAATATGAACGTGTCCATTATAATGGACGCCAGGTATGAAGAGGTTGAAAGTATTGGTTGTCAACATATTTGATTAAAATAACTGACTTGGGTTATTTATTTTTCAAAAGGTAAAAGTATTACTTAGATTTTACAAAAATTATTAAATATAAAAAAAACACAGAAGTTATTCTACGTTCAACAAGAAATTCTTCGAGTTGAATACGTTTGGGATTTCAATTGCTACAATTAAGTGACGAGTAAATGAGTATTCAACCTGATGGTGAGCGACACACCTAATTCATTTTGAATATTTTATTTTCTTCTCAATTCGACTTTTGTTTTCTATCTCTTCATTCTAGAATCATATATTTTTATTAATATCTTGTTGAAATGATTTTTTTTATTACTTGAAGTCTACGTGTGAATTTTTAAGATGTTATTTTCCATGAAATCTTCAATGGTCTAATTTAAATAATGTTTAACCTGTATTACTACTGAGACTGTTTGTTTTCTAAAAACGATAAATAAATAAAATAAAACATAAAACTTATCTTATGTATACACTGAAACGAACTATAAGGTTGTCCCGAAAACAATGGCCGATTTTAATATTATACAATACCATTTCGAACATTCGTTGCAAAGAAATATGCATTAATTTGATTTTGTTTGACAGTTAGGAAATTGCTTTAATTATTCATTGAGTCAGTCATTTCATTTGTATTATAATATATTATTCCTTCAGAAATGGGAATGAAAATAAAGGAGTTATGTGTATTTTTTGCATGAATTAAAACTTGGTCATTGTGTATTGAAAACAGTAAAAGTTAACTCTACATGGAGTGAAGGGGCCGGGCCACCTCTGAACGAAAAGCGGCGTTGTTTCGAAACAATTAGGAACAGAACAGAGAGGTAAGTTTTAAAGATGAAGAAGTAGAAGAACTACTATTGAAAATGACTAATTGAAAGCTTTATTGCAAGAAAACACGTAACAAACGGCACGGAAAATTCTTCAAGAATTTGTTGTTGGACTGCTACAATTTTTGTATATACGAGTATTTAATCAAATTAGAAAGGTGAAAAAGCTTGATAAGTGGGTTCCACATGAGCTTAAAATGATAATAAAAAAAATGCTTCGAAGTGTGTTTTTCCTTACTGTTGCGTAACCGTAATGATTCAATACTAAATAGTATTGATTTTAATAAAAAAAATAACGAGTTGGGCCACGAAACATTACCTCATCCGCCTTACTCAGCCGACCTTTCGACAACCGATTATAACATTTTCAAGCACCTCGATAACTATTAACGGCAAAAGTAGCAGAAATTTTATTTTAACCATTCTTGGATTCTAATCCGCCTGAGTTATTTTATTCTACGAGTATATACATAAACAAATATATTCACAAAAAGGTAAAACCGACATTCTACATACAATACGAGTATATTTGTCTTGTATAGACTTGTATGAAATGAATTTAATAATTAAACCATGTTAAATTACCGGAATTTTTAGCATATACTATACTATATATGTACGACTGAGATATTAACATGAAATGTTGGATATTTCTTACATACATTAGTCCAACTCTGGGTAGTGCAGACTTCAAGTGGCACGCGGAGACATGAAATAGCAGTAGGTCAAAAATATAGTACGAGTATATTCATATTCGCATTCACTCTGCGGTAACATTCGGCCATGGAGTCGAGTGCCTACGTAACCGGGGATTGGGCAGCACTTGACGAGGAGAGGTTAAGTAATGGGAAACATTCGGGTTATTTTTATAACCGAATAATAAAATTTTGAACCATTCCTAATAAAGCGGGCCATAACTAAGATGTAGATAAACAATTTAAATCTATTAATATTATTTAAAGGCAGCAACAAAAATCGATATACGAGTCAGTTATGACTATTGAAGGATTTAAATATCTTATATTGTTACATTGTATATATGCGTATATGGTATGCAGATGTATACAAATGTATGTCTAAATATGTTTTGTTATTTTATTAACCCTTTGCACTCCTTAATTATTTTTTTACCTACCACCAACTCCTTAATTTACAAAATAGACAAAAAAAGGGGGTCTCAATAAAGTGTTGTATTGGAACAGTGCAGAGTGTGTAATTATTATGTTTTTGTTTATATTAAGTAGTAAGGTAGTAAATAAATAAAAATGTATATACTCAACAAATTTATTTACCAGAATTATTTATAATTTTTCAAAGTATGGTACTTTTTAAAACATTCTCCTGGATGAAGACCGGGCTTCCTACCACAAGTATCACAATATAATGTAGTTTATTATCTCCCTTCTTTGACCTCCCGATGGAACACACCATACAGTCCTTGTGTTTTTTTATGGGAAAAATAAAATGACTCTTCCCATCCAAACGCTGGATAGTATCGCCTGTGGACAATCGGCCCGGTTTTTGTATCGGTGCACGAAAGTCTCCGATTAGATTCATCAATAATTTGTTTCTAAATTCGGGGCATCTTTATTTTAATATTATTTAGCACGTAAAAAAATAAAGCAACGTAAGAGTTCAATTATTATTATGAAAATAATTTGAAGAACATAGATACGTATTAATTTATGTAAACAAAATACGAAACATCACAAAAATACGAAATATTTTTTTCCAAGACACACGGCACTTCTTTTCGAGGACACGGGCACTTCACTACTGATGATAGGTTGTATAGGTACTTGAATCATATGGCCAACTACCTGCAAACATAAAAGTATCCCTTGGACCTTGAATTCGTGGAATACCGCTATGTCTATTGTTATTTGCTGCGCACTACAAATGACTGTATTGTAATAATAATAACAATGTAAAACTGCGTAGAAAGTCTGAATATGACAAATTTAGTACTTTTTTAAATACTACAAAGTATTTGAAAGAAAAAAATCAGATTTAATAATTTTAAATTATTTTAGAAATTGCGTCGTATGATGTCGAGTCTAGCTCGACATAGGAGTTGGCGTAAGAAATACTATGTCGAGCCACACTCGACATAGGAGTGGTATCGGTTAATCTTCCATTGAATACAATATATTGCCATATTGCCACATGACTTCTTTTTTTCAACGTTTTTTTCCAATCAACCAGAAATATTCAAGACCTAGTGTTAAATTCTACTGAAACTTTTCACTGTCGTATTAAGAATCAAACTAAATAGGAAATATTTTTAATGTAAAATAAAAAAGGTTTTTTTTTCTTATAGCTGTTTATTTTTTTGCGAAAACTCTAAACAAATTTGATTTTTAAAAGGAATTTCTAAAATAACATTAAAATATCTAACACGAAATTTAAATTATTATGACATATTTTTTATAAATAAATCAATTCACTGGTTAGCGGTATATTGAGGTTAGCGGAATTTGGGGTATACTCCACGTGAGTATGCCGAAATGCATTTAATTTATGGCGAAGCTGGTCATAGTGCCAGAGCAGCTGCAGCACAACGTATCACACAACAAGTTCAAATCGATAGGCAAAACACAGTCCGGGTCCAAAGCAAAAACAGTAGGTATGAAAACCATAAATTGCGAGAAAGGAGATGCGACGCGCACAGCGTCAGGTATCGTATTGCTCAAGTCAAGGCTTACAAGTTTTGACACGAAAAAGAGCGAGATAGCAAATTGACGCCATTTGGTATCTCTATTTCACCTTTTTTCGGTTTGAACCGGTCGGTGGTAGGTAGTGGAATCTTGCGCTATAATTAGATATTGCTAACATGAAAAACAACAGTTAATATGTGACAGAAACAAAATTAAGTAGATTTTGCATTAATACCTTTCGGTCACAATCAGCCCCTTTTGAATAAAAATAGCATTATTTCGTTTTCCGTAAAAAATCTAGGTGTTGCACCATTCTGAAATATCCAATAAATGAGTAACTTTTTAAAGTAGTATTCTGGAAATGCCCAGTACAATTTTTTTTACCACAGAAGGCCAAAGTTTAGCATAAAATTTTTAATTAAGATTTTTTTTTATTTTACAAGTAATTTTTTTGTACATCTCTAATAATTTTGGAAATCATTTTATATACGATAGATAAGGCTACTATTCAAAGGTATTTCACATTTAAAAAAATACAAAAATGGCAATTTGTACACAACGCAGCAAAACATCTGGACCAAGGTAGGGATTTTACGAAATTTTACAAAAGTCCGAATAACTTAAAAACGGTAAGGTTTTTACTGAGGTCAAATTTTTATATTCTGGTAGGTTTTGACCCAATCTATCATCGCCCTAAGTATGATTCACTACTTACGGGACACCCTGTATAAAACCCCGTTGCACATTCTCATTAACCTGACAAACAGTGGCACTCAATCATATATGAATACATCGCGCGAATCAAACGCCTGACACTTCATCACTCCAGACACACCAAAACGTCTATCCTACAATATACCGCACATAATCATACAAAAACAATTAAAAACACCACACTAGAGCTCACACAAACGTTTGATACAGGTATGTCTATCGCATTTTATCAGCGAATTTAATTATTTTTTAACGTCTACGTTTCACGAAAATATATTCGATACCTTCGAAATGTGGTGTTGGAGGCGGATGTTCCATATTCCATCAACCATAAGGCGCACCAACGTCTCTATCATCCGAGAATTTGGAGATTACCGAAAGAATGTCGACAATATGGAGAAAAAGAATCCTAACATACTTTGGGCATGTTGCTAGAAAAAATAACAAAAGTTTGGAGAAACTGGTGGTCGCGAAGACAATTAAGGGAAAGCGAAAATAATAGGAATGTGTCCTATAAGATGGATGGACCAAATAAAGGAGTTTACAAGATCCCCTTTCAGCTTTGCATTCAACATGGCCAAGGACCGAGAAGGATGGAGACAAATGGTGCACCAAGTTGCAGACACAGCAGAGGACCACAGACGCGATGAAGAAGTTCAATTCCGTACATCAGTGTTGGTACTGATATACTCGTATATGCATCTGATTGATTCACACAATTCCCGTTGATCAAGTTGCAAGTCAACTTCGTACCGTAACAATTAATCGCTAAGGATGGTGCTTATTATGTCAGCCAAGTCTGTGATACGACCATACGACACGACAGTCCGTCGACCTTTTTGATGCACATGAGTGCCGACTGAACATCGTACAAAATGTTTAAGTGCAACGCAAAGGCAAATAATTGCGTATATTTTAAAAGTTCACATAGTCAATTAATCTTTGTAAGTCTGAACAAATTGAAGTCTGGTTTAAAAATTTAATTAATAATTGAATCATACAGCCGAACAACGATCTAGGTATAGCATATTTTATCGACAGACGACACTGAATTTATTTCATTCATGTCCTTATTAAGCATTAATATACGATTAAATGAAAATGCCTGTTTTACTTAGGTGCTAATGTCATAAACGTGGAACCGCTTGTCAATTGATGGTATGAATTTTACAATTAAGAACAACAATTTGCCATTTTTATCTATACGTGAATTAAAATTATACAATAAAACTAAATCTTTTTGAAAATAAAAATCCAAAATTATCGTTGAATCATACGTCACTTGAACTCAAAATATAGTCTAATCATACGTCACTTGAGCTCAAAATATCGTTGAATTATACGTCACTTGAACTCAAAAAGAGTCTAATTAAGCGAAGTGCGATAACTATAGAGGCATCAATATATATCCCACACTATGAAAATCTATGAGCGAATTATAAACTCGAGAATCAGGAATTTGGTGGAAATACATGACAACCAGTGTGGCTTCGTATCGAGAAAATCAACAGTAGACGCCATCCAAACTGTTAGAATCCTTGTCGAAAAACACCGTGATGCCAAGAAAGACCTTCATATGGTCTTCATCGATCTTGAAAAGGCATTTGACAGGGTCCCTAGAAGCCTGATTTGGGCAGCACTTCGAACACATAGTATACCAGAAAAGTATGTACTTGCCATACAGGATATGTATGATAACGTGAAAACGCAAGTGAGGTGCACTTCGGGTACTTCATCAGAACTTCCTATAAAGGTGGGAGTACATCAAGGATCGGTACTCAGTCCGCTTCTGTTCATCTTAGTCATGGACTATTTAACTAACCAGGAAATGAACAGTCTCCTAAAGATCCTAATATTTGCAGACAATATCGTATTAATAAGTAAAAAACACGAAGACCTGCAAAATAGTCTGGAAAAGTGGAGAAGAATCTTGGAGGACAGTGGATTGAGACTGAGCAGAAAGAAAACAGAGTATCTGTACCTACCATTCGAGAACACAAATGCTGTCACTCCCGTAATGCAAATGGATGGAGAAACATTACCAAATGGTGACTCCTTTAAGTATCTTGGGTTACTCATCCATAGCGATGGAGGATGTGCAGCAGATGTAATACATAGAATGAGTGTGGGATGGATGAAGTTTAGATCAATAACGGGAGTTCTATGTGATCCGAAAATGCCAGTGAAGTTAAAAGGAAAAGTATACCAAACGATTGTCAGTCCGCACTCCTCTATGGCGCCGAATGCTGGACGATGTATAACTCTTACTCCAGGCAACTAGAAACTGCTGAAATGCGCATGCTAAGATGGTCAGCTGGTGTGTCCCTAAGAGACAAAATAAAAAGATCACGCATTCGTGGAAGCCTAGGTGTTACATACATCAACAGTAAGGTGGAGGAGAGGCGATTAAGATGGTATGGGCAAGTTGGACGCAGAGCACCCGATCACATTGTGAACCAGGCAATCTCCATAGATCTTCCTCGAATAACAACCAGAGGAAGACCAAAGAATTCGTGGGTGGTGCAAAAAGATAACCTGATGCAGAGGCACGGCCTGGGGGACATAGTCCGGGACCGAAGAGCATACAACCTGAAGACGAGGAGAGCTGACCCCAACAGTATTCGCAGACAGTGAGTTGGGATGGAGCCAGGGAGAAGCTATATCATTCATCAAAAGGCTCACAAACCAAAGCCGAATAATGTTCAAAAATTAAAAAGATAATTTAAGGTTCCAACAATTTTTCACGCAAGTTTCCTCCACTAAAATAAACCTTCACGTGTGGTAAAATTTAATACAACAAAAATAACTGACCGACAGCAAAAATAATTACCAGCACGTGTCATTTTGTTAATGCCCTGATAATAAAACGCGTCATGTATAATAAAAAAACAGTGAAAAAGTCCAAGAGTTTGATTATTATTCAACAAACAAAAAAAATATGATATAAACATTGTAGATTCTTTGAAAAAATCAGTTGGAAAAAAAAACAAAGCAGAGGTGGACACGGTGGACACTAGAGAGCATAACGATAATGAATGCGAAATCGTTAAATCTGTAAAAGCCACATTTCTCAAATTTCACACTTCTTTTAGTTTTGGAATAACCAAAGAAATTAAATTTAAATAAAAACACATCTGTTGAAGCTAGACCCAATTGGATGGGTCTAACTTCAACAGTTTAGGCCAGTAGTCGGAAACCGGCGACCCGCGGTTCTAATGCGACCCACACGTGTATTTTTTGTGACCCATCAATGATTGACCATTCTTGCATAACACGCAGCCCGTATGTTGAATTATTTGAATAATAAATTTCATATGGATAATGTTATATACTAAGGGACACTAACATGCAATTTGACATAAATCGAAAGCTGAAGGCTGCAATCGAGCAAAAATTCAATGAAACAGAAGTTTCGGTGTTTTTGTGCAGTCGCATCGCCCGGTCGCATATCCTATGTACAGTACCCGGCGGTAAGTAATACACATCGGGCTTAAGAAAGAGACTGTCGCTTTGTATAGCGTCATCTCTGTCGCACAGATTGTTAACGCATCGTGCGACAGAGACGACGCTCTCTTTCTTAAGCCCGATGTGTATTCTATGTGATCCGAAAATGCCAGTAAAGTTAAAAGGAAAAGTATACCAAACGATTGTCAGACCCGCACTCCTCAATGGCTCCAAATGCTGGACGATGAACTCTTACTCCAGGCAACTAGAAACTGCTGAAATGTGCATGCTAAGATGGTCTGCTGGTGTGTCCCTAAGAGACAAAATAAAAAGCTCACGCATTCGTGGAAGCCTAGGTGTTACAGACATCAACAGCAAAATGGAGGAGAGGCGGATGGATTGAGATGGTGTGGGCACGTTGGACGCAGATCACCCGATCACATTGTGAACCAGGCAATCTCCATGGATCTTCCTCGAATAACAACCAGAGGAAGACCAAAGAATTCGTGGGTGGTGCAAAAAGATAACCTGATGTAGAGGCACGGCCTGGAGGACGTAGTCCGGGACAGAAGAGCATACAACCTGAGGACAAGGAGAGCTAACCCCAACAGTCTTCGCAGACAGTGAGTTGGGATGGAGCTAGGGAAAAGAAAAAGAATAAGTGTATTACTTACCGCCGGGTACTATACATGTGTGTTACGTATATTCCCAATTGTAGTTTATTCTTATTGTCGCCACTTAGTTAATATTCAGTAACAACAACTATGTCAAAAAACATATTTTTGTTTAAACTGGTTGGGAATAAAGGAAGGCCTTTTACATATTCAACATTTGCTAAGCAATCTTTATTACTGTAACTGAACAAGTATAGTATCTACAGAAAAGACGTTATTTCAAGATATTAGTCTATCTGCCCGGACTTGTACAAGGTGAGTAGAGGAAATCGGAACGAATTTTTATTCGAACAGCTTGAATTTAAAGCAAAATCATTTGATTTTTACGCTCTGGCAATCGATGAAAGCACTGACATTGCAGAAAGTTCATGAGTAATTGACCAGTCTATGTAGCTTAAAACGTACTACAACTGGTAATGATTTGTCCATAAAAATAACGGAAACTCTCGATTCTTAATAATTGGGTTGGGGAAAGTTAAAAATGTGACAACCTCGTGGCTCTTACATCGGTATAGTAGGCGGAATTTGCACACACCACAGAATATATTATGTAAATCGCGATAATCCAATGGTGTTTCGTTACATCATTCATCAGATATCACTTTTCTGTAAAATTAAATTACCAATGAAAGACGTAATGGACATTATGATGTAATCTGCATCCACTGCAACAGTCTGGAACACAGCAAATGTCAAGAAACCCTAAAACAAATCGATTCGCAGTTTAAGGACGTTATTAGAGGTGCTGGTCTAAGGAAAAAAATACAGTGAAGAAATAAATATTTACATGACGGAACACGAAAATGGTGTCCTGCAACTGTCGGATAGAAAATGGATCATGTCTCTTGATCGTAGATACGAGTATAACAACGTACCTCAACAAACTTATTTGAACCTGCAGTGCAAAAGTAAAATTACTCGGAGACCTGTTTTTTTATTGTAGTATAAAAGCTTTTAAAACCAAACATCATCTATTGAATAAAATCTACAAAATGGTCACTTTAGTTGGTATTATTCAAGATTTACATAAAAAGTTTTTAAACCATTTTAATGTCGACACCAATGACGTACCAAACCAACTACATATTGAAATCTTGTAATGACAATATAATGAAACATTGAAGAATGCATTTTCGTAAGAAAATATCAAATAATTGTATCGAAGCTTACTGAAAACACTGAGGGATTCATCAGTTTCGCGAAGATGTTAATCGCATTCAGAACATATGTTACATTTGAGAACAAGCATTTTCTGCCATGTGTTTTAGAACGAATACATTTTCTTCTCAACTGACTGATGAACATCTGAATGCTCCAATTCGAATTTACACTTCAGGTTTTAAAGTGGACATATATAATATGTCTAAAGGAAAACGGCCATAAGAATCACATTAAGCAGGGAGACCGAATGATACATAAACTGTATTTTTTTATTAGTTGCCGCCCCTGGTTTAGGAAATCAAAACATTTCACAAAAATATCAACAAAGCTAAGATATTATAAAAACTAATACACAACAATTCGAATCTATTAACGCTAACTTGATATATAGACCTTTTTACATATACGAGTACGAATATATTACTTAAATTAAAAGAACCTAAATGTATAATTGGATGATAATAAGAAAACATTCTCAATGAAAAGTGGTAATAGAGAAACCAAACAGTGTTGCGACTATAGACAAAAAAAAACAAGTTTTTATTACTAGTGAGTAACGTAGGTCGCGTCATACGGGCGAGATGTGCGAGAAATGAACTCACGAATGTCTTCCTTTTTTTTAATCGCTGAGAAAGATAAGTAACCATCACACTGTAGGGGCTGACTCTTATAAATATTATTTTTAGGAAAAAATGTAAGATGTATAGCATCATTTTTTGGCATGCAATGTTATAACATGGAATCCATCATAAACAAGATTTGTTGTTTTAAGGCTTTAATATATGGCCATATTATTTGGATATTGTCGAACCGATATTATACATATATTAGCAGCGGAATGGAGTTATGTTAGTATACATTTGAGAAATAGAAGGTACATTTTACATGGGTTAACATAGCAAAGCCCATAATGATAAGAAATTGAAACGGATGATTAAGGATAGCGAAGCATTATCCACCATCAAAAGAAGAAAGTAAGAATATTTTGAACAACTATGCGAGGGCATAAATATAAGAAACTTCAACAAATATTGCAGAGCAGAAGTACTGGAGGGAAACGCATCTTCTAGTTGAAGAATTTATGGGAGTGTTTTCACTGTAGTATACGTAACATCTATCTTGACCTTTAAGACAGAAACTCTTAATGTTAGTTTTATTAAGAGTTTCTGTCTTAAAGGTCAAGATAGATAAGAATGGAAATTTGAATCCCATAATATCAATTTCAAAATTCCAGTAAGAACTAACAGTTATTCGACTTAATATAAGTTACTTTATTAAATTCCAATCATAGCCACGAAGTTTGTCAGTAATGTTCAAATTTACACATTACTTCCTTTGCTTTTTTTTTCATTCTGGCCACAAATTTACTAGCGCAAATAATAAAAAAATCAAAGTAATATATGGCAATACACAAGCCTCTAGAGTCATGTTTAAATTAAACATTGTTAGCTGCCATTAAAGTCTCCCTCGCTTGTGTGCTATTTACTGTGAACATTACGTGTAAATGCACTCTTTCAGCCAGGGACGGCACGCCATTGTTTGCAATGTGTACACCGCACGAAGACAGTAAATCAAAGGAACAACATTATATTCTTCTGTCCCAGCCTTTTCCCATATCTACTTGGCATCGGCTCTCTAAGTCCACGCACCTAAGGTTGTGCTTAACTGAGTAGGTAAGTATTTGAATTGTCCGTCTTCAAATCCAACGTAGAAATCCTTGAATAAGGACATTCTCGTCATAACCCTTTTGACGAGAATTTCCGTATTCAAGGATTGTAGGGAAATGTACAGTCATAACCCTTTTGATTTCATAATCTAAAGAACGTGTCATAATGTTATATCATATCTTTAAAGCTATATCAGGCAATTCTTTAAAGCTATATATATTTGACTGTTTTGTATTTTATTCGAAACGATAACTTTATAATTCCTAATTAAACTTGAAAATGGCTAAAAATAATAAATAAATTACTTATTTTCCACTAAAAGCAACTTTGATAAAAGGATTTTTCTCTTTAGGTAGACCCGAGGTCTGTTCTTCGGGAGGTTTAGGATAGCGACCTTAAACTGTCTCTATTTTTTAATGGTCTGTAAACGACATGTTTGCCAAATGCTCATCAGCAAAAAGGAATTGTAGAATGTTCCATTTTTTCGACAAATGCATTTCAATCTCTTCATTATATCCCGTCCGTAGATACAGAAATAGGCTCATTATTGATAATGAGACTTACACATTAAATATAACCATTTTTTCTTATATTTTCGCTTCTACATATTACTCGTATGTACCAGACCCGTCTAGATTTGGAAGTGGCACAATTGATTTGCCACATTTACTCTTGAAGAAATTCGTATCAGCTAAACAAATCCACCATACTTGAACTGAGTCACTTATTTCACTAGATCATTATTAATGAACAAATTGAATATTACTGAATGTTTTTAAAAATCCAGGGAACTAATTGAATAAAATCATCATATTTGTGTTTGAAACGCAGTATTTGAATAATGAATTTTTTAACACTAATTTTTTTTATGACAATGAGTTATTTCAAGGGGCATAAAAAATGTAAAAAGCATAAAAAAATATTTTCAATAAACCTCTCAAGACTCATCACACAATGTTACACCGCAATTTAAGCATTCGTCGTAAATAACTGCATTTTTTTATATGTTATATATCATCCACAATACAACATTTACAATTTCAAGTCGATAAGAATAAATACGAGTACATCACATAGCATATACGGAATAATGAATTTATTAATCGAGTTGATTAAATATAAATAGTACAAAAATTATGATTGGAAGATAAGTACGAGTATTTAGTTAATACTCGTATGATGGCAGCATTACATTACACCTAGAGGCGAGGCAATTGATTGTGTGCAGCGAGAATTATTCAAGGTTTAGCTATTCTACTACATACTATATTTCTCAGATACAATGTAACTAACGTCTACAAAGGCATACTCCTGAAGGCAATTTTCAAACAAATTACAGTAGGTTGGTATTCATGAATCGTTAGCTGATGTCATTCGAAAGCCAACAGTTCATGGTGTTTTAATAAGTTCCCACAAAACATTTATTTATTTGAATAAAATCTTCAATAATTGTGATATACTGGTTCTGAATATCAAATATTCATTTTTCAATACTATGAGTAAGTAATCCATTCCAATGTTTTATGGAAACAAATATCGCAAACGTTTCAAAGGGTTTGGAATAATAATGCATAAAGATAATGAGAAAACTGAGAAAAAAATTGTTTCGTAAAAACCTGGAATATTTACTGATTTCGCAAAAAAAATAGTTGAAACATGTAGCAAGGCACTGTTCAAGAGAAATTTGAGTGAAAATTGGTGTTATATCGCATTATAATATCAAGTCAAAAATTCTCATATTAATCGCGGTTCTCATAATAAAAAAAATGTGAAGGTTTTAATTTTTCCAATAGAAAGCACAGACATGAATATAAAATGGTACTTACATACCTATCCCGATAGGGAGACGGTGTAATGGTATGTACAATACTTACATATGCATGTGCTAGCTAGGAAAACCTCTCGCATACGATGCTTACCTGGAAAAAATGTAAATTACATATAATTTATCGACATTTTTTTTTATTTTTCAAAAATAATCTGTCCCATAAACAGACGAAAACATTAATTCATTTACGATTCGGGATTATTTATTTCATTTTGATTAACGAAGAAACATAAAATTATGAGTATTCATTGTGAGTTAGACACCATTCAATTGGAAATAAATTGGTATTAAGAATAAGTTTAACGTTCCTCAAACACTATTCTTATTAATATATCAAATCAAACAATAATGTTGTGTTCCCTTTAATATATTGTATATACGGGTTGGAATTCATACCAAAAACACCTTGAACTTTTATATTGAGACACAGAAAAGGTGAATCATCTTCTTCGACTCAATTTAGTCAGAGAGACAATCATTCTCGCTCAGCACTGCTCTGATTGCTTATCTTACTTTTGTGGAATCACCAGCGCAGCGCCTCTGGGACATTCTGTCAAGTGAGTGGCGTGTCGCCATTTTAATCCGGGGGACACCCGCCAGGCTGTAAAAGGATGACGTGTCGGCCGGCAGTTGGTAATAATTGGCTCGCGATACGATACGATACGCTAAATACAGCGAATTCGGTCGCGATTTCATTATAGATCAATATCATCTTTTTACACAAATTTAAAGCCGAATAATATGAATTTTTTTAATCATTAGTTTTCAATGCATAATTTAACAATTGTACTTTTCCACTGTCGTTTAACTTGACAGATGATAAAATAAATAATTCGCGTAGTAAAATAACAAATTTATTATATTATGCATAAATCCAGAAAGTGACTTAAGATACTTCAAAACTCACATCTCTGCGCAAAAAATACAACTTCCATGTCCTTGCCGGTAAGACGTAGGTTACAGGTTTAATTCCCGTTGATATCCAGTTTTTTTAAAGGGTTTCAGACTGATATTAGTCTAGGCCACGTTAATAATACTCGTATCCCGGTTGGTTCAAAGATATTGTCAAATGGGAATAAACCGCCAAGTTGTACCATACCCGTCTATAACGAAAAGTGTAATACTCGTACAATGAAGATGGCGTGTTGGCAGTTGGTGCAAATCTATACGAGGAGCGATGACTTGACGAATAATCTCGATAGATTAGCGAATATGTACGATCAAAATTACATACGAAATATTTTTCTTCAGCACCATATATTTTTATATAATGATACAATAGTAAAATATATTGAAATGAGGCTTCGGTATATAAAACCAACCCATTTCAACGAGTTTAGTGAAAGTATGAATTTTATTTTTCTCGGATATTTTCGATTCTATTTCTGATGAGGGTCAAACATAATATCTTATTACTTTTTCACACTCAAGCTTTTTGATTTTTTTTGCCGTCTGAAAGTCTGAAAAATATTATAAATATGGCGATAAATCCAATAAATTTTACCAATTAGCAATTTTTCCGTTCTAAAGCTTATCCAATAATAGATATTATGAGCAGTGATACACTTTTAAATGCCGACTGACGAATGACTCGAAAAATATTATAAACATGGCAATAAATCCAATAAATTTTAACGATTACCAATTTTTCCGTTCTAAAGCTTATCCAATAATAGATATTATGAGCAGTGATACACTTTTAAATGCCGACTGACGAATGACTCGAAAAATATTATAAACATGGCAATAAATCCAATAAATTTTAACGATTACCAATTTTTCCGTTCTAAAGCTTATCCAATAATAGATATTATGAGCAGTGATACACTTTTAAATGCCGACTGACGAATGACTCGAAAAATATTATAAACATGGCAATAAATCCAATAAATTTTAACGATTACCAATTTTTCCGTTCTAAAGCTTATCCAATAATAGATATTATGAGCAGTGATACACTTTTAAATGCCGACTGACGAATGACTCGAAAAATATTATAAACATGGCAATAAATCCAATAAATTTTAACGATTACCAATTTTTCCGTTCTAAAGCTTATCCAATAATAGATATTATGAGCAGTGATACACTTTTAAATGCCGACTGACGAATGACTCGAAAAATATTATAAACATGGCAATAAATCCAATAAATTTTAACGATTACCAATTTTTCCGTTCTAAAGCTTACCATAATAGATATTATGAGCAGTGATACACTTTTAAATGCCGACTGACGAATGACTCGAAAAATATTATAAACATGGCAATAAATCCAATAAATTTTAACGATTACCAATTTTTCCGTTCTAAAGCTTACCATAATAGATATTATGAGCAGTGATACACTTTTAAATGCCGACTGACGAATGACTCTTGAAAAAAGAAATAAACTTGATTTATTTATTGAAGTTTATATTATGTAAGAAATACTCACCAAAATATTTTTGTAAATAAACAGTTCGTACTCCGTTTCATTTTGATATCTCAGATTGTTTAATGCTATTACGTTTGCCTAGCACTCAGGCGTCTAAGGATCGATTCCCAACGGATCTACTTCGAGACTGGCTTTACTTTCATTTGAATATATTGCATTATATTTTCGTTGTATACAGTACAGCCTGGCGGATTTATTGACATGTGGCAAACTCTTCCGACCAACAGCAGAGATGCTTAAGTGGCCCAAAATGAAAACCAGACTAAAACACTTGAAGAAAATGTGTATCAATAGGAATCGAGCCCACAACCTCAGGTTGAAAAACAGGCGTCGGACCAATTAAACCACGGAGATCGTCAATATATCGTTATTCTGGTCCATATAGCTGTACTTAATATTTTTTGAGGATCTCTTGGAGTAAGAGATGTACGGGAAAAACTCTACTATAAAATGAAATAAAAGTAGAATAAAATGAGTTGGTTCAACTCAAACCACGTTAAAAAGTGTTAAAACTATGAATAAACTTGCCAAATATTAGTAAATTGTTACATTATATCGCTAGTGGATGCGAAACATGGTTTATGGAACCTGAAATGAGGGGTTGGTTAGAGATTGATCTCCTTTCGCGATCGAGACACGCAATATTGTGGCACGAGCTACCTCAGTACTACAGACGTTACTGCATAATGTTCGGACAGCAATATTATTGTAACATCCAAGAGCTTATTGTCATGCTACATCCACAGTTTATGTGCCTGAATAACCGGGGGAAATGCTGCAATGCACAACTAGAAAATAACAATGCGGAGACCTAAATCAAATACTACAGAATAACATTATAGAGAACTTATTCCGTTAAGTACTCAGTAACATCCCCCTTGCTGCGCGGAGTAACAAAAAACACATGTGTAATGTAGAAAATCAACGTTCTAAGCTGACATTTCGTCAACTTACTCCTAGTCAACATGTATTTTATAATTGAATGAGTTATGCACATCAAAGGTTTCTTTTTTTTTTATAATTTATTAAATTGTGGTTGTATTAGGTTTAACCGCATTATTTAATTCAATATTTTTCGGAGTGTACTAGGTTAGTCAAAAAGTTTTGAAAGCGACATCTATGGAGCAGTAGATAACCAAAATTTCTACGCCATTTTAATATTTCATCTTTTATAAGAACGTACTCAAAATTTCATTTCGATCTGTCAATTCATTCTTTGTTTACAAGCCATTTGAAGTTGACGTGTCAGTGTATTTTTTAACAATGGAAAAATCCGAATATCGTGCAGTGATTAAATTCTTTGTTTTGGAAGGTTTATCGGCCACTAAGATCCATGCAAAGATGGTGAAAGTATTAAAGGAGTCTTCTCCTTCATTTCCAACCGTTCACCGATGGGTTTTGGAGTTTAAGCGTGACCGTACAAGCGTTGAAGACGATCCACGCTCAGGACGTCCAAAAAGTGCATCAACACCAGAAATCATAGCGAAAATACAGGATATGGTTTTGGAAGATCATCGATCGACTGTGGATGTGATAGCTGCTACCATAGGCATCTCACATGGAACAACATGGCATATTTTGGCTGAAGTTTTGGGTTTCAAAAAACTGTGTGCACAATGGGTGCCGCATTTGCTAACAATGCAACAAAAACACGTTCGAATGCGACTTTCTGAGCAACATTTGGAGCAATTTCGAAAGGATAAAAAGGATTTTCTGCGTCGATTCATCACTATGGATGAGACTCGGGTCTACCACCATGATCCTGAATCAAAACAAGAGGCTAAGGAGTGGTGTGAATCAGGCACTTCGGCTCCGAAGCGAGTTCGTGTCCAGAAATCGGCCAAGAAGGTGTTAGCGTCAGTTTTTTGGGATGCAAAAGGAATTTTATTGATAGATTATCTCCAAATTGGTAAGACAATCAACTCTGATTATTGTTGTGACCTTTTGGACCAGTTGGATGAAAAAAATTGTGAAAAAAGACCCGGTTTGCAGAAGAAAAAAATCATTTTTCATCAAGACAATGCACCTGCTCACACAGCTCAAAAAACCATCGCGAAAATCAGTGAATTGGGGTACGAATTGTTGCAGCATCCACCCTATTCGCCAGATTTAGCTCCCTCTGACTTCTGGCTGTTCTCACACCTCAAAAAATTCCTTCGTGGAAAGCATTTTTCATCAAACGAAGAGGTTATAGCCGTCGTAGAGGAGTATTTTGCAGGACTTCCAGAAAGTCACTTCCGTGATGGGACAACAAAGTTGGAAAATCGTTGTACCAAGTGTATTGATATTATGGGAGACTATACTGAGCAATAAAAGTGATTTCCCCCCAAAAAAATGTATTTTCATTTCCGCTTTCAAAACTTTTTGACTAACCTAGTATGCTGTGTTGAGTTTGCTAAAATGAACGTCATAATTTAAGTCAGCTGAGCCAAGTCAAGCCACCTAAGCCATCATTTAACTCGTCCAGTGCTGAGAACACGCCTGGCGTGTCCATGTGAACATCTGCTTCATGCTCAGAACACGCGCGGCGTGTCCATGCCTAAATATTGTTAGTGTATTATATCAGCATACTAGATATTCGTTCATTACTTCGGAAGATGCCGCCGCATTCGGGCGTTCTCGCGTGTGCAACGCATTGTAAAGATGAATTTACACCCGCAGTTGTAAATTATATTTTTTCTAGTTTTTATTCCGTTTGTTTTCATTGTGAGACTTGATAATAATAATAATTGGACTATTTCTCTAGCGCTGTTTTGTGAAAAGGTCACTGCAAGGGATATTTATTGTAGATATATTTTGTTTATGTTTTCTAGTTACTTTCAATTTTGAATAAGTGACATAGTGAATTGTGAGCAAAAAGAAGTGCCTTTTGAAAAATATATTATAGCAATTTGTGTACATAGTGATATATCATATAAGTTTCTTTTTGATTTTACGAAAAAAATTACGTTTACCTTGAAAAATGAATCGCCCATCGCGCTCTAAAAGACAAAGGATTGAGGATGATATGGATGATTCATTTAGTGACGTTAGTGATGAGGAATTCACGATCATCGAGGACGATTCTGAATTTGAGTCAGATATTGAAAATGATGACAATATTCAAATTCAAACTGTTTCACAAACGTCTAGAACACCAGACGTTAGCTCTACGCAATGGTCGAATATAAAAAAAAACAACCAGCCTCTATACCATTTTCAAAAATACCCGGGCTGAAAATTGAGATGTCAAGTAAAGAACCAATAGATTATTTTGATTTGATTTTCAATGAAGATTTATACAACCTTGTGACAACCCAAACCAATGTGTATGCTGTTGAAGTATTGCCGAAATCAAAAGGTGATACAAGCAGAATCACGCGATGGAAAAATGTCACTAAAGACGAAATGAGGGTGTGGTTGGGTTTACTACTACACGCCGGAACAATACGTTTGAACCGGTTAAGTGACTACTGGAAGACAGACTACCTATTCAATTTACCGGCATTTTCGCAATTCATGTCAAGAGATTTTTACTTATCTTACGGGCACTACATTTCAACATTAATGAGGAAGATCTATCGAGCTTGGCAAAAATCAGGACAATGATTGATTTTTCAATGTAAGAATGGAGGTAATTTATAATCCACACAGACAACTATCGATAGATAAATCGTTGGTTCTTTGAAGAGGCCGATTGATTTTTCGCCAATATATAAAAGGCAAAAAGTTCAAATATGGTATAAAACTTGACACGTAAAACTAATTGTACGAGTATATGGTGGATGATCAGATGAAGAGTTAAGTGGCAAAGGCCACACTAATAAAGTCGTTCACAAATTGCTAGAGGGGAAGACGGGAGCCGGATATTCAGTTTAAATGGATAATTTCTATAATAGTGTTCTTCTTACAAAAAAAAAAGTTGAACCAAAATGCGTATGCCACAGGACACTACGAGCAAATAGAAAAGAAAAACCGATCGATGTTATATATATTAGGGGGACCGGAAAGAAATCAAAATTTTCGGGAGTACCACTTTAAGGTCAGTCTGCGTCGAGACACAAAAGAGAAAACACGTGCTTTTTGGTGCTAGTAGTTTGTGAGGGTTGTAAATTCATTATTTTTGCAAAGATTATTTTTTCCGTCGTTTGTGAAGAATGTCAAGGCCGACTATTGACGAAGAACATTTACGCCACTGTATGTTGTTTTTATTTGACCGGGGATTGAAGGCGAAAGAAGTGACAGAAACAATTACTGCTACATATGGAGACGTATTAAGACTCAATAAATGTCATAGATGGATAAAAAAATTTAAAAATAATGATAGGGACCTGAAGAACGCCCCTAAAACTGGAAGACCAACAAAATTGGATGATGATGCGCTGACGTCATTGGTTGAATCTGACCCTCGTCAAACAATAGCTGAATTATCAATTAAACTCGATTGTCCATGGTCAACAGTGCAGGAACATCTTAGTCGCATTGGAAAAATTCATAAACAAGGAGTTTGGGTTCCGCACGTGTTGACGCCAGCTGCGCTCGAGCAGCGAATAACGATATGCACGTCCCTTTTGTCCAGGTATAAAGTGGACCCATTTCTTCGAAGAATAATAACTTGCGACGAGAAATGGGTCTTGTACAATAATCCCACACGAAAAAAACAATGGCTTTCTCGGGGCCAGTCGGCTGTTCCTACACCAAAACCAACGTTGACTCTAAAAAAGGTTCTCCTCTGTGTATGGTGGGATATCGAAGGTGTTGTTCACTATGAACTATTGAAACCAGGAGAAACAATTAATGCAGCTCTTTATTGTCAACAACTGGAGAGAATGAAAGAGGAACTAAGAAAAAAACGTCCACTTTTGGTCAATAACCAACCCAGGATGCTTCAACAGGATAACGCGCGGCCACATACTGCGATAATCACCCAGAATAAAATAATGCAACTTGGACTGGAACTTTTACCTCACCCCCCCCTATTCCCCTGACATAGCCCCCTCAGATTATCACCTTTTCAGATCATTGGAACACTCCCTCCGCGATAAAACATTCAAAAATATTGATGAAGTAAAAAATCATATCGAAAAGTTTTTTAACCCTTAGAGATCGGCTAAGATTTACGCGAAGTACTCCCTCAGACCGGCGAGAATTTTAAACATTGGAACGCACTTATAAACAATTTAATTACTCTTCACACAAAATGAATAAATAAACCAAATAAACAGCATATTATAGTCAAATGGTGTACATTTGTGTTAGTATAAAAATAATCAGAGTTTTTTGTTTCATATTGACTTTAAAATAATAAATAAAAATATATTACCGTGAGAATGGAGCTGCCACTTAAGTAAATCACTTGTGGGATTTTTTATTATAAGGTCTATCGTAAACATTTAGTCATCCACATCGAGAATGTACTTTTGAACATGATCTCCAAATACAAAAATTATCGTTATCCGAAAGAATCATAGTAATAATTAAATTTAATGGAAGGTCTAAAGAAATATCTCGGCACAAACACACACACTCGCGCAACTGTTCGTCGGCATATGGATAGGGTGTCCATGAATTAGTATTGCATATGTAACTTTTAAAACTCAAAACTTTTGAATTGTGTGATATGCCTTAAAACAATTAGTTGGACATAAGGCAACTTCGCAGTCACTACACCAATAACGAGTTTGAACACGTTTCTGAGGCTGCCGCGTAGTATTTTTACATACAAAACACCGCCGATAAACCGATTGTCTCTTAGAATTGATAGTTTGTGGAATGTCTGATAAAAATTGTCGTGCACTTAGTCTAAGAGGATGGTCACCACTTTGTTTGGATTTAGGTGTTGACTCCGGATGATGATATTTTTGTAGAAGTTGTCGAACAACTTCTAATTGGAAGTCTGTTAGGCTCACGTCTTTTTTTGTCTTAAACTTAAACATCGCGTGAGCATTTATTAATACCACGTCAATTGTACGAAACGCGATCTTTTTGTACCACTTATTGGTTTTACGGACGCACTCTACAAACGTGATCATCATATCTGACCTGTCTACGGAGCCCATGTGTTTGTTGTAACTAACTACACACGATGGTTTCACAATAGCGGCTTTTGTTTTGTAATCTACTTTGCCGGTTTCTATTGGTGACGCATCTTCTGCAGTTGTCAACATGTGCACATCTCTCTTGTCGTGCCATTTTACAGCAAGTAGACATCCAGAAGTCATTGATGATGTTTCACCTTTCTGCACGATTCCAAATTTTGGCAGGTACTTCCTAGTTTTTTTTACTGTTCCACAGGCGTTGGTTTTTTGATGGTGCAAATACTTAAATAAAGCTGGACTTGAGTACCAGTTATCCGTATAAACAGTATGCCCTTTACACAAATATTCCGATAGTAGGGACACAACCACTTTTCCCGAAACCCCCATATCCTTGGATAATTGTTCGTCTATATTACTTACGGGTATTTCGGTTTTTGCTCCACAATAAATAATTAATTTTAAAACTAAACCGGTTTCACAATCGCACAGAACAAAGAGTTTGATTCCAAATTTGTGCCTTTTTGCCGGCAAATACTGTTTTATTCGTAACCTACCTTTGAATAATACTAGTGACTCATCGATACACAAATTTTTAAAAGGATAAAAAAAAATCTTAAAATTTTCACACACCGAATCGACAAAGTCTCTTATTTTATATAGAATATCGTCTTTTGGCTGTTTGCAACTATCGGAAAAATGTAGCATACTTAGAATAGACAAATATCTATCTCGTGACATTGTCTCGCCAAAAATTGGTGACGATATTAATTTGTCCTTTGTCCAATATTGCCTGATCCTGCTTTTTTTGCTCCGAACCATAAGCATTGATAAAGCGAAAAATAGATATATTTCATCAGCATTCACGGGCTTCCATTCATTCATTTGTGAATGCTGGGAAAATGTTTTTTTTATCTTTAGTTGATCATAATATCTATTCGTTTCTTCAGAAACTTTTCTCACTATGTCACTACTCAAAAATAGTTCAAAATAATCTATTTCCCGACTTTCTTCATTGAGATCGCAATTTCTCAATCCAGATTGTTGGTTGAAGTCATGCAATACTGGACGAAAGTTAATGCCATTTTGCCACTCAGATGAAATATTGTCTACATTTACGGTTGATGTGGGCTCTGTATTGTCTAAAACATTAGAATTGTCAATTTCACTATCACTAATTTCTGAAGGATCATCGAAGTCCTCAATATTATCTGGTATATAATCTTCGTCGTCACTCATAGAAAAATCAGAATCAATGTCTAGAATATACTGTTCTATTGCATCGTCATCCATCTTTTAAATTATGAAATGGTTCAATAAACAGAAAAATAGTTATACACTCAAACAAAACATCAATGTTCACAAACCAGCATTATTATGAATAAAAATCTACACAAATAATAAAATTAAATGAGTTCCCTCACACAAAAAAAATTGTTTATAAAAAAAACAAATTACAACGAACTCCGAACGTAATGTCTAATAAATAAGAATATAACAGTCACCCTAAATAAACATACACTCGAGATCAAGTACGTGTACCGACACAGATAAAACACTACCACTTCGCGACTCGGCGGTTATATGACTGTATGAGTAACCGATGGCCGCTATGCGCGAAGTTTTCATGGGACACATCTTACAATAAAATAAAATAATATTAAACATTCATATAAGAAGGGTGAAACTTTAATTCCAAATCACAGAAAATATATGAATGTATACGCTACACTTTTTTACTTTTGATCTGTAGTAGTAAATTTACATAATAATAAACGTTTTATACAGAGAATATGTGCGAGCTGCGGATGTAGCCAGCCGGCGTTTGAGCCCGATTTTATTCGACTTCATATGTAGCCAGCCGGACTTTAAGGGTTAAGGAAAAACCATTTTTTTTTTACAAAAATGGAATTGAAAAGCTGCCTGATAGATGGAGAAAGGTCTTGGAAAACGATGGAAACTATTTCATTGATTAATTTCTTTTTGTATTTTTTTTAAATAAAATTTTTAAATGTATTACTTTTTTTTTGATTTCTTTCCGGTCCCCCTATTAAAACAACTAATGAAAGGAGAAAGTGTGAATCAGTTCACAGAAAATGGCATATGTGGGTATCTCATTTTGCGCCGAATTCCCAATGGACAAAATAAAAATAACATGAAAATAAACACATTTGAAAAAGGACAAAAATTATTTGTTTGAAAAATAAAAATTTATTTAAGAATATTTTTTACATGTGTAAACCCACCTTTACAGCATGGCCTTCGCTCTGATACGTGGGACAGATCAAAGCTATACTGAATGAATTTTAAATACCTCGCTAACAATTTTTGAACCGGTGTAAAAGGGGACGATGTATAAATGATATATGTAAACAAATTTTACATTTATGAATATATATTTTCATAAATGTAGAATTTGTTTTACTTCCGTGAATATTTCACGGATCGAAACTAATTTTTATTCAAATATACTGCGCACCGGTCGGTTGTCATGTATTTTGTATCAGCATTGAAAGAGTTAAGCAAACTCAACATGGCAATAGCCCCAAAAAGTATTTTAAACTAGTTAAATGAACACTTGTTCTATGCCTCGTATTAGTATAACTACCAAACTGAATACTCTGAACAGAAAAAAAATGCCGAGCAAAAACAGCTGGGCCCCTAGGCAAACTTTAAGAATCGCGTGAGGGGTCATCCCTGGCAAGGGATAAAGGCGGACGTCACCTATCCTAGCGGATCGACCCGTACCGAGGATAATTGCGGCACGACACTGGATCTCCAGATCCAACGGAGTGAGCCCCGTTAAAACCGAGAGTGCTAGTAACCAAAGTTATAACATTTTAATTTATGTAACGTTATAACCCTACCGGTTTCAAGGTTTTCACCTCATCATCAGGGGAGCAGAAACAAGGTATTTTTTGTGCTCCCTTGATGATGAGGTGAAACCCTTGAAACCAGTATGGTTATACCGTTACATAAAGTTGAATAAACAGTGTTTGATAAAACAAAAAACAATGTCTTTAAACCTCCACAATGTATAACTCCTTAACTATAAATCTATATAAATAAAAATGTAAATGTTCGTATATTCAAAATGTCTAATCTCCGAAAGTTCTGTACTGATCGCTTTGAAATTTTGACAAAAGTTGGCATTCGTATACAGAAATGTTTATATATTTTTATTTATATATCGGTGTATATAAAAAAGTTTAGAAATCAGAAAAAATAATGTTTGCGCCTCCTGCAGCGACAAGCTCAAACTAAACTTGACAAATATGTCACATTGCATTTTCAACGTTTCGGAATTAATATTAAAAAATTAAATCTATATAAATAATTTAAAGTTTAATAATAAATTTTATAAATAATACATTTAAAATTTTCAAATACGTTTATTGAAAAGTCGCGAAATATTTTTTTTTGTATAGCGCCATCTGCGCTAATTTATCCGCCATTTTCATTTCGTAATGTGCGTTGTTGACATCTACCTCAAAGAATATCTTTTTCACTTAGTTTTTTTAATTATTTTTTTATTTTTCTGTTCAATTAGCGGTAAAATTTAATTGTGTTGATTGATTTTCGTTTGAATTCAAATCATATCGTGTCAAATCGTATCTCTTGGAGTGACGCGATCATTTGCTTCACAGAGACAACGTGATGTTGGTATGTACATTTTTGACAAACGTCATATTTATTTTAAACGAACTGACAAATTTTTGCTAATTTGTAACAAGATGTATTAATTTGTCATTATTGTTAGTTTTTTGTAATGTATTTACCTAAATAACTTGCTATTTATTGTTCATTAATGACGCGTCCAAATATGTCACATCCAAATTAAATGCGTGCGTAGTTTGCAATGTCTTTCCTTAACATTTAATTAATTCCAATAATCTCTCTCTTTGCTTAGCATTTAATTAGTTCCAATTATCTCTGTATTTCCTTAACAATACTCCTATTGGACAAATATTTGACAAATGCGTGTCCAGCTGCAAAACGATCGATCAGCTGATATATTCTCACATTAATTGCTGGAAATTGGGAACGGAAAGGTGCAGGTTGATATGACCTCAGGACGAATTTCATTGTCTCATAACTTAATGTTTCACAATTTCACTGATTTTTAAAGTTTCACAATTTTATGTTTTTGCTATAACTTTCTTTCTTCTTTTTCAGTGCAATCGATCTGCTTAAATTCATCAAAATGTCGAGGAAGCAGCAGAACGACGTGTAGCCAGACTTGAGGATGCACGGTTGCGAGCACGGCGATCGCGTCCTGCAGCTTCAGAACTGCTTCGTTCTCAACGGAATGTACGCAACCGGCTGATAGTGGCTGAAAGAGGTCAGTAGGAATATCAAAAGTATATTTTTTATATAGAATTTAATTTTATCTTTATGTTTATATTTCAAAACCGTATGTAGAAATGAAGATTTTTTTAATTAGTTTGATATTTATCCGTTTGAATCAGACCAAGCTTCGCTCTGAAGGATACGTTCATTTGCGAGATGCAGTTGTAAATGACGGTAATACAACAAATGTTAGAAGACTAACGATTTGACCATCTTCATATACAGGCAGTCCACGTCATATGCATGAGTACGCTCAAGATGCAATTGCGTATGTTCGTCACTATGGATGTCCAGATATATTCACTACATTCACATGCAATCCAGCTTGGGACGATATACAACAGCTGATGGTAAAACAGAAAGTGTTTGGGTCTGTACGCTGCTGGATGTACTCAGTGGAATGGCAAGAGAGGATTGTTACATGCACATGTATAGTACTAATCTCGCTCTATAACAAAATCACTTCAAACGAAATCGACAATTTAATATGCGCTGAAATACCCGATGCCGACCGACGTCAATAAGGATTTGCATGAAGTTGTGACGAAAAATATGATACATGGACCTTGTGGTACACTGAATCCAAATTCACCATGCATGATAGACGGAAAATGCTCTAAGCGATATCCTAGAGCATTAGTATCCAACATAGTTACAGGAAACGATGGATATCCTTTATACAGAAGGAGATCAACAGAAGATGGCGGTAAATTAGCAACCATACAAATGCGAAACGGTGACATCGAAGTAGACAACCATTGGGTTGTTCCATATTCGCCTTTGCTATAAAAAACATACAAAGCGCACATAAACGTGGAATAATGTAACTCCGTTAAATCGATTAAATACATTTGTAAGTACGTGAATAAAGGCAGTGACATAGCAGTTTTTGGCGTGCAACCAGAAAGAAGTGATAGGAATGCGGTCATAGATATCGATGAAATCGCACAGTATCAGGCTGGAAGATACATAAGCAGCAATGAAGGTGTATAGCGAATTCTTTCATTTCTCATACATGAACGAAGTCCAGCTTTTGTTCACTTAGCAGTACATCTATTGTAGAAAATGGACAACGCGTTTATTTCACAGCTGCAAATGTGCAACAAATAGCCCTGAATCCACCGGCTACAACGTTAACTGCTTTCTTCACGTTATGTCAAAATGACGCGTTTGCGAAAACACTGCTGTATCACTGATTGTGACGTCAAAATAAAATTTGGTTGAAAAAATATTTCCCTATATTCAAATCAATTATAAGAATCACGATTGGCAAAGTGAACGAGCTATTGTTGCCGCCAAGAACAAAGACGTCTACGAACTTAACAATATTATTCAGTTCCCTTTTTAATGTTTCACAATTTTATATGTTTTTGTTTTAACTTTCTTTCTTCTTTTTCAGTGCAAAAGATCTGCTATAGTTCATCAAAATGTCAAGGAAGCAGCAGAACGACGTGTAGCCAGACTTGAGGATGCACGGGGATCGCGTTCTGCAGTTTCATAACTGGTTCGTTCTCAACTGAATGTACGCGACAGGCTGATAGTGACTGAAATAGGTTAGTAGGAATATCAAAAGTATCTTTTTTATATAGAATTTGATTTTCTATCTTTGTTTATATTTCAAAATCTATCAAATCGTATGTAGAAATGGAGATTTTTTTTAATTAGTTCCAATTATCTATTTGTCTTCCCTTAACATTTAATTAGTTACAATTATCTCTCTGTCTTCCCTTAACATTTAATTAGTTACTTTTATATTTCGCAATTTTATATGTTGCCTGAAATACTCTACTTTGTGGCGACACGTAAAGACGTTGAAATTAACTACAAATATGCGTGTCCAGCTGCAAAACGATCGATCAGCTGAGATATTCTCACATCAATTGCTGGAAATTGGGAACGGAAATGTGCCGGTTGATATGATTTCAGGACGAATTTCATTGTGTCATAAATTCTGCAATTTAGTGATGTCAAAAGAAGAATTGGTTGAAAAAATATTTCCCAATATTCAAATCAATTATAATAATCACGATTGGCTGAGTGAACGAGCTATTTTTCCCGCCAAGAACAAAGACGTCTACGAACTTAACAATATTATTCAGTTCCTTTTTTAATGTTTCGTTATTTTATATGTTTTTGTTATAACTTTCTTTCTTCTTTTCCAGTGCAATCGATCTTTCATTTGAATTCAAATCATATCGTGAATTGACCTCTTGGAGTGATGCGATCATTTGTGAGCACGGCGATGAACGCGACAGACAGTGGCTGAAAGACATCAAAAATATTGTATACCCACAAGCATTGTGAAATTAAACACATTAGAAACGTGTGCTTTCTCTTTTCTTTTTTTTCCATTTAACCAGACTGAGCCACAGCAACCCGTGGCCGGGTACAGCTAGTAATATTAGGTCCTTACATATGAAATTGGCGTTTTGTTTGGGAGGAACATAAAGTTGATTTTTTTTTAATATAATATATAATATATAAAAGTTATAACTGTTGACCAAATTTTGTTTCACATGTATTTCTGATTGAACCTCATGTTTTTCTGACTTTTCCCCCAGAGATATTGTTAACATCGCAATAAGCCCACAACATTTTATTATTACTGGATAAAACAATAAATACAAGTGGATTATTTTTCTGTTTATTCATAGATTTAATACAAGAAGATTTTACTATAAATAATTTTCTTATGTAAAGAAATTTCGAGCTTCGTGGTTTTGCGGGTTCTGTTTTTATTTTCCTTTATATACTCTTATAGTTAGTTAATTTAGACTTCAAAGCTTTAAACATTTTCCAATGAAACCTAATTTTTATGATTGATTGGAAATGGTGTTTTCGACTCGCACGCATGGGGACTTAATTATGGAAAAGGGTATCTACGATTCGACTCGCAACATTTTCCGCTTTCGAGTAGATAATAGTTTTCTTTACTAATTTATCGTAAATTGCGATTGTTTCAAAATGAATATAATTGAAATACTACCTCCGTCCCCACTAATCGCCAAAAGAATAATAAAAAAAAAATCCACTTATGTACGAGTACGTCAGGACATTCAGCCAGACTACAATTACACGAACTGTCTGGTGGATATTCTCCCGTCTCTGCGGATATGACTCAAGCAAGTAGACTTCGACAGTGTGGGTGACCGTTTTAGCGAACTATTCACTTGGTCACAATAAAGATTCAATCAATCAACACGACAAGGTGTTCAAAACTGACTCAGATGAACTAGAAATTTTACGAGAAACTGTTTTGAATAATACTTAGGCCGAGGCCACACCAAAGTGCTTCGTTAGGTGCTAAGCTAGGTTTTACGTGACTCATATATTAGGTGACTTCATGCGTGGCCACACCAAAGTGCTACGCACAAATTCATTTGACAGTTGGGAGCGGTTGAGTGAACACACGATGTCACTCACAAAACTAACCAATTTCATTACAACTTACCATCTTTATTTACTTTCTGTGCAACTTCATTCCAACGTGATTTTATTACAGGTACATTTTTGTATAATTTGCTCGATGTGTTCCACAACGGCTCCCTTTTATACACAGCTGTCATTAAAACTTCCGCCATCTTGTAAATTAACCAACACATCTGTTCGCTAGGAGATTCACTCGATGACTAATCATCATGCAACGTGGCGCGAAGCGTGTAGTGTGGCCACTGCGATAGTATGCGGTACGTTGGTTCGCTAGGATATGTCGTCTAACTCGCAACATAGCTCTAAGCATCAAGCGAGGCTTGTGTGGCCGAGGCCTTAGGGATACATACAAAAATGACCCAACCCACATTTTACCTGTTCTGAGAGAATCGAGGAAATATCTCGCCCCGTTTAATGGGTTTGTACGAAACAAAATGATTTTAAGACCTAATTTTACCAAATCATATTTATATACTGGCTTGATATTTTTACACGAGCAGGATTGAAGTATACTTTTAGATATTTCAAATAAACATCTGTATTGTATACATCAATGAACTATATCGTATGCAGTTTTTGCTTTTCAAAATAATTTATTTTACTGGAGTTCTATTAACTTTATTCGCATTATAACCAAATAATTACCTCAAAAATGTTCGAATACACTAGTTCAAAATGTTTTTAGAAGTTGATGCCCTGTTGAATTTTCCAAAATGATTCCACTTGAACACACCTAACAACAATTACAGTTTAAAATAATTTACCGTATATCATCAAACAGCGAAATGTATTAAAATAAATATAGTCTTTGATTAGATACTAAAATCGTTGTTTTAAAATTTCAGGAATACATTATTGAGTAAGAATAATATATTGATTAAGAATAATCTTTATGGTTACATAAAAATTCTTCTTGTACTTTGTTTTAACAAATAAAGAAAACCATTCAACTCGCTAAGTATTTAAAATGTTATAAAATTAAAACTCTGTTTTATTAAACTGAATTTATTGCAAATTACAATGCATTTCAACACTTGCTGTGTCATTATCAGTGAGTTGTGAAAAACTTAAGTACATATATTAATTACACCATGATGTGTGTTGTTCATGGTAAAATATGGTAGAATAAAAGTGTTTATACTATTTACATAAAAGGAAAAAATAAGTAAAATAAAAAACTTATTTTATATTTTGTATTCACCACAGGTTTAATTTAGGTTCACAACTAGTTTCGAAGACCACCGTCTTCTTCGTCAGGTGAATATAAACTAAGTTGCTAAAATATATTCTGTACAAGTGTAAATAACCTAATATAAAAGAGGCGAGGTAGGGGGAGTGAAGTGGGGAGAACCACCTGTGGTGAACACAAAATATAAAATAAGTTTTATTTTACTTATTTTTTTCCTTTTATGAAACTATAGTCTTTTCGAAGATTCAAGAAGACAACTGACCTAATGATAACACACAGCAAGTGTTCAAATGCACGCGAGTTGCAATAAATAAAATGAAATAAAACAAACTAACCTTGTTTCAATTTTATATTAATTATGGAGTTCAACAAAGTCCGCCAGTTATTTAAACTACCGCGTCTCTTATTATCAGCGCTAATATTTTGGAGTATCGTGGATCTTCGAAATTTCTTGAATTAGTGATATGATAAATGATATTTTGTCTTAAAATAAAGTTCCTAACTATGCACGGATGGATAAACAACTATCAGCATGATTTTGTAACGTCACCTACTCGTATATGAACTAATTTCGGAGCACGGCAAAATGTGAAACTAAAGAGATAACTTGTATAAAATGTCTTTTACTTATAATTATCTAAAATTGTTACAAGAATATTTCTGGTAAATATCGACACCATTAATATACGAATATTTCAATTAATGACAATTTAAAAGCTAAATAAATTAAAAACAATCACATACCATCAAATCTTTCTCCATTATGCTGAAATTTTGATTTCCATCGCTCTCTTTGCAAGAGGTATCTCTTCTAGACCAGTGTTTGCGGGTTCGATTCCCATGGTGCACAATTTTTCCCTCAAATCTTAATATGTTTCTGGTTTATTGGACAGATTGCAATAAGCCCACCAAGTTTTACTATGTACAACTAACGTGTAATATCACACAATACAATATGTATTGCACGAAATTTGAAGACTACACATCCAACTCATTGATTCATAGTCAATATGGCAAAAGTTCATATTACTATCTTAATATACTCGTACATACTCCAAATTGTCAATGCGAATTTAAATGATGTGTCTAAAACTAAAAGTAGCTCTAGCCTTATGAAGCTTTTAAGAATTCGGAGAAACGTTCTGTGGATTTTGCGCAGGTTCTACTAAAATAAAAAGTCCAGGAACCAATATTGCTGAAACCAACTCACAACGAACCCGTGTGCAAGATAGAAGCGAAAGCGAAGGTTCACGAGTTGAACTGACCAGATAATGATCTTGACGGACGATATTATGATAATAACACTGCTGAAGTAAAGTGACTGGTATTACATGAGGTAAACTTTCAGTTTGGTCAGTAATAAGGACATACTCCATAGTCACAAAATAACACCACAAATCGGTCAACAGTGGTAAAGTTTGAGGTCTTAAAACCTAGATGTAATGTTTAGATGCCTTCACTAAAAATACACGAATAAACTGTCTAAACAAACTGGTTCAACATTAGGAATTAATTAGCCAACAGCCAACACACTAAGGCAATGAGTATGAAAAACTCGGACTATTTCAGGGCATCTAATAAACTAAACATGATAAACGTTATTAAATGTGGAAAGATCGCATCCGTCTATCACGTCACGTCCTTCTTCTATAAAAAACAAAACTGATCGCCAGTTCCCTGGTTTAAGGACTTTTATATCAAAAGTTGCTTGGCTTCTGTTTACTGCAAATTTTTATAATTAATTTTTGAATGTGATATTTGACTAAAAACGCGCCACGTGACATAATATATCAAGGTTTGAAAAAATGTCGCAAAAAACATATAAAAGGGGGCAAAGGCGAAAAAGCATGATTAATAATTTAGAATTTTTATATATTGACTAAATTTTTTTTAAAAATCTTATGAAGGTCCCAAGGACGAAAACCGCGTCCAGAGTTCACTCTGAACTCCCTATCTAAAGTTAAGTAATTTCACAGAAATAATTCAAAATAAAAAAAAGGTTTACGCGTATTTATTATTGGTTGAACAACTTTATTTAACATTCTCCAAGAACATTATATTCTTCTACCCTGTGCCAGACTTCTGCTGGGTGCCCCATTCCGACGATCTGAACATCCCCAACAACACTATTTACTGTACGGGCTTTCAGATCTACAGAATATTTACAAGTGTCCTTGAATTCAAGGCATAACTTTGACAATTTGACGATTATTATTATTACAATTATTCAATATACGAAAAAACTTCACCCGCAAAAAACATATTTGATGGTTAAAACATTATTTAAAAAAAATCTAAATTATTTGCTCAATCAACTCAGAACAGGTAAATTTGGGTTGGGGCATTTTTGCATAAATACACCCGATTCGAAGTCCCCGCGAAATATCCGTCGTGTCACAAATTAGCTATCTGTTAACCCTCGTTTTTTTTCATAAATCTAAGCTCTTCACCGCGTTCTCCAAATTGATCTCAAACAGGTATAAATATCCTTTCGAACAGTCAATTCGTCATCAGCGTATCCCAGCAAAAGATGGCTGGACGCTATATACCCCTGCAGTAGTTAAAGACCCTCTTCCAGTCCGTTTCAGTAAATTAAAAGAAATTGTAACCGTAATTTGAAAAGGCAATCTTTCCTGACATCTAAACAGATGAAATCGAATCTACGAGATGCATGCATTGAAAAGCGTAAATTCGCTTATTTGAGTTCTCGAACCTTCTTAAAATAGTCCGTATTTAGTTCCAATCAACAGAAACATGACCGGTCCGAATGTCAACAAATAAATACAATAATAAGCATTGTATCATTTCAATACTCATTCTCGTTTTTAGTATCTAAAAATTAAATAGTGTCACCCATGACTAAGAAAAGGGAAAGGGACAGGAGAAAGAGATAACGGAAAATCAACAAAAACCATGCTTTTTTAATCTGCTGTTTGAAGCGTCCTAACGAGGGTGCAAGGCTTACTAGTATGTTCGCTGGTTTAAGAGTTTATAAACCAATCGCAAAAAAATAATAGAATAATTGAATTGGAACGTTGGGTTTCTAAAATAATAGAATAATTGAATTGGAACGTTGGGTTTCTAAAATAATTGAATAATTGAATTGGAACGTTGGGTTTCTAAAATAATAGAATAATTGAATTGGAACGTTGGGTTTCTAAAATAATTGAATAATTGAATTGGAACGTTGGGTTTCTAAAATAATAAATCTGTGGATTTCAGTCTAAATTATATTTTCATCAAACACTATACGTACATATAGATATATTCTTAAACAGAATAATTTAACACTTAAATGCGAAAAATCCAACACAACACACTTAAATTAAAGTAATAGATCTGTTTCACTTTACAAAAGTATCGTTAGACATTGTCAATCTGTAAATCAAAACATGCCTGTCACTATAACTTAAATTTACTACGCAGATTTATTTCATATTTAAGTGTTAAATCATTCTGTTTAAAAATGAAGTTCTACTATAAATACCAAATCAATTAATACATATACATACTCGTATATACATTCAAAAGTGTTGATCAATAAGCGAATTATTAAATTATTTTTATTGTTTAAAGAACAAAAAATTTGACAGTGGTTCTTTTCATTCCGATTTATGGTGAAAGAAAATTTTAATCGGGGAGAAAATACTGCGCCAATCTCCCCAACTCGAGAAGTCGAATAAATCAAACGACATTTTCCAGGTCGGATACGATCATATAAACCATCTTTTTAACGAGAAAATGCGCTAACCAACTTGCACCACCAATATATTGTAACTTAGGGATTCTTATAAAACTTTTGGATTTGTATGTTAATCGTAAACCGTTATACAAGTATTACACTGTCTAACGGCAGAGGCTCATAAAAATGGCTGGGTATTTTCTAAACGAGACCCCGTTGGATTTTATCAACCTGCGTCATTATTTGACCCATGTCCAAATATCCGAGGCAGCATAGTCGGTGCAATGATCCGGCCGACTTACGGGTATTAATAATTATTGACATTCTCAGACCTTCGACCTGATTTTATTTACTGTCGTTCACTTTTATAGCTTTTAAAAGCTGTAATTTATAAATTAAAAAACACAGCGCTGTTGAGATCTTTTACTACGAATCAACGCTACACAAGGCATAAATTTATAAATAATTGTATTATTTGAGTTAACTTTTCGCATAATTTTATATCTAGATATAACCGGTGTTTTTATTTTATAACTGTGTTGAAAATAATGTATTCAAACGAACCTATTCGGAGATTAGTGGATAGAAAACAGTTTAAGGTAAATTGTTTTTGTTTGTTGTTGATCCATAAAAAAGAGCATGGTGATGTAATATTCCTTAGTCATGTTCTGGTGGCGTAAACTACACGGTGACTCTTCAACTTGAGGTGTTTCCGATCAGATATCACCGTCGCATACTTGACCTGCCACATCAATCATATTTTGATTATTAGATTCATCTCACTTTTAATTTCCTTGAACATTTTTTTATTAAAGTTCAAATCCGTTGCTAAATGCATTTTATATATTTCTACCATATATTCTACGACATTTCCCGACGTTCATATATTAAAAATATATTAAAGTAAATGGAGAAATTCTAATATACAATATTCAATATACTATAATATTGTTTCACAGGTTCAAACAGAAAAAGGAACAATTATTTTTCAATGAACTCCTATCAATCAGACATGTCTGAAAGTGTTTGCGGTCTAAGAATTTCATTAATTAGGATCCTACTTTCATAATGCACTAGGTACGAGCGTATGTGTATGTTGGTCACAATCGGTGTTCGTGGTCGTGGCACTGGCAAAACCGTTTGACAGTGCTTTTGTAAAACGAAACAGATGTCACTTTAATTTATGTTATTGTGAGAATTAATTTTGAAAATCTTTCATAATTTATCTTTCTAAGTGGGCAAACCATCTCGATGTTCTATTATTCTTAAACGCTGCACCTTCCTTCAATCCGCATTATTTCCTAATATATTCATACTTTGTTTTTACCCGCTATCAAAATTTGAAATATTACCACTTAATATTATTAGAAAATATACTATTATAATAAACACTTGTGAATGTCTCATCAGACATAACTAAAATGCAAGTCGAAACAAAGTTAATCGAATGAATGTATCAAGTCGCAACACAAGTTCTTCAACTTGTGTGGAACTTAAATATGACATTTTCAGTTTCATCCCCAATTTGAGAAGTGCAATATATTATATTAACATTTTAGCGTGTAAAAACCTTTCACCGGAAAGCGTAGCGCGAATATAAATGCAAAACGAACGCGAAGAGCGAAAATTTGAGCTCCCTAACAAACACAATAAAAATAATTGACATTTTTCCCTACTGATTAGTAACATGAGCCATGAAAACTCACAACCTTGGATATGATGAGCTTTCGAGTTCATTCAATAATTAAGGTTAACATAATTTAAATTAATAACATAATTTGATGAGCAGAATATCGAAAAATTATTGTACTATTCCAAAAATTTCATTTACCGTACAATCAAATATATTGTAATATTAGTCTGATAACGAGCAGAAAGCCCCGCCCCATAAGCTTTAAGTTGATGATCTTTAAAACTGTGGTAGTAAGAGATATCGTGTATCGATTTGCTGGAGCGATCAAATCAAGGCAGTATCAACTCTTTTATATAACATCCTAAACTGTCATGCGGCCCCTCAATATCTCGCAGATAATGTTCAGCATCTCTCCGATGATGGACATGCGCTACGCTCGAGCAGAGTGCCTTTTGACATTTCCAGTTCATCGCTCCTCCTTCACGTCGTCCTTTACTGGCCATGCTTTCAGACTCTGGAACCGGCCGCCTTAAGACTCTCACCCGATTTGGCTTCCTTCAAACAGCCACTTAAACATATTCGATTTATCTTCCATGACGAAATGTATTTCTTAAAACCTCCAATTTCGTTGTCCATTTTTCTTGTGAATCTTTGGTGACATTTACAAGTATTTTTTTACTGTTATTTTATTTATTTTTAATACTTTGAGTATGTTTGTTATTTTCTTAAATGACTACATAGTAGCTGGCAATTTGTCTGCATAACTCATGTCAGATTGGTTGGAAGAGATAGTATGAGATAGTTTTGAGAACCAAAATGACTAGGGAAACTTAAATAAATAAATAAATACAGGTTTATTGATAGCAACATAGTACGTACATAATACATTCAGATATATTTCAAGAACATATTAAAAAGAGAATACATTAAAAAACAGAAGCTATCAAAAGGTCTGGGCTCATCTAATAACATCCCCCCGGCCAAGATACACCCCACCAATATAGAGCGAGCCCAGCCACGGGGACACCAGATGTTTTTCAGCCCACACCCTTGACATAAATAATAAGTAGAGAAAAAAACACAGAAAACAAATAGATGAAAAAAAAACATTCAAGAGAGAAGACATTAAAAGGTCCGGGCTCATCCCACAAACATTCCCCCGGCCGAGATACACCCCACCAATGTAAGGCGAGCCCGACCGCAAGGGCATCGGAGGGCTTCCAGCCCACACCCCCGCATATCTATAATAGATTAAAAAACAAAAAACGTATGGTCAAAAAACCGTTACGTACTTGATCAATGCCTGTACGACAAAGAGGAGATAAATTTATTATATTTCATTATATGGGTTGCGTTAAATATACGAGTACATAGAAAAGTTCTTACAAAGGGGAAAGTAATGTAAACAAATTGATTGTAATAAGGCTATGTAATTTAATTATAAATATTTTATACGCCATAAGAAGGCAAACAACGTTTCAGATGATTATTTGTCAGAAGAGCGGGTCTTTAATGAAATCATTTTCAGAATCTTAAATGTCTACAACGAGGCCGAGTGAATCGTCAACAAACAATATTTTGGGACGTTCCGGAGACTGGTGCAGACTGTGATTCAGACACCGACACCGACACCAGTACTAGTAACATACTTGGCGGTTAGTGGGACGTGCATTCTCTCTCGGCTAAGGGCCGTGCGTGGCCCGTGATCTCCGATTCAGCCGGTCTGTACCTGTACCTGTACCTGCCTCGGATAATTCCGACGAACATAACAGGTACCTAACGGATGAGTCACGCCTTATTTGCCCAAAGAAATACCAGCGCAATTTGTCAGATTCGGTCCAACTTAGAAAGAATATTACATCAACGCTTATCGTCAATTTCTAGAACATACGAATAATATTAGGTGTACAAATAAGTTTCCGCCGTTTTTTATAAAAAAATGGGCATTTATTGTGAAAGAACGGAACCTCATGTTTTATTCGAAGTAGTACCCATCGCTTGCCACTACTTTTCCCCATCTTTCTGTCAGCATACGAATACCGTGTCAGTCATCATCATCATCTTTTGAGGCTATCCACGAATCGACTTAATTTTTGGTATCTTCATATGATGTGAAGTGCTGCTCAGACAGGCCATGCGTCATCGATCAAAACAAGTGGAAATCAGAAGGAGCAATGTCTGGTGAATACAGCGGGTGGGGTAAAACTTCTCAATTGAGTGTTTCCAAATAGGTTTTGACCGGTGCCGCAACATGTGGACTAGCATTATCATGCAGGAGAATAATTTTGTCGTATCTGGCGTAGTAGTGGGCGCGCTTTTCCTCGAGTGCTCGACTCAATCTCATCAATTATGTTCGGTAGACAGCCCCAGCAATGGTTTCATTCGGTTTGAGCAACTCATAATACACGACACCAAGCTGATCCCACCAAATACACAACAAGAGTTTTTTTCCATGAATATTTGGCTTAGCCGTAGATGTTGAAGCATGACCAGGGGATCCTCATGATTTCTTCCTTTTTGGATTATCATAATGGATGCATTTTTCATCACCAGTGACTATATGGTGCAGAAAACCCTTTCGTTTATGCCTGGCAAGCAGCATTTCACATGTGGAAAATTGGCATTCAAAGTTTCTCCGTGTCAGTTCATATGAATCCCAATTTCTTTGTTTTTGAATCATTCCCAATGATTTCAACCCATGTGAAATTGCTTGTTGAGTCACTCCTAATGTAAGTGCAAGTTCTTCTTGCGTTTGGCACGAATCTTGATCCAATAATACTTCAAATTCCGCGTCTTCGTACACTTTCGGCCTTCCGCTACGTTCTTTGTCTTCGATGTCAAATTCACCGTTCTTAAACTTTTGAAACCACTCACGACAACTTCTCTCACTTAAGGCAGCCTCACCATATGCTTCTACAAGCAATCGATGCGCCTCAGCTGCAGATTTCTTCAAATTGAAGAAGTAAATCAAAAGTTCCCGCAAATGACGCTTATTCGGCTCAAAACTTGACATTTTCGAACACAAAAAAATATGTTATACTGATAAAAATTCACTAATATTTCAAGGTCATGTTGTTGACAGATGTCCAACCTTACGATAATGACATTTTACATCTGACAATTTTAACCATAACTTACTGGTGGCGCCAACTTTTGTCAAACGGCGGTGACTTATTTGTACACCCAATAATATTTTCTGGATGAAATCGATATGTTGAGTGCATCATCATAACCACGACGAGTATTGTTGGTTAGGTGGGGAAAACAGATGTTCACTTCAATCTATACTGGCACACATCTTTCACTTCTACCACGTGCATACATCTTTTCAAGCATACTTTCCTATTGTAAAAGTTTTCACTTCCCTCTTTTCGAATTTTATTCATTTCATCGTGCAACGTTTTCTTAACTCTTTCTCAACTTCTCATACCTTCTATACTACTTGTATACATCATTTTTTGCAAATCTTTCATATTTCTACATGGCCGAAGAATCTCAAACCTCCTTTCTACATCTTAAGCATTGCGTCCTCATTCCTTATTCTATCACATATTGTTTGTTCACACATTCTACGCAATGCTCTCGTTTCTTCCGTATTTATCTTATATTCATCCCATTTTTGGCACGTCCAAGTTTTGCTTGCATTTCCTAATGTTGGGACCAATACTAGGTTAGTCAAAAAGTTTTGAAAGCGGAAATGAAAATACATTTTTTTGGGGGGAAATCACTTTTATTGCCCAGTATAGTCTCCCATAAGATCAATACACTTGGTCCAACGATCTTCCAACTTTGTTGTCCCATCACGGAAGTGACTTTCTCGAAGACTTGCAAAATACTCCTCTACGACGGCTTTAACCTCATCGTTTGATGAAAAATGCTTTCCACGAAGGAATTTTTTGAGGTGTGAGAACAGCCAGAAGTCAGAGGGAGCTAAATCTGGCGTATAGGGTGGATGCTGCAACAATTCGTACCCCAATTCACTGATTTTCGCGATGGTTTTTTGAGCTGTGTGAGCAGGTGCATTGTCTTGATGAAAAATGATTTTTTTCTTCTGCAAACCGGGTCTTTTTTCACAGAGTTGATTGTCTTACCAGTTTGGAGATAATCTATCAATAAAATTCCTTTTGCATCCCAAAAAACTGACGCTACCTTCTTGGCCGATTTCTGGACACGAACTCGCTTCGGAGCCGAAGTGCCTGGTTCACACCACTCCTTAGCCTCTTGTTTTGATTCAGGATCATGGTGGTAGACCCGAGTCTCATCCATAGTGATGAATCGACGCAGAAAATCCTTTTTATCCTTTCGAAATTGCTCCAAATGTTGCTCAGAAAGTCGCATTTGAACGTGTTTTTGTTGCATTGTTAGCAAATGCGGCACCCATTGTGCACACAGTTTTTTGAAACCCAAAACTTCAGCCAAAATATGCCATGTTGTTCCATGTGAGATGCCTACGGTGTCAGCTATCACATCCACAGTCGATCGATGATCTTCCAAAACCATATCCTGTATTTTCGCTATGATTTCTGGTGTTGATGCACTTTTTGGACGTCCTGAGCGTGGATCGTCTTCAACGCTTGTACGGCCACGCTTAAACTCCAAAACCCATCGGTGAACGGTCGGAAATGAAGGAGAAGACTCCTTTAATACTTTCACCATCTTTGCATGGATCTCAGTAGCCGATAAACCTTCCAAAACAAAGAATTTAATCACTGCACGATATTCGAATTTTTCCATTGTTAAAAAATACACTGACACGTCAACTTCAAATGGCTTGTAAACAAAGAATGAATTGACAGATCGAAATGAAATTTTGAGTACGTTCTTATAAAAGATGAAATATTAAAATGGCGTAGAAATTTTGTTTTTTCTACTGCTCCATAGATGTCGCTTTCAAAACTTTTTGACTAACCTAGTATAACATTACGAGCAGCCAGGTTTGCTTCACGTGAATGCATGTTATGTTATGTGCACCCGCTTGAGATCCTGTAAAACCTTCTGAAGCTATGGCATATGTTAGACAAATCACATTAATACAAACAAGCAAAAGGTCTATGTTTTAAGATTTACAGAGACAGAATATATTACATTGAACGTTGAATATATTTGAAAATAAAGATAAAGGAAACATAAGTGAAAGAAGAGTTTGTTTCTGTCCCGTTTTTTGCAAACAGACAATTTGTAGGATTATACCACTATCTTGTGAAATATTGAAGGAGGATTTATTTATAAAGAATCCTTTTCCAAGGAAGTGTCGGAAGAGACTAGCCGGACAATACTCCAGAACACATTTTTGATAATTGAGGACGTTAGCTATAAAGGAAGCTAGCATTACTTAAACACCAAACGTGGTCACATGTAAATTATCATGTACATTTATGAAGGTCCAGAAAATGTTCTGCACCAAAAGTGCTCTGCGCTCTGTTCGTTTTGTTGGTTATGTTTATGGACCTACGAAACGAACAAGTACATAAATTTAAAAAAATATAAATAAAAAACCAGCGAAAAAAATACATTTTTGGTTTACTTGAAACGTCGAAAACGTATAAATGAATCCAGCTATATGGATATTTTCTAGTTAAATTACGTCTTAATTTTTTCTTCCGTACAAAGCGGCGAAATATTATTTCAATTATCTAAAATATTCTAAAAACTTATGTCGGGAGTAGACGGTGATGATGAAGAGTACGCATTTCCATCAACGAGTATATCTTATGCAGGTGACATATAATATTACCGTGATTAACATGAAGTATGTCACAGAGATAATTTACAGGTTAAAATGACCTCGTTCTTCCCTTGTGAAAATATGGTATATCTGAAGAATCGGGGCTTTTTTAGCCCTTAATATCATATATCAACATCTTTATCTTATGCAACTGAGTGTAGAAGCATATGCTTAATATGGTTAGACAACATATATTTTAATTAAAGAAAATAAAGCCGACACTCGGGTGCTTCGCTTATCTTGAAGACCAATTTGTTTTAGTAATCTCAAGTAACTGACCCACACAGTGTTACATTTATAAATTATAGTTTTATGGAGCCTGTTGAAAAGAAAGTTAGCGCTCGAGTTAGTTTTATTAATAAAACAAACAAGGCATGCACCCATCATACTCGTATAACACAACAGGTAAATTGTTTTCATATCCGCAGAGACGGGAGAATATCCACCAGACAGTTCGTGTAATTGTAGTCTGGCTGAATGTCCTGACGTACTCGTACATAAGTGGAAACATATTTTTTATTATTGTTTTGGCGATTAGTGGGGACGGAGGTAGTATTTCAATTATATTCATTTTGAAACAATCGCAATTTACGATAAATTAGTAAAGAAAACTATTGTCTACTCGAAAACGGAAAATGTTGCGAGTCGAATCGTATATACCTTTTTCCATAATTAAGTTCCCATACGTCCAAGTCGAAAACACCATTTCTAATCAATCATAAAAATTAGGTTTCATTGGAAAATGTTTAAAGCTTTGAAGTCTAAATTAACTAACTATAAGAGTATATAAAGGAAAATAAAAACAGAACCCGCAAAACCACGAAGCTCGAAATTTCTTTACATAAGAAAATTATTTATAGTAAAATCTTCTTGTATTAAATCTATGAATAAACAGAAAAATAATCCACTTGTATTTATTGTTTTATCCAGTAATAATAAAATGTTGTGGGCTTATTGCGATGTTAACAATATCTCTGGGGGAAAAGTCAGAAAAACAGGAACGTGAAAAAAAAAATTCATTTACATATCGTGCACCCCCATTTTCTTTTCTCGCTGACATAGACCCCCTGCAAGTCGAAATCGACCCTTAGGGGTCCATATACTACCTTGATCAAAAAGTTTTAGGACTTTGTTCATAAAATCGAAAATACAAGTTCATTAATCAAAATCGATATGGTCCCCTTCAGTACTCCTCATCGACTGCAACGCACTTACGCCAGCGCTTGATCTAATCCTCGAAACACCTTCTTCTTCTTCTTCTAAGTGCCCTGTCGGGTCCCCCCAACGTTGGCGATCACTTCGGCGAATCCGTCTCGGTCCTGAGCCGCCCGGAACAGTTCCTCTGCACTCCGGATGCCGGTCCACTCCCTCACATTCCGCAGCCAGGACATCTGTCTTCTTCCGGGCCCCCGGTGTCCCTCGATTTTCCCCTTCAATATAAGCTGGAGCAAGTGGTACTTCTCTCCACGCAGCACGTGACCCAGATATGAAATCTTTCTAACTTTTATAGTGGACAACAACTCCCTGTCAGCTCTAGCTCGCCTCAGGACTTCGGTATTTGTCACCATGTCTGTTGGATAGTATTCGAATTGTTTTTGGTCAAAAACTCATGGAAATCATGTCTTTCGCGATTTCAACGCGGTCCTTTTTTTGCATGAAATTGAGGTGTTTCGGCACCAGTTTTGCAGCGACACGTCTGAGGCCCTAATCACTAACCAAAATGTCTTGAGCGGATCCATAAGCGATGTTCAAGTCCTCTGCCAGCTCTCTGATGGTCAATTTGCGGTTTTCGGCCAACATTTCTTTGATTTTATCGATGTTTTCATCGGTTTTCGACTGGCACTGCGTTCGTCATCCTCGACCGACTCACGACCACTTCTGAAGCGTTCGTGCCACCGAAAAACACTTCTCCAACATTTCCAAGGTCTGCGGACCGTTAAATCCGTTTTTGACACAAAATTTAATGCAAACTCGTTAATGCACAGTTTATGCCATTTTCAAACTTGTAAAAAATCGAAAACACGCACAAAGGTAGATGTACTCAGTACAGCGTAACTTTTACAAATGTCAAGCTATGACGCTGAAATTCGGAGGGAAGTGTCAATGACAGATGTGGTAACCTAGCAAAAAAAAAGAATTCCAATCGGGTGACTGACAACGCCACACGGTGGCCGGTCCTAAAACTTTTTGATCAAGGTAGTAGACCACTTTGGGAATATTTGGTCTACAGGGATATAATTCTCGGGTTTGGAGAAACGATAGTCAGGCAATGCTTGCTTGTGAATTTAGACAAATAATACGCATTTAAAGGACCTTTGTTAATTGAATATCGATTGTGAATTGAACTCAATCTGAAAATCAAAGGGGATGTAAACCGGTTGAATGCCCTAATTTACTAAGACCGTCAATGTAATTGGCTGGTTTCATAAAATATCGGTTTAAATTAGAGGATGTTTTTAAATTTTGTGCAATTCCGCCCAATTTGAAAAATGGTATGTAGTTTTCGTATTGTATCAAGTATGTTTTAAAGGGCGTTTTGTAGCTTTAATTTTGCACCTTTTATGCAATACTGTCAAAATAAGATGGCTTAATTAAGTAAGACAAAGTGTATTTATGAACCAGGAATGAATGAGTTCATTACATGCCAATTTAACATATCTTAAATACGCTCTGAACCCACAAAATATCAGCTTAAGTAATATTTCTAACACAAGTTTATTTCTACATTATTTAACTCAAAATATGACATCCTTGCAGTATAATGCAGTATAATGTGAACCGCATGATCTCTTTTAAAAATAAGGAATCATTATAATAGTATTTACGAGCATGTTATGTATGGAATGAGGCAGTGATATTACAAAATATGACATCCTTGCAGTATACCATAAATGTGAACCGCATGATCTCTTTTGAAAATAAGGAATCATTATAATAGTATTTACGAGCATGTTATGTATGGAATAAGGCAGTGATATTACAAAATATGACATCCTTGCAGTATACCATAAATGTGAACCGCATGATCTCTTTTGAAAATAAGGAATCATTATAATAGTATTTACGAGCTAGTTATGTATGGAATGAGGCAGTGATATTACAAAATATGACATCCTTGCAGTATACCATAAATGTGAACCGCATGATCTCTTTTGAAAATAAGGAATCATTATAATAGTATTTACGAGCATGTTATGTATGGAATGAGGCAGTGATATTACAAAATATGACATCCTTGCAGTATACCATAAATGTGAACCGCATGATCTCTTTTGAAAATAAGGAATCATTATAATAGTATTTACGAGCTAGTTATGTATGGAATGAGGCAGTGATATTACAAAATATGACATCCTTGCAGTATACCATAAATGTGAACCGCATGATCTCTTTTGAAAATAAGGAATCATTATAATAGTATTTACGAACATGTTATGTATGGAATGAGGCAGTGATATTACAAAATAAAACGTGAAATCATATTTTCTGCGAACATATTGCGATAGTAATTAACATGTATGATCTGTTTTATAAGCGATGAGGTGAGAACATACCTAATAGTGTATGGGGTGAACGAATGATCGAGTGGCTGAAAAAGTTTTTCAACATTTTTTGTGAATCTGACTACACACCGAAAGACTGGAGTGAATTGCCTTCCGTTATATAAAGGTAAGAGTGCAAGAATGGAGTGTGGAAGTTATAGATCCATTAATTTGCTGCGTGTAGTAACTGTACGGAAAATTCTGATAAAAGAGTGAGAAGAAAGACGGAAAACAAAGTGTGGGATGCTCAGGGTGTCTTTAAATGAAAGACGATGCGTAGATCAGATTTTTTCTATGCGTATGCTTGTAGAAACATGTATGGCAAATAAAAAAGGCATATTGTGTGTTTGTGGACTTGGAAAAATTATATGACCGCGTTATAAGAGACAAGCTATGGAAAATATTGAACTAATATGATGTTGAACGTAAACGAATACCTTGTATTGCGTCATTATAGGCGCAAGAAAAGCATGTTTTAGTTTAATTGGTGCCTTAACTAAACGGTTAAATATTTCGAAAGGTGTAAAATATTTATTTGTGAAGGGACTAAAGAGGTCAATTGGTGGCATACAAATGTCGAACGGGAACGTATGGTGATTGCTATGTGCAGATGACATGGTAGTGTTGGCAGAGAGTGAAGATGAATTGCAGAGTTTGATAAGTTAATTGTATGAGAAATGCGCAGAGAAAGATCTGAATGTTGTAAAATCCAAAGAAATTATGATAATGTGAAAGGAAAAGAAAATGCGATATATGTTAAGAGGGATATCGACCGGCTTGTAGCGATAGGATACAAAGTCAACAGGGCACTAAAACATATATATTTGAACCGGACAGTATTAAAATCTGCTAAGATGATAATCCATAATAGTATTTTGGTGCCAACTTTGATGTATGGGAGTGAAACGTGAACGTGGATAATGCCGAATAAATGCTGTAGAAATGCGTGCATTGAGAATACACAATGTGACAATGTTTGACCGAATACGGAATGAAGTGATTAGGGATGAATGTGAACGAGGCTGATGTGTTGAGTACGATGATAAAGAGCACGCTGATACGGTTTGGGCATGTGGAATGAATGAAAGAAGAAAGACTGACAAAACAAACACAGTGAAAATGTGAGTGGAAGGCGTGTGAGAGGAAGACCAAGGAAAGTATGATTGAATCAAGTGAATATTTTAAAAGGAAACGTAGAAATTGTATGGATGTGGAGGAGGCTAAAAATGTGTGTCGAGATAGGAAAGTCTAACTCTCTGTCCTTTCTGCCTATCCCGATAGGGAGATGGAATGTATGTATATATGTATTTCATAAATGATTTTTAAATAAACATTGGTCACCATAACGCACACACGTACGAATACAACGAATGAATCACTCCCACAAAAATATTATTTTCCCACAAAAATGATATACCATATTTTCGCGAATACTCGTAACGAAAAATGATACTTCGTGACTTGAAGAATATCGACAATGATGCCTAGTAATAAATATTAATTTGCATATCGAGAGGTTTTGAATTTTATATACGAAATCAGTGTAACATTTTACGTAACGTTACCAAGTCAGCACGAATAATTAAAATATGATCGAAAAACAACTTTTTCAACAAAGGTCAATGCGACAGCGTAAAATGAACGCAGTGTAATATTGTTTATTTAAGTCCAAGTGTGGGTGTATTTCCCCTGGAGTTTATAATACTCTTCCGTCTGATTAATGGTTTCTATAATTAAAACTAAGTAATTGTCTAGTAAAATATCCCTTAAAATGTTTGCATATGTCAGTTTTGTGCGAATCGATGATAGGTTCACATCGCTATCGATAAATATTGTCAGCCCACCCAGGGGTCGGCAACCTTTTTAGATTTACTGGCCACATTCAACTCATAGTTTGAATAATATGGCGACCGCAAGTGTTTATTTTTTTCAGTAAGATAGTTCAATTTTTCAGTAAGATACGATAAAATTGTTTGATATTTTCTTACGAAAATGCATTCTTCAATGTTTCATTGTGTTGTCATTTAAAAAATATGTACTTTAATAAGCAAAGCCTTGAAATATCAAATATTAAGTTCCAAAAGCAAGGAAATACAAGTTAGATCTACAAATTCAATCTGACTTTTGCCGGGTCGATTTTTTAAGCATTCATTTTGGTCCTTACAAAATATTCTTAGAATTTATGTTAAGCCGTTGAACTACAGAAACCATATAATTTGATGATGTATAGCAGTGGTCCCCAACCTTTTTGTCGCCGCGGACCGGTCAACGTTTCATAATTTTACTGCGGCCCACTGGGGGGGAAGGGGGGACACATTGAATGTATTTTTTTTTAAATTTAATAACAATATATTTGTACAATATATAATAATAAAATTTATAACTGTGGTACATTTGACATCTTATGCATATATAAAGTATATAAAATATATAGTATTTGCCTTATTTAAGTTACGGCAAGACCGCCTTCGGAATCAAGGACGACTCCTCATGCGGCATGCATATGGTAGTGTGGAGTTGTTTTATTTCGAAGGTATTGTCGGAAGGTCGGTGGTAACTTAGCGTGAAGGGGTTTTCAACGGAATAATTATTTTAAGCTACGAGTATAATTAAGTTTTATTGGGTATGTTCGATTTTTCAAAAGTAATTTTGATTTTTAAGCAGGCCCTTGCGCGGCCCAGTACCATTTGGTCCACGGCCCGGTACCGGGCCGCGGCCCGGGGGTTGGGGACCACTGATGTATAGTATGTAAGTAAACCCGTAAGGGATTCAAACACGGAGCGCTATCTTGTTCAGCAAGAATGCTGGCCATTGATCAGATATGACGGCCAAATTCCATTAACATTTCAATATTAACAAACTGTTGGAAAGAAATAACAAAAAATGAAACCCTTTTCAACGGCGAAAGATGAAAATTAAAAAAATGGACAAAGACAATTATTCGAAGGTCCGACGCTTCGCAAGAAGGAATATGGCTAGTAAATATACCAGATATGTATATTATGTGATTTAAGATTGCAGCAACGTAGTAACTCATCAGCCCTTCTGGAATAAATTGCAGTGACTGAATAGCTACAGCGGAAATGAAAACATTCTCCTCCTCCAATGTATGCTAGCTCATCGTTGAAGTTATAATTATTTACTGAAAATATTACGGATCAATTGGGTGATAGGTGCAGGGTAGAGACATCTGAGTGAACAACGGGTGTGTGTCAACATTAGGCCACATTGACGGCTGTCTTAAATTAGGTACAAACGTATGGTGAAACTAAGGTTGATGTTTAAAAGAAACTAATTATTGGAACTTAGAGAAATACGAGTAAAAGATAAGGTTTAGTAGAAAGTCTAGGAAAGAAAATCAAAACATCGGGCACCCAAAATGATTGTCAATAACTTACTAAATCATCAATGTTTTTTTTTGGAAAATATCCATTTTATCCGATTTAACTCTTGTTACATAAAAAATTATAAGCAGCAAAACAAAGGTAGAAGACGTTAAATGTGTGCAAGAAAATTAAGTGGTAATGGGCAGGACACAGCTAGAATGTCAGACTCCCGATGGACATCCGAAATAATCCAATGGTACCCAAAATGCATAAAGAGGTCCAGAAGAAGACCGAAGGTACGCTGGATAGATGAGATCAGGAAGCATGGCAGCATCACATGGCACCAACGAGCAAAAAATCGAACTATTTGGAGTCAACTTGGGGAGACCTTCATCAAGCAGTGGATCGACCCTGGTTGACAATGATATAAAGTGCTAACCGGGGTTCTCGCTTTATACGTCGGGGGTTCTTTAATACTGCGGAACACTTGTTGGTGATCACTGTTTTGATTAACAATTTTAGTTATCATATGTATGCAATAGAATATACTTAGGCCGAGTTAGTTGGTCATTTGCCAAATTTCATTTGTTAAAATTAACGATTCCAAAAAAGAAACGAGTTTTCCGTAGAAAAAACGTATTCACTAAAGGCGCAATTCCACTGAGGCAACATGTAGCATGCGGCATTGACGCATGCTACACACAGTCTTTCAATCGAAGGAACACGGAACGACAAGAAGCAAGTATCTTTGTAGCATGCTACATGTTGATTGTTGTTGTCGGGACGCATGCGTCACCTTTCGACATGTTTCAGCGTGTCGAACAATGTCGCCGTTATCCGAAAGTCAGCGGATCGGTGCAGCTTTTAGCGTGCGACATGGAGTGGAATATTGATAAAACTGCCTTGTTTATTGAAGATTATCATAATTCACCGGAGTAATGGAATAATAAAATTAGTGATTATAAAGACAAAAGGATAACAAATGATAAACTGAAGCAGTTAGCGAGTAAATATTGTACGCTTGCACTGTAATCGACGTGAAAAAAAAATCAAGAATTTGTGTTCAGCTTTTCATCATTCTGAGCTTCTTGACTACCAACATATAATTCTCTTCTCCAACACAGTGGTTTTCTTTTTTTTCAACGATTCAAAACTATTACCAAATATGCAGCCGCCTCGATTATTTGTAAAGACATAATGTACCAAACTGACGTTGCCTCCATGGAATTGTTTAAGACGCATGCTACACGTATCGACAACAAAGCGCATGCGACATTGTTAAAATTTGTGGCACATAGTCGCACACCTAGGAACAGGCAACACTAGGAAACATGTCGCATGCCTTATGTCGTTCAGTGTTGCCTCAGTCGAATTGCGCCTTAACATTCCTCAGTTCAACATGAGTCTTAATATTATCATTATCGCCATCACGAGAGAACAGATCACCACTTCGTTCTATCCTGGCGTACATCTTCATTTCTGGCACGTCCATACACCTCGTCGTGCATAATCTCTTATTATACAGACTTTTCACTCTTCCCTCTTTCAGAATTTGAGTCATTCAGTCGTGTAACGTTTTTCTAGGCCATATCATACTTCTCGTACCTTACATATGTATCGATATTTATAAATAAACTAAAACATTATTTATCTCAAAATATTCCTCGTCCTTAACTCCCAACCTCATCCCTATTTTCCATGAGATTTACTCGTATCTTTCATTTTAATTTGTGTTTGTTTCTCTCAAATATTACTTCCATACTACTCTTAGGTTAAATATAAGACCATGAGTGCTAATAATTACTATGAAACAGAAGCTGGTCGATTGGAAGCAATTTTTATAAAGCAATAAATCAGCCAGATGTATTTGCATTAACGTGTTAAACAAATAAATACTACATAGTAGCATATCATAGATTTTAGTAAATATTTCATCGTTAATTAATTCTACGTGGCCGAATCCCGATACTTCTCGCTTCTTCTTTCAACCCGCATTCTTTCCTAACATTCTCATCCCTCATTCTACGAGTATCGTGCCTTTATTTTTTACACATTCTACGCAACTCTCTAATTTCTACCGTAGATCAGGTAATGTCAAAATACTCGTACATAATATATCAAATGGTTAATTAAATAATAGACAAGTCGTGTGTAAAATAGTGAAAATATAACAAATAATACTACACAATCTACATGGGTCGAATAAACCAACGTCAATTTATAAGTTCGAGAGCTACTTTACCTCCTCGGAATTAAATTAAATAAATTGCTAATTTACGACTATTGTTAATGTGAAAGTTTACCCCAATTAAGAATAATTCGCCGTTAGTAATTTAATTTTCTTATTTCCAATAATTAATTGTCAACATTTACAATTAAATGCTAACTCAGAATTGGCGATATACGATTAGATGAATAATAAATTAAAATTTACGGTGGATTTTATACCTCTCGAAACATTCCATTACGTAGGTTGGGGGATAAACGAGTATAATGATCATTGAATTTTTCAGCTATTCCGGAAGGATAGCTAGATCTATTGAGTTCTCAAATCTCATATGGTAGCGTTCTCGATTCTGGGGAGTAAGCTAAGCCCTTTCGAAATCTTATATTGGGAGTGTCTTTGCTGCTGGTTTGCATTAGGCTGTTTCGGAGTTGTTTGTTTCTTCAGTTTTCATGATCATTTTCATTTTTTCCCTTTAGTTTATTTTATAAATTTTCATTCTACTTTTATTATGCCTACAAATATTGTATTTCATGTACTTGTGTCGGCTGTATGTTGAATTATCCAGTGAATCCGCGTCTTATGGATATAAAGTACGGTCTCATTAAATTAGGGCCACCTAGATTAATTACTATAATTAGTGTTAAGACATCATTCATATTAATTTTTAATGTTTATTTTCTTGGAATTATTATGTGGCTGGGTTAACAAGCCTTACAATATTGGCAATTGATGTTGCTACCCTCCCCCCCCCCTTGCCTACTTCAGACCCTTTTTCTAGGAATTGTAAACTCTTAGAGCATTATAAAATTTGTACTTCATTTATTAGTGTTATTTTAATTAGTGCGGTTGTAGATTTTGATAAAAGAGTGTTGTTTGTGCATTGTTTAAAAGTATTTTAATTAGTGCGGTTGTAGATTTTGATAAAAGAGTGTTGTTTGTGCATTGTTTAAAAGTATTTTAATTAGTGCGGTTGTAGATTTTGATAAAAGAGTGTTGTTTGTGCATTGTTTAAAAGTATTTTAATTAGTGCGGTTGTAGATTTTGATAAAAGAGTGTTGTTTGTGCATTGTTTAAAAGTATTTTAATTAGTGCGGTTGTAGATTTTGATAAGAGTGTTGTTTGTGCATTGTTTAAAAGTATTTTAATTAGTGCGGTTGTAGATTTTGGTAAAAGAGTGTTGTTTGTGCATTGTTTAAAAGTATTTTATATTTGAGAGTGATCCCAAAACTGAAAAAAAGTCTCAAGTATTGTGGCTTTATTAAATCTGGGAATGTTATCCAATAAACAAATTGCTAAAGAGAGTCTGTTTCTTGTCAAACTGTGGATAGAACATCATTACTTTTAAAAATAAATGATCAATAACTACAAATACTACTAGGCGTGAAACTTGTGCCAAAACACGCAAAACTAGACCCAGAACAAATCGGAGAATCATTCAGTGTGCTATCGAGAACTGCGGTGCTTCAGCAAAAACTTGAAAAAACATTTGGAATGAGGAGGGTATTGGGATATCCCTATCAACGTTAAAGCGGCGTCTTTATGAAAACAATATGAAGTGCAGTAGGCCAGCAAAAAAGACAAAACTGACCCCAAAAATAATACTGGCCAGTTTGAATTAGGCTAGAGTACATCGCCGATACTCCGTAGAAGATTGGGAAAAGGAGGGTTTTTTTTTTAAATATTGTTTTATCTAAAAGTAAGTGATTATTAGGTAATCCTATTTTAATTATATTTTTTTAAGGTGATCTTTTTAAATTATTGTATATATTCGCAAATATTACTTCCAAAACTGTTAAATATTTGTAGATTAAATATGTATAAGAATACTGACAAATAGTACGAGGATTTTTATTTAAGTGAAAATTTAAAGTAAATTTAAAAAAAAATCCTTTAAATTGACCGGCCAAGTTTGCCAATACTACTGGAGCGATCTCCAATACGCACCGGGCGGAAACGCTAATTCATATAGGGCAGACAGAGACATACATTAAACCGTGAGACAGCGATACTACCTTGATCAAAAAGTTTTAGGACCGGCCACCGTGTGGCGCTGTCAGTCACCCGATAGGAATTCTTTTTTTTTGTTAGGTTACCACATCTATCATTGACACTTCCCTCCAAATTTCAGCGTCATAGCTTGACATTTGTAAAAGTTACGCTGTACTGAGTACATCTACCTTTGTGCGTGTTTTCGATTTTTTACAAGTTTGAAAATGGCATAAACTGTGCATTAACGAGTTTGCATTAAATTTTGTGTCAAAAACGGATTTAACGGTCCGCAGACCTTGGAAATGTTGGAGAAGTGTTTTTCGGTGGCACGAACGCTTCAGAAGTGGTCGTGAGTCGGTCGAGGATGACGAACGCAGTGGCAGTCGAAAACCGATGAAAACATCGATAAAATCAAAGAAATGTTGCCCGAAAACCGCAAATTGACCATCAGAGAGCTGGCAGAGTACTTGAACATCGCTTATGGATCCGTTCAAGACATTTTGGTTAGTGATTTGGGCCTCAGACGTGTCGCTGCAAAACTGGTGCCGAAACACCTCAATTTCATGCAAAAAAAGGACCGCGTTGAAATCGCGAGACATGATTTCCATGAGTTTTTGACCAAAAACAACACGAATGCTATCCAGCAGCCTTCGAATTCACCTGATCCCTGCGACTTTTTCCTGTTCAACCGACTTAAAAAACCGCTTCGCGGAACGCGTTACAGCACCCGAGAGGATGTCATGAAAAAATCGAAGACGGCTCTGATGGACATACCGAAAATTGAGTACCAGCGGTGTTTCGAGGATTGGATCAAGCGCTGGCGTAAGTGCGTTGCAGTCGATGGGGAGTACTTTGAAGGGGACCATATCGATTTTTATGAATAAACTTGCATTTTCGATTTTATGAATAAAGTCCTAAAACTTTTTGATCAAGGTAGTATTTCATATTCGCTCAGCGTCTCGAGGTGCGTTGGTGCTCAGCGCACCTCGGGACCAGCCACCGCTGATTGGAAAATAAATCTACATAGTCAACCCTTTTCGATTCATAAATTTGCACTCTCGGACTCGTTTACAGACAGGCGGGCACAATTTAACCCTGTGCGCGATGGGATTGGGATTGGCGGGATGGTGAAATTTAAAATACAAAAATATTTCAAATGTTATGTCCTATGTAAAGACTTAACTTAACCATGAAATAAAAATGTAACAATTTTTTGCAAGTAGTTATATGAATTAGAGATATTTATTGAACATTACGAATTAGCAAAGTGGGCCAGATCTTTACATATCATATACGTAAGTTAACGTCCATTTGATAACTCGCGATGAAAATCTTGATAGTTAATAAAGATTATTTAAGCTCTCTTTAGCCAACAATAACAGTTTATAATGGAATAATTTAATTCCTTTTTTTTATAATTCTATGATAATTTCTTAATTACTTACATTTTTTAGGGTATGTGGAATTAAATCAATAAACCAATTTAATTATTTATATGGTGAACGAATGAATGAAGACTAATACAGTGCAAATGCGAGTGGCAGAGGAAGACCAAAGAAAGTATGGGTAAAGAGAAATCATAGTTGGTGCGAAGGTGTATGGAAGTAGAAGAGGCAAAGGATGTGTGTCGAGATAGGATAGTCTGGTGCTATTTTATTTGCCTACTGCGATAAGGAAATGGCATGATGGTATGAATTATTTTATTTCCATCCGTATCGCCCAAAACAGAAAATCGACGACTTCCGTGGACTAGTTGGTAAGACACCTATCTTCCGGCCAGGAACCATCACACCGTATCTTTGTTGGCAGAGCGTCAGATTTTCTTATCACAACTTACTATTTTCGTCTCGTTGAGACGAAACCTTCCATACAGTTTCTTGTGTGCTTTTACTCCGTACCATTTACCATGACTTAATTATCTTACAAAAACGCCTGAAATATTACAAGTTATTGAAATGAAATAAAGGGAAAAACGTTAAATTTTCCACAATAAATAATTATGTTGAAAACGCTAGGAACGTAGTTCCGTAAAAATGTGTCTTACCAACCCAATCCAAATGAACGCCAGGCGGTCTTGCCCCACAATACGAACCCCTGAGGATGCTTGATTCGATTTCTAGCGGTGTTGAATTATTTTATATCGAGTTTCAATCTGGGTTTCTCTTAAAGCTTCTTTCACATATTTCTGGTAGATTTGAAAATATGTTACATAGCGAGACTCGTCAGGTTGTATGACATACAACGAAAGTGTAATAAAAAACAAAACGGAGTCACCTCAAAAATTTATAGAACCAATTTAGATTAACTAATCAGATTAAAGATATGTATCTGAATTATTGAAACAAATCTGAAAGTATCGTTCATTTCATCAATAAACAGCACGATAAGCAAGCTTTTTATGTATTTTTTTAACATATACACCAAGATCATCAAGAATTCAAAATATTAAACCACCATGGAAAATCGAAATTTCCCACTCAAAACTAATTTCATAAATAGAAACTCGGTTCATTCTCTGAAATGATAATTTTGTTATTGGAACATGACTCACTGAACTCACTCATACCCGTAACATATATTCACTTCGTGTATAAAGAATATTTTAAGTTGAGGTTAGTACTCGTACTTGAAATACTAACAACATTAATAAAAATATTTTTCTAATATCCGCTTTAATACATGCCAAATTAAGTTAAAACAGCTCCAAGAGGCGGAAATATTTTCAACAAATACTTTCATAGACTTGTCCTAATTATAAGATAATAAAAGTTGAATTAAAAAACCAATAATATTAAGAGATTTAAACGTCATTCATTGAACCATCTCATCTTAATATCGATTTAATTAAACTAAGACTAACGAATCTAGATTTAAATTAATGATAATCTAATACATTTAACAACTTATTAAATGTTAAAGATATTAAAAAGGTTTGGAGCACACACACACACCAGTAACACAAACCCCTCACTACCACTGCTAGATATGCGTACCGAGTCACACCACATTGCTGCTCTAAGATGGCATCGTGACCTCCACTCTCTCTAGTGCTATATTAAAACTTAAGTTACTTTCCAGATACTCGTAGTCCTCGTACATTTTATGTTAAAGATATTAAAAAGGTTTGCAGCACACACCAGTAACACAAACCCCTCACTACCACTGCTAGATATGCGTACCGAGTCACACCACATTGCTGCTCTAAGATGGCATCGTGACCTCCACTCTCTCTAGTGCTATATTAAAACTTAAGTTACTTTCCAGATACTCGTAGTCCTCGTACATTTTATGTTAAAGATATTAAAAAGGTTTGCAGCACACACCAGTAACACAAACCCCTCACTACCACTGCTAGATATGCGTACCGAGTCACACCACATTGCTGCTCTAAGATGGCATCGTGACCTCCACTCTCTCTAGTGCTATATTAAAACTTAAGTTACTTTCCAGATACTCGTAGTCCTCGTACATTTTATGTTAAAGATATTAAAAAGGTTTGCAGCACACACCAGTAACACAAACCCCTCACTACCACTGCTAGATATGCGTACCGAGTCACACCACATTGCTGCTCTAAGATGGCATTGTGACCTCCACTCTCTCTATTGCTATATTAAAACTTGTTACTTTCCAGATACTCGTAGTCCTCGTACATTTTATGAACTGAGAAAATATTCAATTTTAGGAAACCATAAAATTTAATTGAAAATCTTAGAAAAAAAACGTATGCAAACAATAAATATATATATTTTTAATTCCCTTCCTAATTATATCATTGTACTTCAGTCTGTTCATTAAGCAAAAACCTAAGGTCATTAAAGTACATTTATATTAAAATACAGTTTGATCCTACTTAATATGGACTTGACGAGGCTGCACTCAGTTCAGATTAGTAAAAGTAGAAGCTATTTTAACATTTAAGTTTTTACTCAAGTTATTTAGAAAACTATTACTTTATTGGTTCATATTCATAACAAATCAATTTAGCAATATTTAAAGCAGAAACCATTAAATCCCTTGTCATCATCAGAATTCAAAGAAAAATTCACACCCTTCTTAGATCTTGTTATTGTAAGACTGAAGTTTTTTCCAGGAGTTGATAAGGGTTACCGGTCATTAAAGTACATTTATATTAAAATACAGTCGAGCCTAGTTAATATAGACTTAACGAGGCTGCACAGAGTTCAGATTAATAAAAGTAGAAGCTATTTTAACATATAAGTTTTCACTCAAGTTACTTAGAAAACTATAACTTTATTGGTTCATACTCTTATATCAAATCAATTTAGCAATATTTAAAGCAAAAATCATTAAATCCCTTGTCATAATCAGAATCCAAAGAAAAATTCACATCTTTCTCAGACCTTGTTATTGCAAAAGACCGAAGTTTTTTCCAGGAGTTGATAAGGGTTACCGCAACATGCATGCAATTCTATATCTCAATATCTATCCATAAATTCCCACAAAATTCTCAAAAAATCCAATATTTCTTCTATGTATGCGTTATTCCACTAAAACAAATCTGAGTTCTTTACCTCTATAAAATAAGTCTTCAACAATTACGTAAGTGTGCTTGGTGAAGTTTGGTAATATTTTATGGTATATATACATAACATATATTGAACTTAAATATACATATAATTATAAAATAATTTTAAAAGAATGACTGTAATTTATTATTACTACTGCTTTTTGTATCGTCATGTTAGTTTAAGATAAAGTTTTGTATTATTTGTCAATAATTTTAAGTACGTGTATAACCTGTCACATGTTCATTTGTATATAAAGACACTGTTGTGTCGTTAATTAAATAAATAAACATGCATGCCATTATTATGTTTTTATAAAGACTCTTTCTGTTAAAAATTATTTTATTTATAAAACTTAGGCTGGGGGAACTCAAACAAATTTTTTCGAAAGTTATAATTCGTAGTAATTTATATTATAATATTTTTTCAAATAAAAAAAACAATTAAGTTTAAAAAATCAATTTATTTATAAAGAAAACTTCAATCATAATTGACCGTTAGTCTGGATAATTAGAGTCCTAATTAACACGGTTCTACTGTAGTATATATTAATTCTTATATCCTGATACCTTTCAAATTAGTACCTTCACTGATCAGAACTTTGTCATGAAATGTTGGAAAATAGATTTTGAAAGATCTATGAAAACTTTTATTGCTAAATTATTCTATTATTCATATTAAATAAAGAAAAATAATTGTTGTTCTTAGTATTTTAAAATCCCAAAAACTAAAAATGGAAGAATATTACTAAACTCTCATGTGGTCAGGTAGTCTAGTTCAGGATTTTAAAAAGCGGATTTTGCCTCAGAATCTCAGAATGTTTATCATAAGCCCATGCCCGTCTCCGCGTAATTTCTTTTATATTTCCCATATTTTGAGTAATGAAGCAGTCTTCATAAGCAAATTTTCCAGAATTCGAAATGTTAATTGTTTTTGACGATGCCCAATTATGAAGATATAATACTCGTACATATTGAGAGTATTGATTTAAATGTGAAAATTTGTAGTTACCATATTTTGAACTCTCATGGAATCACAATATTTCTTTTAAATGCCTATTCACCCGAATCGAATAGCAGAGTTCCCAACCAGTGAGCAATGATAAGTGGATAACATATTTTACATAGTAATACAGAATATCTTCAAGAATCACAATCCAATGTCGCTATCAAAGTTTAAAATAATATCACATTTACTAAATAAAAATACTAATTTTATATCTTTGGTTCAATAGAAACTATAAACTTTCTTAACAATCTGAAAACAGAGGGCTTGTAACATAATAAGCATTCTCATGAATTTCGACAATATAGAGCTATTTAGCCAAAATTACATTTGTATAGAAATAATGACTTGAATATGGCTATACGGCAATGTTACATATTTATTTGATTCAAGATTTTTTTAAAACAGTTAACGTATTGTTCTGAACTAAGACCAAATGCTTCAAATAGATATAACTGTCCACATTTTGAATTTGAGTCTAAAAATTAATATTGTTTTTGAGTGGAAACTTTAGTTCCTCAAACATTTTCACCATGATTACATTATTAAATGCTTCTACCCAAACAATGTGTAAACACTCAAAGGCAAATATTTTAATATTGGTATATTGTAGACACAACACACAAACAAGGTAAATGCAGATGCCCCTCCGTCATGCCAGCCACAGAAGATGGTTAAGTGTGGTTATTCAATGACAAGCCATGCACTCCCTTCCACACCATCCCTTGACCCTATGCAATATAAATGGAATTCAATGGTGTCTGCATTCAAGGAAGCATTTAGATTGCTGTCTCACCACTTATCTTTATAAGGGAGTCTAAGACTGTTTAGAAACAGAGCGATTGAATTTTGAGCTTTTTTCATATACTTTTCATATTCATGAATTGATTAAAGATATCTGAATTATTGAAACAAATATGAAAGTATCGTTCATTTCATCAATAAACAGCACGATATCAAGCTTTTTATGTATTTTTTTAACATATACACCAAGATAATCAAGAATTCAAAATATTAAAACACCATGGAAAATGTATATATTTTTCATACAATAAGTAAAAACACAACCATTTAGTGAAATTATTTTTTCCACCAGAACAATTAAAGTTTGATTTTCAAGAGTTGTTCCAGACTAGTAACAAATTTAAGCCAATAAGTATTAAGAAATATTTAACTACACCGACCATAAGATGGATTGAAGATTTCACAGGATTGGTAGATATCATGCATTAAGATAATATTCAACTACACCGACCATAAGATGGATTGAGGATTTCATAGGATTAGTAGATATCATGCATTAAGACAATATTCAACTACACCGACCATAAGATGGATTGAAGATTTCACAGGATTAGTAGATATCATGCATTAAGATAATATTCAACTACACCGACCATAAGATGGATTGAAGATTTCACAGGATTAGTAGATATCATACATTAAGATAATATTCAATTACTTATATTTTGGTTGTGACAAGTTTGGCAAAATTGTGTTTTAAAAACTTCACAACTGAAAACATCAATTGTAAGAAAAAAATGCTGTTTTAGTCTACCACATATATATTATATTGTCATACCATTTTTTGGGTGACTTTTTGATTGAATTAGGACCATAAATTAAGGAATAAACAAGAAATCTTACAATTTTTAAAAAGTAAGGGTATTTCAAGATCTATATGCCCTGTTTCGTGCAGTGCGGGTTGCCCGCCTTTCGACAGTATTGTATTTATAACTGTGTACCATATATATCGTTGAATTTTTGTGAAAATTTCGATGTATCTACATACTTGCAAACTTATGTGTTATTTCAATTTGATCATTGGAATTGTATCTTTTAGTTTGATTGTAATGTAATTTATTTTTGGAATATTTATCTTTTCTAACTAATGAAGCACTCACTATTTATATTTCTTTTAAATATTATTATAAGGTACATTTTACCGGTAATAAATAAAAATAAATAGTTGCAGTCACTGCTTGTGGGAGAATGTGGAGTGGCGGGTTGTTGAGTGGCCTGGATGAAGATGTTTCATGACATCCCTGTGTTCCTGATGCGATGCATAAGATGTTGATGATTATTAACTAAATCATACCAAATTCAACCCTTTTAAATGAATTAAGACTTGAGTGTGAAAAAAATCAATGTGATATAATTTTTATTTATTTCGCAATCTAAAATACGAGTAGAATCTAAATCCTCTGAACAAAAAACGAGTAGTTTACCACTTAACTGCCTAGTTACAGAAAAAAAAATATTAGTTAAAAAAACTATTAATACAAAATGGTTGAAAATACTGAGAGATTTATTTTACAGAGCGATGGGAGTTTTGATTTAATAAAATTTAGGACATTTCCATGATTGCGCTGGAAGCTTGGCAGGGGGAAGCATTGATCAAACACCCTAACATAGTTTACAATTAAAAACAGTGAATTCCTGAGGGAATCCAGTTAACAGTATCCCATTGAATGCAAATATTTCAATGTAATATTTTTATTTAAAAACCATCCTGTGTGAAACTTTTGTGAAATATCAAACATTAATTTGTTTCAAACAATATAATACAAATTATTATCATTTAAAGTTTCAACTTAAATTTTAGATATTTTATTTCCAGTCCTATGATTATGGACAAGTTGGTAACTTAAGAAAACAAATTTAGCAATCTTAATGGTATGTATAATATGTTTTTCGATGTATACAGTACAACCTGGCAAGTTTATGGCATATGGAAATCTCTTCCAACCAACCAGAAAAGCGTTTAATAAATATTAAGTAAAAATCAACCTGGAACCTTATTTTTTAATAAAAATCTTGGCTCCATCAGGAATCTAACTCGCAACCTTTAGATTGAAAAACAGGTGCCTGATCAACTAGACCAAGATGGAGGAGGTCATTCAATAGCAAACGTATTGCTTCGAAAAATATAATGACACATTTCCAAAAAAAATAATGAAAATGTTCATAAGAATTTTTTTAAATCTCTACTTCATAGCTATTCGCTAGTTATTTTAAGAATGAAAATTTTGCGCATTAAGGAGAAATAATGAGAAAAATATTAACTCATCACCTTGCTCATACTATTCTATTTTGTGGTTGGCAATCATACTCGGAACCAAATGTAAAACAAAGTAATCCCTTAGTTCTTTTTTAATCCACCTTCAAAGATAGAATATATTTCATTTTTAATAGAACTGGAGTGTAGAGCTACTTGACAATAATACTTATATTTATTTTATTTAAAATTAATGTAAACAAGGCAATTAAAATAAACATTATATTTGAAAATAAATTCATTTAATAAAATATATCAAAATCATATGTTAAATTTTCTAATTTTATTACATTTATATTTTATTATATGCACATTGATAGTATCTAATAATTTTTTTTTTTTCATATTATCTAAATATATTATTATTGAATTCAATTAAAAACTCTGCTAAAATGAATAAACATACGTGTCACTCATGAATAAAAATAATTCAATCAACTTTAAGGAATAGTTTTACTAAAATCTATCTCAACATCACAACACAGATATAGTAAGTTAATGCGACTTGAAGATATGGTATCAAGATTGAATATTTTATTATTTTATTTGTAGCACGTCATGTACATGATACTTCTTACAGCTGACATTGTGCCGCTTGTACTGTAATGTATTTGCAATATTTACACTGTTGAGAAATATAAGTACTTTTGTCACAACAAGTTGAAGAAAACTTCTCAACGAATATAATGCTTCGTATCAAAGGGATAAACTAGAATAATTAATTGAAATGATTTCCTCCAGTGTAAATTCAATGTTGGAAGCTTGCATGATTTATTTGAACACACGAACGTAGATAGCACTAAATTAATAAAAACTTAGGAATGGAACATAATTACTTGTGTATATAGTTTAAAAAAGTGCGAGAAATATACGTTAGCCCTAAAAAAAGCACGTATCACTCATAAAACATAATTTTAGTCATATTGAATTTTGTTGAAATTCATAATATGCTTCCACGAGTTATCGATTTATTTAGCGGGGTATCTAGAGTAAATTTTGTACCGAAAAGATTTTCGTACGTACCTTCTGACAACTCAAGTTCCAACTCGGCCAATTTTTCCTTGACGTCTTCCGGCAACTTGGTCAAGTCTAAACTCAATTCCGCCATTATAACATACAATATCACAGCCGTAAAAATAAATAATCTGTCACTTGAAAAAAGATTCTATGGCAGTTCACAACAAAAAGCCATTTTGATTACAGAACACTCTCATACTCGGTCGGCTACTGAACTTATGTGGAGAAGGCGGACTATTGCGCATGCTCCCTCTGAACACTTTTGACTGGCTACTGTCACTACTATCACGACTCTGACGTCACCACGAAATGCTATTCGTCGGTCGACGATGTATTTGTATAAAACTTTATTATTGTCGTTTTGTTGGATAATCTTCTATAATAAGTCATATTTTAAATAATTAACAAGATTGATAAATAAAAATAAGCTCCACGATTCCATATAACTGCGCTAAAATGTTTTTCGCCCATTTAATACTCAGTATAATCGTTCTTACGGAGAATGTTTTTTATGTTAGGAGCAAAGTTTTGAAATTATTGTTTTGGTGCGAAAAAAACGCATGTAAACAAGACAGGTGTGGTTTTTTATTAATAAAATTTGTTCAAGACTCGCAATTAGTATTTTAATATAAATTAAATTGAATTTATAAGGAAATCGGCAGGCTAATAAGATAGCCTGTCGATGTCCTTATAACACATCGATCAATAAGTCCCGGGACTAACCAAACAGATGGCGCCTCTAATAACAAATCCATACCATTTTCAGTAAGTACCAACCTTTAGAAGTTACGTGTCAAACTTTCATAACATTTCGACGTTTTTAGTGACGCTAGTTCCGTGGTTTTAGTGACGCTACTTTTGCTATTTTCAAAACAATGGAAAAAACCGAATTTCGTGTGTTGATAAAATATTGCTTTTTAATGGGAAAAAATACCGTTTAAACTCAGCGATGGCTTGAAAAGTGTTATCCGGGCTCTGCTCCGTCGAAAACAACCATTTGTCGGTGGTATGCTGATTTCAAACGCGGTCGTACAGACACAAATGAGGCTGTTACACCAGAAAACATTAAAAAAATCCTCAAAATCGTGATGGAAAATCGCAAAGTAAAGTTGCGTGAGATAGCTGACATCCTGAAGATATCATTTTGTAGTGTTTACACTACTTTGCATGAACATTTGGTCATGAAAAAGCTTTTTTCGAAATGGGTGCCGCGTTTGCTCACAATGGAACAGAAACAACAACGCATCGAAGATTCAGAGCGCTGTTTGGCACTGTTTACGCGAAATAAACAGGAGTTTTTGCGTCGGTTTGATAATGGATGAAACTTGAATCCACCACTATACTCCAGAATCAAATTGGCAGTCAGCTGAGTGGAGAGCAGCCGGTGAAAGTCGTCCGAAGCGACCAAAAACTCAACAGTCGGCCGGGAAGGTTATGGCCTCCATATTTTGGGATGCGCATGGTATAATATTCATCGATCACTTTGAAAAGGAAAAAACCATCAATAGCGAATATTACATAGCGTTATTGGAGCATTTGAAGGCAGAAATTGCAAAAAAAACGGCCCCATGCGAAGAAGAGAAAAGTTCTGTTTCATCAGGACAATGCACCGTGTCACAAGTCGATGGCCAAATTGCATGAGTTGAACTTCGAATTGCTTTCGCACCGACTATTGGCTGTTCGCAGACCTCAAAAAGACGCTCCAGGGAAAGAGATTTGGCTCCAACAAAGAAGTGATTGCCGAAACTAACGCCTATTTTGAAACGATAAATCATTCTACACGGCTGACATAGAAAAGTTAGGAAAGCGTTGGAATGAATGTATCGCTCTTGAAGGAGACTATGTTGATGAATAAAGAAGAATTTTGGCAAACAAGTGTTGTTTTAGTAATTAGTCCCGGGACTTATTGATCGATGTGTTAAATAACAGCCGCCACCTTCTTATCCTTACACTCAACTTGTTATATTAAATTGATTTTATAAAGAAATCTTATTAGCCTGTCTATCTTATTAGCCTAGGCTATCTTATTAGCCTGTCGATTTCCTTATAAATAACAGCCGCCACCTTTTTATTCTTACACTCAACTTGTTATATTTTTTGTGTAAAATCAGTCTTTCAATAAAAGTTTGTTCGATTACCGAATTATAATTCGGTAATCCCCTCGAGGAAAGCCTGCTCTCTAAACGTAGTTATATTATTAATGTTTTTATGGTTAGAATTATGATTCTAGAAACGTACATAGTTATTTGTTATATTATATTATAAATAATTAAGATAGAACATTTTCACACCCTCATGGAGGAGTTGCATCATATTTTAATGCAAAACGCAAACTATTGTACTCAATCTCACTTGTTGAAAATAAAGCATGGATGTGTGATGTCACATTGACTGTTGAAGTTATATATATACTATAGGTTCATGTGTGTGCGATTTAAAATATGATGGAATAGGTGTAAGAGTGAGTGAAGTAAATGCATGTGGACTTCTGTATGCAGATGATATGGCTATGCTTGCTGGAAATAAAGGCGATTTAAGGAATATGATAAGTGAGACATATGAGAGATCTCTAGTAAAAGGTTCGAAGATGAATGAAGTAAAATCAAAGGTTATGGTTGTAGACAGGAGTGTGGTAAAAAGTGTGCGCGATGCATGGGTAAACTCAGCAAAACTGGAGCAGGTTGATGAGTTATGTTATTTGGGCAACATGCTTATGTGTGATGGGCGAGTTGAAAGGAACATTGAAAGAAGAATAGTGACAGACAAGATAAACGGAGCATTTAGTGTTATATACAACAACCGTGCAATATCAACAGTAGCAAAAATAACAATAAATAATAGTGTGTTGGTGTTTACCTTGATGTATGGAAGTGAAACCTGGACTTGGCAGAAGAAGGATAAGAGTAAAATTAATGCTGTGGAGATGCGTGCAGTAAGGACAAATTTGTGAAGTGTCAATACTATATTTGACAGAAGGTGGAATGAAGACATCAGAAATGTATGCATGGATAAAATTAATATTTCAAATAAGATGAAGAAAGGAGCTTTAAGATAGTATGGACATGTGGAGATAATGAATGATGAAAGAATGACTATATACGAGTAAGTGAATATACAAATCAGAATTGCAAGGTGTGTATGAGAGAGGTAGACCGAGGAAAACGTGGTTGAACCAAATAAATCATGTTCAAATATTTTCAGTTATTGTACATAAGTAAATTTTTTTCGGGATTACCACCTTGTTTGATTGACCAAGAATATAAAAGGCAGCAACATCTTCGAAACGTCAGCCATCTTCTAAAAATATTTTCAGACAATAATAACTAGTTTACGCTTTGCATGACGATATATGGGTGTACCAAGATTATTTTTGATGAAAATCTAACCCAAGTACAAATAAAACAATGACCAAATAAACATATAAACTCACATCATGTACCTTTTGGGGTATGCATAGATAATACAGTACCACTCATTCCTATCTATACACTCATCTCTCGCCTTGTCCACTTCCATATATGCTCTCTTGTTTCTCATCCTTCTTACCTTTCACACAGTTAAAATCCGGTCTTTGTTTACTCTCTCAAACATTGTTATACCTGTTATTTTAGGCAAAGCAAGCATTTCTTTCGCATTTATTCTACTCAAATAACTTCCTTTCCTTTCCTTGCCCGGCTTTACTTCCATACATCAAGGTTGGAACTAGCACACCACTGTGCATAATAATTTTAAAGAATTCGCAATGCCTGTAACTATTTATAAAAAAACAAAAATGGTTAGGGCAACAGTGATATATACGAGTATATTAAAAACATATTTGGTATAGAAATTGTATTTGCGTGGTTGGTGAAATCCAGTCTGTTGAAATATGTGTATTATCATTTTAAATATGTAAAATAGGATACTAAGGAGAGTGGTAAGCAATTTAGTACGCGTTGAGAAAAATTAACACCTCTGATGTGAGATCGTTACTTTAGTTAGTAAAACGGCTATTTAGAAAGTTCAAGTCACGCTGGTTCCAGTCCAGCATGTATCATTATTTTTCAGAAGTTTTTTCTTTAACATTTTCTATTCTGTTTATTATTCTCTCCTTTTCTGTTATAAATGTATACATACATACACACTCAGGCACGCACCCATACACACTCTCATATATTATTCACATCAATTATTTAGAAAGTTCAAGTCATGCTGGTTCCAGTCCAGCACGTATCATTATTTTTCAGTTTTTTCTTTGACATTTTCTATTCTGTTTATTATTCTCTCCTTTTCTGTTATAAATGTATACATATATACACACACTCAGGCACGCACCCATACACACTCTCATATATTATTCACATAAATTATTTAGAAAGTTCAAGTCACGCTGGTTCCAGTCCAGCACGTATCATTATTTATCAGTTTTTTCTTTAACATTTTCTATTCTGTTTATTATTCTCTCCTTTTCTGTTATAAATGTATACATATATACACACACACTAAGGCACGCACCCATACACACTCTCATATATTATTCACATAAATTATTTAGAAAGTTCAAGTCACGCTGGTTTCAGTCCAGCACGAATCATTATTTATCAGTTTTTTCTTTAACATTTTCTATTCTGTTTATTATTCTCTCCTTTTCTGTTATAAATGTATACATACATACACACTCAGGCACGCACCCATACACACTCTCATATATTATTCACATCAATTATTTAGAAAGTTCAAGTCATGCTGGTTCCAGTCCAGCACGTATCATTATTTTTCAGTTTTTTCTTTGACATTTTCTATTCTGTTTATAATTCTCTCCTTTTCTGTTATAAATGTATACATATATACACACACACTCAGGCACGCACCCATACACACTCTCATATATTATTCACATCAATTATTTAGAAAGTTCAAGTCATGCTGGTTCCAGTCCAGCACGTATCATTATTTTTCAGTTTTTTCTTTGACATTTTCTATTCTGTTTATTATTCTCTCCTTTTCTGTTATAAATGTATACATATATACACACACACTCAGGCACGCACCCATACACACTCTCATATATTATTCACATAAATTATTTAGAAAGTTCAAGTCACGCTGGTTCCAGTCCAGCACGTATCATTATTTATCAGTTTTTTCTTTAACACTTTCTATTCTGTTTATTATTCTCTCCTTTTCTGTTATAAATGTATACATATATACACACACACTAAGGCACGCACCCATACACACTCTCATATATTATTCACATAAATTATTTAGAAAGTTCAAGTCACGCTGGTTCCAGTCCAGCACGTATCATTATTTATCAGTTTTTTCTTCAACATTTTCTATTCTGTTTATTATTCTCTCCTTTTCTGTTATAAATGTATACATATATACACACACACAATCAGGCACGCACCCATACACACTCTCATATATTATTCACATCAATTATTTATTTGGTATTCATATCAGCGCGGTGAGAGTACATTTTTAATATTTATTAATTTCTGTTTTCTAATAATGAAAATTATTTATAACCTTCTCAAACTAAGATGAAAATTTTAACCACTAAACAAAATAAGTATTCCAAATGTTTTACTTTTTTTACATAAAATATTCAGCTTGCACATAAATTACCCTAGATTGCTCATTATTATTTATAGAAAATAGCCAATTATTGAAATGCAAAATTTTAAGTTGATAAATTTTGATAATTCATATTGTACTCTTTCAACCGCTTTATTATTGTTTTAATATCAAAACTTACCAAAACATATTCTCAAAAAAGACTTCGAGTTCAGCTATAACTCAAGTCAGCAAGAAGTGAAGTTTAATTATATCTTATTTATTCTAAACTTGTATATTTTTGTTCATGTATGTACATACATTAATCAGATCGTTTTACTTAGGTCAAAATTTAAAAATATGGGTCATATCTCAACTCAGTCAAATTCTTCAAGAGGATATTACGATTGCTCAAAAAAGGTTGACTTTACACATGACTATGTGCATATTGCAAGCTGCTTATATGTTGCCTTTGCATCAGCCGTAAATTGACCATAGGATGGATGGGCATGCAAATATATGTTTCTTACAATGTTCCAAGTAGATTATTAGGTTGCCTGCCTGCATATTTTATTCTGTTGGTTGATCATTGTGAAGTTTCTTCAACTAAGCTAGCAATATATTTATGGTCAACTGGCCATCCAGCTAAAATATTGCAATATAAAATTATCACGGGTAGGACTGATCATTGCTTTTCGTTTAAATAAAAATCAAGTCTAATTTAATTGAAAATTTTATTATCTCATACATTAATTTTTTGACTGTCGAAAAATTATAATATATACAATCAACAATTGAATAGACTCCATGTTATGTACACTTCTTCCATCATTATTCATTCTAAAAGTTGATGACATCAAATAAACCTGTTGGTAATAAAAAAATATAAATTTAGAGAAAAAGTTTTCAATTTATTGTTTATAGTTGAGGCATTAACATTGTGGAGGTTTATAGACATTGTCATTTGTTTTATCAAACACTGTTTATTCCACTTTTTGTAACGGTATAACCCTACCAGTTTTAAGACTTTTACCTCATTATGATGAGGTGAAAGCCTTAATACCGGTAGGGTTATACCATTACAAAAAGTGGATTAAACAGTGTTTGATAAAACAAATGACAAGGTTTTCAATTTTTCGCCAGAGCCAATTTTATCATTATAAGACCAGTAGTTAAAACAAAACGCAATGAATGTGACAGTCAGCTATTATATAATATAAGTGAAGAAAATAAAATAGAATGTTCTTCACTTACATTAAAATAGAATGTAAGTGAAGAAAATAAATAAGAAGTTTTTTTTCAATTATAATAATAGTATTTCATTCATTAAACCTATCCACCTTTCTTAAAACCGTTATATGCCTTATTTATAGGAAAATATTGAAATTTAATGACACAAAATTCACCGGATGCTGAATTATTTTATTCATCCCATGCTCTATCTCTGAAAAATATTTTAGGAAAGATAAAATTATTTTCTTGTCATATAGACTGCACTCGGCTTATGTGATTTGAATCGTTCTTATCACATCTAGGATTTTTTTAACTTGAAGGAATGCAATGCTTTATAATTTTGATAACTGATTGATTGAGTGACCTCAAAAATAATTATGTAGTTAAGCGAGTAAAAGCTTGGTACACAAAATTGTCAGTAGAGATTTTGTCAAGTCAGAACATTCAGGGGAATCTGAAATATTCATGAACATTGAGGGAAGGATTTTTTTAGTGATAAAAGATTAAAATGTTCATTTAATTTTATGAATTAGTAACCTTAAAAAATAAAAATTGTCAGTTATGGTTGATACAAAAAAAAACAGCGAGAATTAAAATTTTTAGAAATTTATTGAATATATGAAAAAAAAAACACATTCTACATATTCCTATATGCCTAAAATAATTTTGTTTTTGACAAGGAGAGTAAGATACCCATATATCAAAAGTTAAATTCATTTACAATGCATAATAATTTGGTACATTCAATTTTTATCAGACTTTGTTTCGACGGTTTATAAAAGAAAAAAATCTAAACAAATTAGGAGAGAATAAAAACACTTTATAATAAAAATTAAATGACTTATTGTATATACAGTAAAACCCCATGAAGAAAATCTTCTTTATGTATTTCTATTTGAAAAATTCTCCAGAAAAGTCTCGGTAATATTATACTAAATGATTTTTCTAAAAAATTTGTATATTACTCCCTTATGCGCGGTATTTAGGTTCCAAGCTTTCCCTCGAATTTTCGAAACCTGCTGATAATAGCAAATCTATTCTAAAGATTTTTCACCAGCCATTTGTTTAACAGCAACAGCAAAATTAGCATGAATTTCTTTCGTTTTTTTAACACTTCACAAACAGAAGATACATTCCAGCAACGGCAACGATTGTTTTATTTGCATTTTATTTAAGCCAAGAAATTTTAGCTTTTTACTTATTACAAACACTTACGAAGTTATTACGGTAAATATGGATTTTGGACACAAAATTCATCTCAAGTCACCCATGTGTATCTCAGTGTTTGTGGAATTTGAACACAAACACTGAGATACACACGGGTGACTTGAGATGAATCTTTGGGTCATTGATAGGCCCTATCTTTATTGTTGGTGGCATTGATTCGATGAGATTTAAAAATAATCACGAAAGATCTACTGAAAATAATGGGGGACAACTGATTTCTAAAAAAAGCTAAGGTTTTTTAGGATTTAGGTAGTATTTGAATAATTTTGTAGTTAAAATTTCATTAATCAAAAAATGTTTAAGATGTACAAGGATATTGTTTACATTCATTTCGTACTTAGTAAACCTTGACCAAAAATCAAATGACATATGTTCCAAAAAAGTCATTTATCAATTTAGATTTGACCTTACAATACTTTGCATTACAATACTTTACAATATTTTGCTTTGACCTTACAAACATGTTCCAATTCATACAATATTGAATGCAATCTACCAATGTAAAAAATATTAGTAAGAAATTGCAAACTACAAAGCCAGTAAAAAAACCAATTTTTTTTATCAAATATCCAAGGAATAATCTACTTCAATCTTTAACAGTTTTTTTTTTAATATTTGAATATAATTTTGACATTAAATTATATCCGTTTTAGAAAATTTTCTTTGCATCTGTTTTTTTGTTTTACTTTTCTTCATTAATTTTGATAACCTTCAACGATTTGGATGAAAATGATTAATAATCAAGACACTTCTTTTATTGAAAACATCTTTTGGCCTCTGTTGAACTTAGATCAATGGATAAAAAATATGGGTTGTTCTTTGCTGTAAAAAAATATTGGGTGTACAAATAAGTCACCGCCGTTTGACAAAAGTTGGCGCCACCAGTAAGTTATGGTTAAAATTGTCAGATGTAAAATGTCATTATCGTAAGGTTGGACATCTGTCAACAACATGACCTTGAAATATTAGTGAATTTTTATCAGTATAACATATTTTTTTGTGTTCGAAAATGTCAAGTTTTGAGCCGAATAAGCGTCATTTGCGGGAACTTTTGATTTACTTCTTCAATTTGAAGAAATCTGCAGCTGAGGCGCATCGATTGCTTGTAGAAGCATATGGTGAGGCTGCCTTAAGTGAGAGAAGTTGTCGTGAGTGGTTTCAAAAGTTTAAGAACGGTGAATTTGACATCGAAGACAAAGAACGTAGCGGAAGGCCGAAAGTGTACGAAGACGCGGAATTGGAAGTATTATTGGATCAAGATTCGTGCCAAACGCAAGAAGAACTTGCACTTACATTAGGAGTGACTCAATAAGCAATTTCACATAGGTTGAAATCATTGGGAATGATTCAAAAACAAGGAAATTGGGTTCCATATGAACTGACACCGAGAAACGTTGAACGCCGATTTTCCACATGTGAAATGCTGCTTGCCAGGCATAAACGAAAGGGTTTTCTGCACCGTATAGTCACTGGTGATGAAAAATGGATCCACTATGATAATCCAAAAAGGAAGAAATCATGGGGAACCCCTGGACATGCTTCAACATCTACAGCTAAGCCAAATATTCATGGAAAAAAACTCTTGTTGTGTATTTGGTGGGATCAGCTTGGTGTCGTGTATTATGAGTTGCTCAAACCGAACGAAACCATTGCTGGGGCTGTCTACCGAGCACAATTGATGAGATTGAGTCGAGCACTCGAGGAAAAGCGCGCCCACTGCTACTCCAGACACGACAAAATTATTCTCCTGCATGATAATGCTCGTCCACATGTTGCGGCGCCGGTCAAAACCTTTTTGGAAACAATCAATTGGGAAGTTTTACCCCACCCGCTGTATTCACCAGACATTGCTCCTTCTGATTTTCACTTGTTTCGATCGATGACGCATGACCTGTCTGAGCAGCACTTCACATCATATGAAGATACCAAAAATTGGGTCGATTCGTGGATAGCCTCAAAAGATGAAGCATTCTTCCGACGCTGTATCCGTATGCTGCCAGAAAGATGGGAAAAGGTAGTGGCAAGCGATGGGCAATACTTCGAATAAAACATGAGGTTCCGTTCTTTCACAATAAATGCCCAATTTTTGATAAAAAACGGCGGAAACTTATTTGTACACCTAATAGTATAATTTTATATGATTATAAATAAAAAAAGGGTATTTGTACAATAATCATAGCATGAGATCATTTCATGAAAGACGGATTTTTCAATGTCCAGTGCCAGTGTACAAAATTCATATTAAATGTTAAGGAATATCACATTAAATGTAAAAAAGCATTGAAATGTTTCGTATTTATTCCTGTAGAAGCAGTGATTTTCTATAAATATTTTGCTGATGCCATTGCAAATTTCTCAAATAAACTATAGCTTTGAAATTATGATACTAGTATTAAAAAATCTGTAATTTGAATATGCTTTGTTGTTTTGTGCATTAGCTAAATATTGATTATCGACATTGCCAAGTAGTTTAAAATAAAATCCATAGATTTCATTTAAAACAAATTCTCAAAGATGTCAACTTATATTTTTGCATTTTTAAAATAAAATATAAAATGCCAATATTAAATTAAATTAGATGGTTGATGGGAAAAAATCAAATGAAACAAAATTGAAAAATTATACGATATTGTGTAAAATAATAAATTGGATTGGATATATCAAAAACGTATCTGAAAAGGTGCAAAAGCCTTCCGAAAGGTTCAATGCGATTAACCTTCAGATATTCCAGTGAAGTAGGTATATCCTATACCCTCACTGACCTATGGAGATTATTGGATCTATTTCCCTGGTTCTCCACAACTGGGCAGTTACATTTTGAAGCCCAGTCAACATCAGTTTACCATGCCTCCCAGTGGACACATATCTAAGACATACCATATATTAATCTATTAAGTAATATATAAATATAAAATACCAATGGAGCTCCACTATTTCAAGACACCTATTCCAATGAAGTTCTTTGAAAAGTGTGCTAATGGAATTTATTCAGAGAGGTATTGAATGTAACTGACGTGTTCCACTGTCCAAAATAGTGCTATATGTCATTTAACCATGTGTCTATTTAACAGGTTCAATGTTTTTTTTAACTTCTTCCACAAATTGAAAATCATTTAACCCTTTAATCCTCTTTTGATTTCCAGGAATTTCTAGAAAGACGTTATAAAAAGACCAAATTCAGTAAATATGATACATGTTTCAGTACTGGAATACATTTATACGTTAGAAAACTGTTCCATTGAATTGGTGCGAGTCAAAGTGTGTCTAGAAGTATTCTGTCATTCTTCCATAGACTCCGTCTCTTCTACATTATTGTTTCACGAACTTGATCAGAACCTTAATTTAATAAAGATAATCAACCCCTAATCACCAGGAACCCACTAAGCTACGATTATTCTTTAGATGTCTAAAAACACAATACTCAGCTTCAATTTGCTCATTTGAGCTTTTATCATCCTTGACAAGTTTGGAATTTTCCAAGGATCGATTGCCCTTTAAAGTCTGGTCATACTTAATTCACATTTCATCACAAATAACATTATTGAGGAAACATGGGTACTTAATTATTTTTGAAAAAAATTCTTAAAAACTTTATTTTTTAAGATTATTTTCACACATAATTCATCACATTCAAGCGTTTAAGAAAAAAATGTTAGTGCTGTGCTTTCTCTTTATACATATCGCCATCTGTTGGTTAGTCCCGGGACTTATTGATCGATGTGTTACATGTTTCTGCTCAAAAATCGTCTAGCATTCTGTCTCCATTATCATTTGTTCATCTATTACCAATTCAAACTTATCCCTTTTAATGCCATGGCACCCATACATTCAACATACCTGCCAATATAATCTTATCATCCTTTTTTTTCTTCTCTAAAACGTTTCTTATAGTTTCAAAAACCTTCCTTGTTTTCATCAGTTTCATTGTGGACCAGAGTATACCCTATCACAAGCAAAATAGGTATTATGCCTACTTTAAATTACATTCCCTCAATCATTCAATATCAATGCTCCCATACCCTGCTTGGCTCTTTTGTTATCCTTCAAACCTAACCTTTCCATTCATTCCTCTCCAAATATTCCACACACCTACTCGTAACTCCGTCCTCGTCTGATCGTCACCACCAGACAGCGTAGTGGGTTGGGTTGCGAACCTCGCTGACACCTTTGACTGCACCTTTCATGCTCTTACACATTATCTGATGTTTATTACTATATGTATAAAAAGTTAACTGTAAAAACTAGTCCTAATATACTTAACATATTATGTCCTGCTTATGCTTAAAATGTCTATACATAAATAGACATGTGCACGCCACACATCCACTATGTGGTTTCGGCCATCTGTTGGTCGATTTCTCGGGTCACCAGTTTTATAGTCCTCCAGTCTGCTAGTACAATCTATTACTGCTGCATTTTACTGTCAAAAAATTGAAGTAATGCATAAAAAATTACAATCTCAATAACCTAGACTGATTATCAGAGATGAACCTCCGTGACATCCCCCGACCGCATACCTCTTTAATCACTTTACAGAAATTAACAGAGCTGAGTTATGAAATTTTACAGAATCATTTATACTCACCCGACTTGTCAGCAACTGAGTTTCATCTTTTCTTTCTTCGAAATAAAACATTTATAAATCAAGAGTTGACGCATTATCACCTTTGATTTCTTCTAAAGTTGCAAGTTTTATACGAGAGGGATGTATCATTTTGTATCACGTTGGTAAAAAATCATTAATGTGAATAGTCCATATTTCGATTACATAGAGCATTCTTTTTCTTACAATATTGTTTTTATTTCAGCATTCAAAATTGAACATTTCACCTTAATATTAGGTCCTTACATATGAAATTGGCGTTTTGTTTGGGAGGAACATAAAGTTGATTTTTTTTTAATATAATATATTTATTTAATCAAAGTATGTACCATTGCTATCTATGCACTTTTGCCATCTCATAGGTAGTTCATCGATCCCTTTACTAAAACAACCATTCGGACGGGAATCTATAAAATCTTTGAAGTCGGTTTGGACTGCCCCATCGGAGTTGAATTTTTTCCCTTGCAAGAAGTTATCCAAATTTCGAAAAAAATAGTGATCTGTTGGGGCAAGGTCCGGAAAGTACGGTGGATGTCTTAGACATTCCAATTGAAGCTCTTCTAATTTGGTAGCCGTCTGTTGTGCAGTGTGTGGTCTAGCGTTATCATGAAGCAGCAGTGGCCTAGAGCGATTAACCAGCCTCGGTTGTTTAGCAGCTAGCTTTTCCATCATGGTTTGCAGTTGCTGACAATAGACATCTGCCGTAATCGTCTGGCCAGATTTAAGAAAGCTGTAGTGAACGACACCAGCACTAGTCCACCAAACGCTCACAAGTAACTTTTTTGGAGTCAATTTTCGCTTGGGGCATGGTTTGGCTGGTTCGGCAGGGTTCAGCCATTGCGATGAGCGCTTCCGATTATCATGCAGGATCCACTTTTCATCACAGGTAATGATTCGATTCAAAATCCCTTCATTATTGTGCCGGTTGAGTAATGCAACGCAGCAGTCAACGCGCGTTTGTTGATTTGCTTCACTCAATTCGTGAGGTACCCACCTTTCAAGCTTTTTCACCTTCCCAATTTGCTTCAAGTGGATTAAAACAGTTTTATCACTAACACCGCAGCCTGCAGCTAACTCGGACGTGGTTTGCGATGGATCCGCTTCCACAATAGCCTTCAATTCTTCATTATCAACTTTGGTCTCCGGCCGTCCACGAGGCTTGTTCTGCAGGTCAAAATTTCCAGAACGAAAACGTTGGAACCAAAAACGCACTGTGTTTTCTTTTGCGGCACCGTCGCCATACACATCATTAATCCTTCGAGCCGTTTCTGCAGCACTGGTGCCACGGTGGAACTCGTACTCGTAAATAACGCGATATTTCAAGTTTTCCATTTTGTAAACTGAGTGACGCAAAGAAAAAAAACAATTGAGGAAAAAACAAATGAGTTATAATTTTCAAAACACAAATACTTGAGTAAATAGCTGTATAAATTTGAATTTGGAATTCCTAACCAAAGAGAAGATATTTGAGATCAAAGTTGCCAGTACGGCAAAACGCCAATTTCATATGTAAGGACCTAATATAACCAACAAAAGAAGATACAAAAATATATTGAATAGAATTATTTGAATTTTGAAAAATGCGATTTCATGGCTTGAGATCTAGAAAAGCAAAATGAAATACATCTAATAAAGTATCTCATCGCCACAATACACATGTCATGGAGTAATGAATCATACTAGGAAGCGTGAAATAGGTAAAAGATAGATAAGTTGGAAATACAGTGGTATAGAAGAATGCTACGAATTCTATCGATGGACAGACATTTTAAAAAGGTCATATTACAGAGATTGTCTACAATTAGCTAATGAGGAGTTCTTCAATTTTTTGGACTAATTGCCCCATCGCACAGGACAGTTCAGTGTTGAGAGCTTGGAAGAAATGTAGTCGCATTCTTCTTCTGGGAACTGTGGAGTATAGAGATCCATGAAAATTGTCAATAACTATTACGAGGGGCACAATGATTAGAATGGACTAAGAAAATGTTTCCTTATAATTATTTGGCTATTTTAGCAAATGAGCAGCTCTTGATATAGTTAAGTTAGTGATATTTGCTATTGCAAAGCAGAAAAATAGTTTGGTGCATAAAACTCCCTAAACCTTTATTCTACTACTTGCCTTCTTTTCTTTAAGTTTTCGTTAATCGAAACTAAATATATACATTGTTCATTGTACTGACTTAAACTTATATTAATTCTCTAAATCAGAGATGCACTGACTCAGATTAATCCAGAGCCACATAGAAAACTTTTCTTGAAAAAACCAGAGATCACGATGAAAACAAAAGTTTCAATGTAATCAATATTAACTTGCTATTATATTACTCGTATGTGGTGTTAATAAGAAGTGCACTATAAATTGCACACTTTGACCTAAAGTAGCTGATATGTAGCACTGTTCCTATTTGAACTTGGTTGTGGAATTACACTTTGAATTATCATGCAAATATATGAATTATTCTCGATAAACATAATATACAGGGTGTAACAGCCAGTGACGATCAACGTAAGCAGGATGATGGGGGACCTCAATACCTATCGATTTAACCCCTATGTATGTTGAGCGATATTCAGTGGTTCTCAAGTAATTTGGATTTATGTGAAATTTGAATAAAAACCCGATTTTAGACTAAACTTCGTTAAGTGTAACTAAACTATTAGCTCCTGCGGTCGTGATTTTCTTTTCTGGAAGTAGTTTAATAATGGGTCTTACGTACAACAATACCACTTTCTGTCGCAACCCTCTAAATTTGGAAAGATAAAAAAAATCATCTTAAAAATTTTTGCAAATCAAATTTTTCCACTAAATTTTATGAGCTCTAGATAAAAAAATCCCATCTCTTTTTTTTCTACAACTTATCTTAACCCTTTAAGTGCCGGAAGTTATTAGTATGGCCGTACCCAGCAGGCCGGGATTTTTTCAACAAAAATAAAACCTAAAAAATTTATATTTTTTGTAATCTCACGATCCGCGTGAAGTGGCATGCCACTTCTCTCTCTCGTTTGAGAATATTTGAATAGAGTCTATCTAGAGCTCATGAAAGTTAGTGGAAAAATTAGACTAGCAAAAATTTTTAAGATGATTTTTTTTATCTTTCCAAATTTAGAGGGATGCGGCAGAAAGTGGTATTGTTGTACGTAAGACCCATTATTAAACTATTTCCAGAAAAAAAATCACGACCGCAGGAGCTAATAGTTTAGTTACAATTACGAAGTTTAGTCTAAAATCGGGTTTTT
>OX463843.1:38027753-38095877 GCA_949825065.1 Odontocerum albicorne | reverse complement strand
AGGCTTCTCTTTCCAATTTTTAAGGTTTCAAACAATTTGGACGTTTTCATACGTTAACAAAGTATTCAACCTCTTCTTAAAGAAAGTCTGTGAACATTTGCCGACGTGTTATTCCAACACACACACACACATATGTTATGTCGTATTATTTGATACGAATTTAAAATCTGGTTTCCATTCCCATTTTGAAAACTATATAAGTATAGCAAATAATTGGCTATCACCGTTACTTAGAATTTTCCTCATATTCGCATATGTATGATATCAACATTGTTTTTCATAAGAACTTGAAAGGAAAAACGGGAAACTATAGACAGAAAATTCCAGATCATTAATAATAATGCAGCCATGCTCGTAACTCAAATTTATCATATTTGAAAATGTGCACAGTATTTCTTTTATTTTCCAGAAACTTAGAACAATTACAAAATCTAAAAGAATAGGATGCCTAGCAAAGTGCTGTTTTTTAATAAAGTATCACCAAAAGAAAGATTTGTGGTTGATTAATTTTGTGTTTTTATTTTATTATTAAATCGTCAATCTCGTCAAAATGGGAGATAATGCAATTGTAGGAAGACATTAAGGGTCGATATAGATAAACATAAAGATAATAAGACATTTGAAAAGCCGAAGTATTTAGGTTGATGAATATAGAGGAAGGAAGCGCTGAGAGAATACCACTCCGCCAAATACCTGCAGAAAGTACAGTCCAGCTAAAAATAAACTTGTTCCTGGAGTTTACACCATTGATGCCTTTAATTGAAATAATTAAAAAAATAGCAATATACTTGCCAAAAACAGTCTAGAGTTCAGATTTATAAATGCTTTGCTCACATCCTGTTATCATAACAATTACAGTTGTGCAATGTTCAGTTCGAAATTCTGATGTAAATTAATTAAATACCTTTTAACGAATGAGGATAGAATTGAGTTTGTCATAAAATATTCTTAGTAATTCTAGAGAAACTGGTAAGAATGGATATGTGTCAGAATTTTTCAATAATTGTGGTGTTTTGGGATAATTTATTATGAGCGCTTTTAACCATTTCTTTGGGAATTAATAAAGATAGGGAAAACTAAACAAAAAATATAGAAAAAAGTCAATGATACTCGTAGTTGTAAAAATCGCGTTAATTATAAGAGAAATAATTTATTTTTATATTTTGCCTTTATTTATTGATTTTATGGGCACATTTATGACATCATTATTACGTCTACGTCGACCAATAAGAATTTGAATTCAGATTCGAGGTATTACTCCCAAAGTTTTGTCGAGTTTCCTTTTTAATTTCTTCATCAAGACAATGAGTGGTTTTGTAAAATGAGCTTTCAAGTGTTGATATTGGTTTCAGGTGTTTTGTCAGTTAAAAAATTCGAATAGAGTTGTGAAAGTTTAACTGAGTTATGAAACAATTTTTTCCTAGTACATATTCCAACACGTTTGGATACATTTGTTGCGACACCTGCCTGAATAACTTAATATTATACTCGTAAATTAAGTTCAATTTGATTATTAAAAATTAAACATAGCTGCTTGAAGCTGTATTAAATTATAATGTAAAACCCGTAAAAAAAATTCTTTCGGAAAACTTAACAAGTTCATTAGATTTTTTTAAAGAGAAGGCCATTACAAAGAAGAGGAAAAATTTGTTTGAATCCTGAAAAATAAAAGTTGGAGTGCATTAAGTAGGTTGACGTGCGACTCTGAGGGATATTTTCAATTAAAGAAATGAGTATTTTCAAGAGCTTTGCATCTTGAAATTTTTAAGCGGAAAGAATACGCCCAAAGTAGAGGGTTCAAACAAAATCGCTCGAAGTTAAAATGAAAATTCTTATTCCAACGTGGACAGACTCTAAAATGTGTTTTCAAGGATTTGACCTAAACTCGAGCGCTAAGAAGAGGCTTTGCAAAGGAATGGATTAGAAAAAGTGAGAAGGTGCCCACATTGTGCCATCTCAACTTCAAATATATTTTAACTGCCGAATTTTATGATTTCCAAATTATTTTAAGTGTAACTTAGTTTTATCAGGTTATAACATTTTATTTTAAGGAAAGGATTTTTAAAATTTATTTAAATAAATATTTACAAATTTAGGTACACAATTTTGTTCCAGTTGCTAGAAGAAAGGAAGAAGTGTTTTTTTTAATGCAACGTTATTGAAAACAAAGATTTCTGAAAATTTATTCGAAACTAAAGAAATGTTAAATAAATAATACAAGGCTCTCGATTGAGCACTCCAGATTTTTCGAACATTTTGGACACTGAAATCTCTCTCCAGATGTGACCTTTATCATATCAAACAGTTTTCTCTTCCAAGTAATAGGAGACACTCTTCGCAATTCTAAACGCTTACGGTTCAAAAGTTTTAGAATGCATTAACGCTTTTGGATGCAAGATTCTTGCATTAAATGTAAAACATTCAACTATAAGAGGCATTTAAACAATTTCACGTCCAACTTTATTTTATTTATTGGGCCACAGGGGTCATTTTTAAATACGACTTTTAGTTAAAAGAATTAAAACTATGAATTTTGATTCATTTGTATTGGAAACTATCTCGACAATTTATTTTCTATTGTCTAACTCAAACAAATTATAGTATTTAACTTACCAAAATTCAGTAAAATTTTTGTAATTATCATATTATTGTATATACAATATAATACTTTTTATATATTGAAAAAAAAATGCATTTCCTGTTTACTCTAAATGAAAAAAAAACAATAAATACCTTAGTCTCGATATTAATTATACATGTACTAAAATTACAATATGTTGGAAATAAAACCGCTACATAATTAAAAAAAAAACATGGAAGCTTTAGAAGTTCGGAAACCATGTTATAAATTGAGAAGGTAATTAGAAAGTTCCATAAAACTGTTTCGTGGATATAGTTTTAGAATTGATAAACCTAATGCTTTTCAAAGCTCGAGAGATTCCATTTGGTCCATTGAATATGTTGTCTACCGAATAGCTAATTGCATCTCGAATATCAATCACCACAGGATAAATATTGTTCATCTTTGTTTTTTTATTTATTTCAAATACGCAATTTGTCGGGCTACATTTTGCGGAAAACTGTGGAAATGCACTGGAGCGCAGAGCGTTTGAATCAGATTAATATCGCCCATAACTTACAGAGCCGAGCGCTAAATTCTCCCCATGGGCCAGTGGGCACAGTTTCGTCTCCCTGTTTCCGTTTCTTTATTTTATTGCTCATTTTCCACCAACTTTAAAACTTTGTATAATTTAATATTTTTCCAATTTTTTCTTTGATTTTTGCTACTCGGAGCGTGTTACTCAAAGTTTTAAGACTAGCAAGGAAGCTAAATGTTTTAAATATTTGGAGTATTTGGTTTGAACAATATATATTCTGAAGTTTATTTCTCCCTCTTCCTTTTACTTAGAGGCGTTGTAGATTTAGCTGACTTAGGGACTCAGGGACGTTGTAGATTTAGTTGACTCAAGGATGTTGTAGACTTAGCCGACTGTACCGCAGTTTTCTTATTTTGTAATTCTATATAGCATCATTTCATAATGCATTCAAGTCAAAGCGCATTGACGTGAGTTTAATGATATATTTCAAATACTTTGGAACACAATCTTATGTGCCGGAAGTGTTTTCAATCAAAAACATATAGAAAAGGGCGGATAAACGACCTCAAATTGAAAAAAAAGGTTCTTTTGTACCTGAAGCGAGGAAATATTATATATAATTTCATGGCCACAACTACCACCTTTCATCTTTCTATCCTTACTATCTGATTCTTTTTTTCGTATTTTTATTTATTTGAGATATCGGTCAATAAACAAAACGTGAGAGAATAAAATGTAAAACTTTATTTAATGTTTATTTTCTTGGTTTAAGGAAAAAATCGCATATTTTACGCAAAAAATTTAATATTTTGATTTTTTTAAAGAAACATTTCATACCATTTTATACTGTTGATCTATAGATTTTCAGTATAAATTTGGAAACACGAAACTATGAAACATATTGTTTCAAACGGACGCTCGTTAATAATTTAGTATTGAAAGCGCGCTTTCTCGATTCTATTATATTTAGAGCTGTCATTGAACACCGTCGGATTTTTTAAGCTTGAATTTTAATTAATTTGCATAAATTGCGAGAACTCTTTTAGCTCTATAAAAATCAGTGACTTTACAGACTGACACCCTTTGAAAAAGCATATATTTCTTTCAATATAGACTTAGTAACCCTTGGAAGATACCGTTCGGTATTCGTATTTAGTATCGAGGTAAGCAGAAACCCTTGGAAGATAACGTTCGGTATTCGTATTTAGTATGGAGGTAAGCAGAAACCCTTCGAAGATAACGTTCGGTATTCGTATTTAGTATCGAGGTAAGTAGAAACCCTTGGAAGATAACGTTCGGTATTCGTATTTAGTATCGAGGTAAGTAGAAACCCTTGGAAGATAACGTTCGGTATTCGTATTTAGTATCGAGGTAAGCAGAAAACTAATTTTTTTACGCAATATTTACTCTCCGGTTTTATTGTTTCTAAATATTTTAATACAGAGATATTAATTGTCGTCGTCGTAGCCAAGTATCAGATTGCTTGACTTTTGTACATATATTCTGGGTTGATTCCCGATTAGCACCAAATTGCATGTCTTAATAAAATTATGTGTATCGTTTTACGTAGAATCGTCTCCTTGGTTTTAGTGATAAGACATCTGTTTTCCATCCCGGGTGTTGCGGGTTCCATTCCCGTTGGTATCCCTAGTTTAAGACATTTCTGGTCATATGGTAATACATTGTTGCCTTGAGTTAGTTCCTGTCATTGAAGTAAAATGTATTCAAAATACTGTAAATAAAGCAAATACGGTATTGGCTTTTGGTCTTATTTGACATGAACACAGAATCCACAAGTGAAAGATAACCATTTTACAACTAAGCCAAGATGATCCTCTAACAGGTTTGTTGGAAAAAAAAAAGAATGCTTATGATTTTGCTTGATTATATGGTTAATGAAAAAAGTTGGTTTATACTGATTCCTCTACAATGATCCCGCAAAAATTTCATTACAAGACTTCTCAGTCCAAACTTAGGATGTTGATGAGAAAACAGAGCCTGACATTCTACTCTGGGACGTACGAAACGTTCCAGGAAAAGCACCAGGCTCTGATGGACTTTCCATTGACATCATTAAAGAACGGGCGAAGAAGTAAACAAAAAGTTAGTGAAAGCTTTCACATCGTGTCTACAAAACGAAGATATTGCCGAAGAATGGAAAAATTCCACCTCTATTCTACTTTACAAAATATAAAACAAAAAAGATCTGAAGAATTACCGAACCATTAGATTACTACCAATTCTCAATAAAGTTTACACTAAGATTCTCTTCAATCGACGCGAAACCGCTTTTGATGAAAATCAGCCGAGAGAACAAGCTAGATTTAAACGAGGTTACAGTACAATGGACCACATTCAGGTAGTAAAGGAAATTTTAGAATGCTCTCAAGAATACCAACATCCACTGTTTATGGCATTCGTAGACGATGAAAAAACTTTTTGATTCGGTTGAGAAATCCGCTTTTATTATCAAAGCCCTATTTAATCAAGTTAAACGAAAGCGATATGTGAAACTCTTCAGCAATATATACAACAATGCGACAGTAACATAAAACCTTAATTAATGTACTGATAAATTTCCAATAAGCAAGGGAATTCACCGGGGTGATACTATTTCGCTAAAATGATTCAACGCTATCCTGAAATATGTGTTCAAGAAGCTCGCATGGGAAACTAAAAGAATCTGTATTGATGGTTCATATCTGAACCATCTAAGATTTGCCGACGATATTATTCTCTTCGATACAATTAATATTGAAAATACAAAATACATGTTGAATCGTTTTGCTGCTGACGCATCCAGGTGGATGAAACGCAGCTAGAACAAGTCCAACAATATATCTATTTAAGACAAATTATTTCATTTGAGGATTTCACTCTCAATGAAATAAATAGAAGACGTAAACTAGCTAGAAGTTCCTTTGAACGACTAAACTACATTTTCAATGACAATCTCCCGACCTGTCTCAAATGGAAGTTATTTAACCAATGCATCTTACGAGTTCTAGCATATGGATGCGAAACGTGGAGTCTTTCGGTACGAATGAGACAAAAGCTTCAGATAACACAACGCAGCATGGAAAAATGCATGTTACTCCTAGGTTAAACCAGGAGAGACCGCAAATGCAACGAGTGGATACGCACCCAAACAACAGTTAAAGAGTTTGTACCGGGCATGGACGTATAAAGTACTGCAGTGGTACCCAATGGGCAGAATCAGGTACGTAAAAATACCAAAGGCACGCTGGGTGAACGAAATATGTACGCAAGCATCGATTAATGATATTCGATAGAAATAATGTTTTTTTCAATCTACTTAGAAATATCAGTCAGCTCACATCACATTTGTAGTTGAAAAACGTCTTGAGCAAATGCTCAAGACGTTTTTCAACTAAAAATCAATAACAAAATTACAAAAGAACCTCTGTAGCATTGCATTGTAACTTATAGAAGTAATTAGCTAACATATTTACATGCCAAGAAGATTTAAATCACATTTTTTATTTGTAAAATTTGAATATAATAAATCACACACTTATTTGAATATAATAATCAAATCATTATGTTGGTCTGTTATAATTGACAAATAACGTTTGTGAAAGATCTGCAAAGCACAAGCATAATCAGAATTTGTTCTGAACTAAAAGAACTTCAATGCATTATTCTTATTGAAATTAAATTAAAACCTTATTGATGAATCTATTCAATGTCTAACGTGTTATTCTGAATGACTCACGTATAATTTATTGAAACTATTAAAAAATTTCTTCATTGAAACAGAATACCATATTATCGAAATTTCAAATAACGATAGTTTGTTGAAAGATTAGCGATAATAGCTTATTTGTAGAAAATAAAATGTGCATATCGCAGCACTTCAAATGTTCAAAAACGTATGAATTATAATTTTTATTCCACCAAGCCTTGTAATATTGTGTAAGTTATTAAACTTTTGAGCTAGTAAATAATTATCAATTACCGAAAAAATAATGTAATTTGTTCCATCTTTAAAATTACGCCAAAAACGTTCACACAATATGAATGAAAAATTAATGAAAAAATGCGCTTAGCTATTACCTTTCTTTTTATATATTCATAACGTTTAGAATGAAGTTAGCGACGACGTTTCTAATCGAGTATATGCGTGAAATTCAAAACTATTCTTCGGATAACATAATAATTTGTTTTTTTTTCTTTCATAGCATATATCCCTGGGTCTTTTGGGGCCTGGCATGTTGTGTAGGCTGCATGTTCATACTTTTTTTGGACTGAAAACTATATGATTTATGATAGTGATTTAATACTAATGTATTATATATAGTATAATCGTAACATCTGTATTTCTGTCCTAATTTTGGTTGTTTTGTAAAAAAATATGAAGTTTAAAATTGATCGCAAATTAATGAATAAATACATAATTAGAAAAACAAATTATGTAGTAATAAATAAAAGTAAGAAATATCTATGCCAATTATAGTTAGTCATAATTTTTTACATTTCCTGAAATAATTTCAAGGTAAACTAAAAAAAATCTTTTAAACGAAATGTAAATGTTAACATCTTATTTTATTCAATACATGGACCGTCTATAATATTTCGATAGGTGTTAGAGGAAACGTGGAACGTCAAAAATTTATATCTGCAATGTTCTTTATAGATAATGTTGTCTTAAAGTGTACGCTTTTAAGTGACAAAATTAATGAAAAGGGAAGCGAGAATTCGCGGTCTAAATAAGTTAGCATACAAACTAACGTAGCTTATAGTCAATACTAAGAGTATTCCCCTTTTCACATTGACTCATCTATAATAAATCTTGTAATTTAGCGAAGCGTTATTCATAAACATGCCTTTGGTTGCAATTCAAGCTGTGAGAACATTTGAGTCGTTATAAACTTTAACTGAATATTTAAGTAAAACAATGTTTTGGATCAAATATTTGAACTGGAATTTGAATTGGTTTCAATTATCTCTAAACCATTTAAGGCAAAACACTATGAGTGAACATAACTTTAACGTTAGGTTCTCGTAAATTCAATGAACAGGTGAAGCAAAATATATAGGTATGTTAATTCGAACGAGATATTCGTGAAGTCGTGTACAAAGGATGAGTAGAAATTTAACACGTATTATTAATATTTATTCGTATGGTACCCTTCACGTGCGGATTGGCGATTTGGGCATATTGAAGATTTGGCCGGGAGAAAACATTGTCTTCAGCTCCATCCATCGTGTTATACTCACTTGAGTAAGTACGTAGCTCGTGGTTATCACACTAGTAACAATACTACCTCACATGTGAAGAGGTGACAATACTATCCCAAGTCTAGCGCATATGAGAACATTCAAACCCTATTCTTGCACATTGAAATATATTGAAATTATTTGGCTGTAGTGTCACTGGAAGATCTCAAAAATGGCATAAGTATACATGGAGCCAACTGTAGAAAGATACATACATAAAAAATACATCAGGTATTGGAATTTAAGTGGAAAATCGTTCTCTAGCGTGTTTGTTGTAAGTTTTCTCTATGTTTTATAGAACTGCGTCAATTGATATTAAAATAAATCTATCGGTGTTATACTTTTTGACGGGACTTAAACGAATATTTAACTATCCCAAAAACCATTAAGATTGATTTATTTGAGCAGGTATTAAGAACATATGCTCAACCAACACATTAAAAATAGTTCTGCTTTAAAGAATGTACAATTATATGAATTGAACAATTATATTTAAATTTATTGCCCTCCTCTCGTATTGTTTAACACTTGTATAGCATAGGCCAAAACTTTTCCGCGTGTTGATATATGGTATGATAGGTTGATACACACACACCATTATAATGTGTCTTTTAGTGTAGACCGACACGACAAAAATCCCCACCTTTCTATTTACCTTTAGATATCCTTACATATCATACGGGTCATAACGATTTTTAACTAATTCACGAAAAAAAAAGTATCATGAATGATTTTTTTAACAACATTTTAATCGGCATATTGAACAAATAATATGTTTTAAATATTATATGAAAAATATTTTTTGTAGAAACAAAACAAAATTATAAATTTTATTGTTAAAGTTTTTTTATAAGATACAAAATAATTTAACAATATTATGCGAGCCATAAATCATATTTAAATTGAGTGACTTACACACATTATACCGAGTGTAAATTTTGAAACACCATTGAATTGAAATTAGCGTTTATGTACAATTTAAGACTGTCATTAATTTTGAGAAATAGCAACTTTATTATTAATTTAATCTGAGAAAAAAATCATGTGTTGTTTTTGAAAGCCAGATTTGGCCTTATTTTTTATAGTATTTATTTTAAACCTACCATTGTTGAAGCTTTTTAAACAAGAATATTCCACAATATAACAATCCACAACTAACATATACGAGTACAATATAGATATCATAGTTATGATAACTTGAACATGGCTTTTAAATAAATTATAGATGACAACTAATGACAATTGTTCGCGATGAAAAAAAAATTTCTTAAAATTTCTAAGTATTAAACTACTCGTATATTCCCTAATATTTCCGATTTCTTTTTGTGTGATCAAGTATTGATAGTTATGGTAAATAATTTTAAAATATAATAAGTCTGTCTAGAAAAATACTCAGGATATGAGATGTAAACACAAAAATTTAATAAAAATATATACTAATGGAATAACTCTGTAATACGAGTACTATGTTCTATTATAACAACTAGTACCAATAAATATGAAACGGAAATTTGCTCATAGATGGCTCTAGTTGTCAATGTAGTGACTGCCAAACCGCGCCATCGGCACCTTTTTCTTGTGTTTACATTTGTCAAAGACTTTTAACTTACAACAATACAAGTTTAATACAACTACATACGAGTATGTTTTCATAGCGTTGAAAATGTCTGTTTTTGTGCCTGAAAACTACGATTTGCGGACAGAATTGATTTTCTGTTACCATTTGAAGAAAACTGCTGCAGAATTGCATTGAATGCTTGTCGAAGCTTACGGCGAGCATGCTCTTGATAAATAACAGTGCTTTGAGTGGTTTAAAAATTAAAAAGTGGTGATTTTGACGTGAGAAACGAAGAACGCGGAAGACCACCGAGAAAGTTTGAAGACGCCGAATTGCAAGCATTGTCGGATGAGGATGATGCTCAAATGCAACAACAACTCGCGGATCAATTAAATGTGACACGAGAAGCCGTCTCCATACGTTTGAAAGCCATGGGAAAGATCCAGAAGGTGGGAAGATGGGTTCCACATGAACGGAATGAAAGACAGCAGGAAAACCGAAAAACCAATTGCGAAATGCTGCTCGCCAGGTACAAAAGAAAATCATTTCTCCATCGAATTGTGACTGGCGATGAAAAATGGATATATTTCGAGAATCCTAAGCGTAAAAGATCATGGGTAACTCCAAGCAAACCGGCGACATCGACTGCAAGGCCAAATCGCTATGAACGGAAGACAATGCTGTGCTTGGTGGGATCAGAAGGGTGTTATCTATTATGAGCCGCTAAAACCTGGCGAAAGCGTTAATACTGAACGCTACTGACAACAAATGATGGATTTGAACCAAGCATTGCGTGAAAAACGACCAAAATATTAAAAGAGGCAACGCAAAGTGATTTTTCTTCATGATAATGCACCATCGCACACAGCAAAACCGGTCAAGGAAACGATTGAGGGGTTTAATTGGCAAATACTTTCGTATGCGGCTTTCTCACCAGAGTTGGTTCCATCCGATTACTACTTATTTGCATCGATGGGACACGCACTTGCTGAGCAGCGCTTCACTTCTTACGAAAATGGCTCGATGATTGGTTTGCCTCAAAAAAGCAACAGATTTTTTGGCGTGGCATCCACAAATTGCCAGAGAGATGGGGAAAATGTGTAGCTAGCGATGGGCAATACTTTGAATAAAATATTTTTACCATTTTCATACAATAAATGTGTATTTTCTATTTAAAAAAATCCGGTTTCATATATATTTCAGAGATTATTTTAAAACTGTTAAAAAAACTCTTTGTGAAATTGAAAGAATTAAAAATAAATTCAAAAGTTCAAGTCAGGCACCCATGAAATACGATCATGTAACATACCATAGCTTACATCACGAACGTATCTTACCAGCATTGGTTTGAAATATTATGAAATATCTCGCGGTGGCGTATTATACTCGTAGCACACATCCCGCTTCGAGTGTTATGACCCGTAGCTGAAATCCAATTCGGCATAGGCCATGGTTTCATTGTACCACTAAAATATATATCATATAGTATTTACCAGCAAAACTTTTCTCGGTTCAATAATCAAGCTTTGTGGTGCGTCTGTTTTTATTTATGGGTCTTGAATTCAACTCAATTTGTGAAGTACTTTAAATCTGAACTGATTACAAATGGGTTTTTAAATAGATTATCTGGTTGTTTGATATACCAGTTTCTGAAAATTAGAAGCTGGTGTGTGAACTATAGAGAATTAAGGAAAATGTTTAAACCAGATTGAGATTTTGCACTAAAAATCGTACTGTCTGTACCAACCACCAAAGAGTACCACCAAGATCTCAATTTTATATCCATCCAAGTGTGGTATAAAAATCACAATTTTGACAAACCACCGTAGTGTATTACGAAGATTGTGACTAGCTACTTGAGTTTGGTATCAAAATCCTAATAGTGTATCCGCCAAAGTAAGGTATCAAGATCCCAATCATTATCAACAGCAAGTCGAATGAGGTGTCAAAATCACAATTTTGTGATATCAAAATCGCAATAACTGATTATCTTAACAAAAGTATTTATTCCAGCACAATGTTATTGACACGTTTTGTCAAAACTGGTGGACATTAGGTTGGTAAGAAATGGGGAAGAGGGGATCATAGTCACGTATAATATCAAACAGTCATGCCGCAATCTTTCCTGATAGGAAAAACTTTAATCAAATCGGGTGATGCGAATATCTTCAAACAATAAATAACTCCTTCAATCTTAGGATAACCGTAAATAATTGAGAACAAAAATAAAGATAATAATTTAACCACTGAAGTAAAAGGATATGACGTAACTTAGAAAATTTATATCATAACAAAATAATCAACGTCAATTTAATTAAAATAAAAATGTTGAATCAGAAACGAACCGAAGCAAAAGTTATAAATGTATGAAAACGGTTCTGGAAGGAAAACCTGAAGGGGAAAACATCTAAAGACTACGATGACTTGACGGTATTATAAAAGACACGCAGTATTTGGGTTTTTAAAACAGCTAAGTATAGATCGTTCAGCCAGAAGTCATTTTGCAATAGTGTGAGGAACGATCGGTCGGTAAGCGGTCCTCATCGAAGTCCACTGGTCGTCCGGAACGCTCCATGTCTTTCAGGTCGAAATTACCGTCTTTGAAACGTTGAATATTTTCTTTCGAATTACGTATAACCTTTACCATTTTGTTTTACTTTTGGTGCTCATTTTTTAATTTGGAAAAAAACGGACACAACTTATGTTAACACCTAATATGATAATTACAATGCCAAATAATAAAGTTTTAAAATAATAGTGGATGGAGTGATACTAAATTCTAGGAAACTTTGAGTTATAACAAAGTACATTCTAAGCTTTCGAAAAACTTTGAATTATACATAACATTAGACAAAAATCGCACTCCCAATTTCGACATGATAATGTTTTTCTAATCGCCGAGTATTTTAACAACAATACAAACGTGCGCTCCGCGCGAACCAATCGTGTGGCATTCTAAAACCAATACTACTACATAAGTTGTGTAATATAGAGAGTGTTACTCACACTATTGCAAAATGACTCTTCTGGTTGAAAGACCTATACTCTTGACTGCGTTTAACAGTTTTCAAGTTAGAATAAAAACAACATAACTACGGAAACAGAAAACATATTAAGTTATTCTCACGACCTCTCAAATTATACATATTTATGTGTAACACTTGATAATCATACAATATATAAAATATAATTTAATTTATTTTATAATAATAGTTTTAAAATTGATAGTATTTCAAAGACATTATTCACAGGGTTTACAGAAATGTATATTTTATCTATTAAAAAAATCATTTATAAATGTCCTAAAACAAACAACCTTCCAAAGAAAATACAAGTTTTAATGACAATGACAGAACATTATAGACTGGTATTTTGGGTCTTTTGATATAATCACATGGTAAGACCGGTCGCGTGGTACATAATGTTACTTCATTGTTGGTTAGTTTACAAATGTCCAACAGGACTCTAGGGAAGACATCATTCTAATTCTGACTTCTGGTTCACGAGTTATGAGTATTGTATTCCTTGAAAAAAAAAACGAAATATTTGGTCAGATGTCTCAGATTAGCATATTGAAGGTTCGCTACATTTTCGAGTAGTTCTTAATTGAATGACTAAATTATTCCCCGCAATTTGTCAGTTTATATTTTGGAAAAAAAATTGTTCTTCTAGACGAAATTTGTCACTTGATATAAAAAAATCAAGATAGGCCGATAAAATTATGAAACACGTTCGTTATCATGGATTTATTGAACTTAAGTATACACCGAAATGAAGTCACATTCACTTTATCAAAAGCATTTTTTTTGGTAAGGCAATTTACTGTCCTGCGAGCGCTATGTTCAAAACCATTAGAAATGATGATACAATTACTATTTTTGGTAAGGCAATTTACTGTCCTGCGAGCGCTATGTTCAAAACCATTAGAAATGATGATACAATTACTATTTTTGGTAAGGCAATTTACTGTCCTGCGAGCGCTATGTTCAAAACCATTAGAAATGATGATACAATTACTATTTTTGGTAAGGCAATTTACTGTCCTGCGAGCGCTATGTTCCAAACCATTAGAAATGATGATACAATTACTATTCTTGATTGGTGATATGTTGATAGAATCTCTTTATTACTCACGGTCTTAAGACTTTTCCTTCGATTCTCTAGCGCCGGTTTTGTATTGTCTGCAAGATTTTACACTCAAACCTTATAATCTATTTTTATTTTCGAAGGATACAAAACATTCTTAGTTATCATTATTGGTATATGTACACGCATGTAATATTTTTTTTATATCCAAAAATACTTCACACAATGCGAGTACTGATGCATGTTTTTTTTTTAATTTTGAGTAATAAATGCTTTATAATCGTAATACAAAAAAAAGGTTAAAAATTTTTATGGAAAACGAACATTTGTTCTAAAGTAAAAAATTTGGATTTTACCAGCATCAAAATGGTCTCCTTATAAACGCATAATTTTACCCAGAGATGTTTACTTATTTTGAGATGTAAAAATAATCCCCATATTATCCTATCACAAGCATTTGACACGCTCTCTTTGATCCAGCATTTTGGGGTATTAAAACAGACGCGATGTTCGTACATGCCAACTCATGAATATGAGGACATACCAAACATACGTGCCTACGTACCTACGTGTTACCAATATTGATTATGTAGTATAGTAACTCATAAAGACAGGACGTATAGATACGTATATAAGTCGGTGCTTACTTCGCACGAATTTAATATTTCACAAGTAATACTTTACGAGTATTACTGATTTTAAAATGATTAGAAAAATATGGTATACTTGTTCAGTATTGAGAAAGAATAATTATCTGCTAGCTGGTGGTGTTTGTTATTGGTGTTATTTAACTCGTTTAAAGTAAAAACCTACAGTTTGATCAAGACAATTCCTTATGTTGCACCAAATCATCTTTAAGTTCTGTTTGGAAAAGACAGTCGACAGTTGACAGTTACTTGACTGGCCTTCATTTGTGTTCTGTGTTCTGATATCAATAATGTTTATGAAGTACAGAGGACTACGAGTTTATCAAAAATTCCTAACTGAGGTGAAAGTGTTGAAAAATATTGATGATGAGAATTCTTTAATTTATTTAAGGTATTGTAATATTTTTTACCAAATCGATAAAAATAACATTACAATGGATACGTTTTAACATACGAGGCATATCCAGAAAGTAAGTGTACTGAATTTTTGTAGGTTACAATTTTTTTAATTTAAACAAAAAAATTTCGTGGTTACCGTAGTACATATGTAAGCTATTGTTCGACATAGTCGCTATTCCTCTCAATGCAGGTGGTGAAGCGGGGTATCAACTTTTTGATGCCTTCCTCGAAGTAGTTTCCCGCCAACCCCTCCGTCCACTTCTCCACCTCTTCTTTTACCTCCTCGTCGGTTGAAAACCTTTTTCCACCCATGTGCAGCTTCAGGGAGGTAAAGAGATAGTAATTTGAAGGTGCTAGGTCAGGGGAATGCGCGGAATGGTTCAGGACATCCCATTTAAACGAGGCGAGCAGTTCCGTCTGGCATTGTCGTGCAACAGGCAGATTCCCTTTGTCAGCATGCCTCTCCTCTTGTTCTGAATCGCCCTCCGCAATTTTTTTAGGGTCTCACATTATCTTGCAGAGTTGATGGTCTCCCCTTGAGGCATATATTCAATTAAAATTATGCCTTGACAGTCCCAAAACACGGATGCCATGATTTTCTTGGCTGAAATTGTGGTTTTGAACTTTTTGGCGGAGGGTAAAGAGGTGTGACGCCACTGTTGAGACTGCCTTTTGGTTTCAGACGTGTTGTGTGCAACCCAAGTTTCATCTCCAGTAACGATGGAGCGGAGAAATTCATCTCCATGGAGTTTGCAGCGCCTCAAAAACTCTTGTCCGGCCTCCACTCGATTCAACTTGGCGGGAGATGGGATTGACACTTCTCAACGTACTGACCTCGAACCGGTCTAGTTGCGGAGGGGAAGGGTCAGGCTACACGGAAGTGTAGCCAACATGTCGAAAATAAAATCCATCCGGTCGTGAGAGCCTCAGTACACTTACTTTCTGGATATGCCTCGTATATAAAATTATAAAATAATATAAATTACATGTAAAATTATGTTTATCAAAAGAAAATAATGAAATTCCGTATTACTTGAAAGCAAAGGAATAATTTTTCAGAAAATGACACAAAAATAAGTCATAAAACCAGATAATTTAATTATCCTTTGCATAAAAACATTGTTACTACCAAAAATTTCACTATGTTAAAACATTGTAATGAAAAAATATGTCGAAATTATGTAAAATTCAATGCTTTTGTTAGAATGCCCAGTGACACAGTAATAAGCCACGATTACAAGAAGGGACTGTTAAGTTTTTTTATGGTCGACAAAGACTTTTATCGTTGTATAATATGAAATATTTAAATGTCACACAGAAACATACGAGTATATCATACACAACGTTTATCCACGATAGAATTAGGTTACACATTTTTAGTCATTTTAATGCCCCTTGTACCAATTCCCGTGACGTTTTTGAAATTTTCAAAATATTTTTATTACATTTCTAAGTTAAACATTTCGTACCGTCAAGTATTTTTAAAAAGTTTTTGTTTAAAAATTTCAAACAAAAGATCGCTTTTAAGTTTTAATGAAAGTTTAGGATCTGTATATTTTCTCAAATTGAAATTTGAATACTAATTTTAATATTATTTTAGCTTTTTTCCCAAAAAATTGTAAATTTGATAAACAAAGATTTTTAATAAAAAAATATTTTTTATACGTTTAAACTTCTATAAGTTTTTACAAAAATTTAGTATCGAATTCATGCAAAGAAATTAATAAAAGCGGGAAAACATTTTTGGAGATACATTTAGATGAGAAGCATCGTAGAGTTCAAATTAATCAAGTAAACGTGCTGACACTGTTGCATAGAAAACATACTCGTAGGATTTTATGTTATTGGTACATAGAACTTTGTGAGAGTTTTAGTTAAGATGTTTTAAAAGTGGTCAGAAAACGCAAATATCTCATAATGTCAATTTTCGACTCTTTAAAGGACTAACATTTCTAACTATCACATACAGTTGTTTCTTTTTTTGTATTCAGTACGACCTACATAAGCACGCACGGCTCTTAAATTTACAAAACAATTAAACAATTTAAACTTAATTATAGATATTTGTATAAATGGTATTGACAAATATATGCGAGATACGAAAAGTTTATTTTTGTCAAAAATGATGTATGTTATTTCATCATTAATATAAATATTGTTTCCTGCAAACTGGTCCCCATAGGATAAAATATACTTTAACCAACGTTTTTTCGTCACAAAACGTTCTTATTTCAATATCCTTTTCGCCTTCGGGAATAAGAAGAAAAAGTTTAAGGGGCCATATATGGTGAATACGGTGGCTGCGGCATCACGGCGGTTTTGGTTTTGGCCAAATAATTGCGAATTATTAGTGAAGTGTGAGCCGTAGCATTATTGTGGTGCAAAATCCAGGAGCTGTTTGCTCACAATTATCATCGTTTTCTTCGGGTTACCTTTCGTAAAACCTCAAAATAATACTTTTTATTGATTAGTAAGACGGTAAGAATTCATAGTGGAATATACCGTTGTGATCGAAGAAAACAGTAAGGAGAACCTTGACATTAAATCTAGCTTGGCGTTCTTTTTTACGGTCTTGACTCTTTGGGATGATTGGGCATAGCCATACAGTCAAATTTTATTACCTTTTGTGACGCGTCGTAGTCGCCTGTAGACGCGTTGAGTAATTCTGGGTCATCAGACACATCAACCAACTTCTTCTTAGCAATGTTTTCGTGATGCTGAAAATTCAACAATTTTGGAAGAAATTTTATTACCACTAGTTTAATGCCCAAATCGCTGAAAAAAATTCTTAGCATGAACCGCTTGAGATTCAAACTTGTTCAACAGCCTCCCCTATAGTAATTCAGCGATTACTAAGCACAATATCCATAATTTTCCTCACATTTTTATCGGTGGTTGTTGTATTAGGACGCCCATCACTATTATCATCATCAACGTTTTCGCGGCTCTCATGAGCACGTTCGAACCATTGATGAATCCTTGAATTCATCATAGCATCCTTACCAAACGCTTTTTCAACATTTATACCACTTAACTGCACTTCGTTCCGTTTTTAACGCAAATTCTTCAGTAATTGTTAAAATGAACAACTCGGTAACGTGCCGACATGTGTTGTAAATACTTGCCTGACAAACAAACCATATTACCTATCTAATATGAACAACTCGGTAACGTGCCGACATGTGTTGTAAATACTTGCCTGACAAACAAACTGTATTACCTATCTAACATGAACAACTCGGTAACGTGCCGACATGTGTTGTAAATACTTGCCTGACAAACAAACTGTATTACCTATCTAACATGAACAACTCGGTAACGTGCCGACATGTGTTGTAAATACTTGCCTGACAAACAAACCATATTACCTATCTAATATGAACAACTCGGTAACGTGCCGACATGTGTTGTAAATACTTGCCTGACAAACAAACCATATTACCTATCTAATATGGCTGAACATTTAATATTGTATCACTGAGTGTCGAGTGTCGTCAACGTAAGGAAAACATTAAAAAAATATGTAAATTATACAATATATATTATACATTTTTTCTACCAAAGACACATTCATATATTTTTTATAATTATATTTCCATTCGTAATTCATAAATAACATGACAGGAAAAAATAAGAATAAAGAGCTAAGAATTTTTATTTCCCGTAAAATCTAAAGTTCAAGTTAAAAAAAACACTTCTTCGGTATTTCGTTACTTTTTCAAAACGGAACATAGATAATACCTACCAGATATGCAAGCTCTGTTTTTGACAGAGACTAATGAGGTTTGACATTCAATGATTAAATTTATACTTTAGCTTGAACCTTGAGGTATGCTGTATTCTATTTATTCAAGATACGTTTATATCTTGAGTGGTGTTTTCTTCTCTACAATACTATGATAGTATATTCAATGTATTTTAAAAATCTTCTACGTATTTCTTCTCAGCAGTGAGCAAAGTTTGAATCCTATTTTCTAGTATTTCTAAAGACATTGAACAGATCTTGAAACTTCGCTATCAAAACACTTTACTTTTTTTTCTACATTTGTCATGCACAATTTGATTTTATTCCTACTTCTCATTAAATCTTCTTGGAAAAAAATAAAACTTTCTTGGTCCAGTCTCGTTTAGCTTAGTTTACCTCTTCGACGTACACTGAACATCATTTTGTAAGAATCGATAAATTGTCATTAACAGTTTTGATAATTTTGATGAGAAAGAACATAATTTTTTTTCATTTTGTTACAATTAACAGAAAAAAATTTGGTAATGTAGGAATACCTACCTAAATAAATAAATAAATAAATAATTGTCAAAATGAATAAGTGAATTGTTAAACACAATTAAATTAAATTAATTATTGTCAGATAGTAAACATACAGGGGCAATGACCGATGAAGAATTCAATGATTGTCACACACTATGAACAACAACAATATTTACTATTTACAACGTCTGCGAATTGGCTAGCCATCTCCAAATATAAATAATTAACCTACCGCCAGTTCATGCGCTAGAGCAAGGCAGATATGTATCGCGAATGTATTCACTCATTGGTATAAATTACTCGGACGCCGAGAAATAAACATATTATTATTGTCATTCATTCAACTGTCAAGACTTATTATTTATCACCCGCTGTCACTTTCGCTTTTTATATCCGCATTCCTGAGTCTATATTTATTTGAATACAAATCAAGATCATCACGACAAATAAACATAAGCAACCCGCTATAGTAACATCAAAAGTTTTGCTAGAGCATTCGAAGTATATTTGACTGGAAATATGTTGGTATTAAAGTGTTCAAATTTTTCTTCATAATTTTTTAGAATAACAATATAACGAAATCATAATTCGAACTAAAATACCAATATTCCACCTTTTTAGCAATCACAATCCTTTTTTTGAAATTATGTAAAAAAAATGTGACTGTTAATGATATTTTAAGCTAACCATGGACTTACTAATAGCTATTAAAATGTGACTGTTAACCATATTTGAAGTTAACCGTGGACTTACTAATAGCTATTAAAATGTGACTGTTAATCATATTTGAAGTTAACCATGGACTTACTAATAGCTATTAAAAAATAAATGTATGTGTACATTTAAAAAACTTTAAATAAAAATTTTATGTTTTTTTTTATATTTTTCTTCTGCAAATTATTTAACAAACTTAGTAAACTGTTTTCAAACTAATAATTATAATTATAAGACGGTTTCTATCAGTTGCCGTTCAAAAACCAAACTCTTCTCATTAGTGCTTTACTATGTGTATATTAAATATTTTTTTTCAGAATCAATACCATATTCATAGTGAAATAATCAGGGCTGTGGAGTCGGAGTCGGAGTTGGAGTCGGAGTCGCGGTGTTTGGGTCGGAGTCGGAGTAGGAGTCGTAAAAAACGAGCGACTCCGACTACTTTTTCGTTAAAATTTTAAATATATATTTTTTTAATTATTATAATGAATGTGTATTGTGCACGAATATTAAACTTGCAGGCGCAAGTCGCGCCGATATGGTGAATCACCGAGATCCATTTAATGCATCAAGTCTACGAAAATGTGTTTGTCTCCTTCTTTCTCACGTTGAAAGAAAATTCTGTTGGCTGGGATCTATGTTAACCCCATGGTTCGATCCATATTGACGGAAGAACAAATAAATAGAGCTAAAAACGCTCTGTTTGAATTAACCGTTCGTATGAAAGGCCTTCGACTAGAAAAAGAGACGACAGCAGGCAGCGTACACCAAGTATCATCATCTTCATCCGACACCGTTGAATCTGAAGATGATTTAGAAAAATATCTCAATGAACAAGATAAACTAAAACGTCCTCGTTTGAATCACAGTCCCAATATAGATGAAGGAGACTCTATTTCAAAATTTAAAATTGAATTTTATGATGCATTGAAAATAATGGAAAAAATTGACCGAACTTATAAGTTAAATGTTGAAATGGCAATACAGCGGTATCTAGAAATCGTAAAAGATTCAGCATTGATCGTTACAGCATTACCGCCAACCCAAGTATCCGTAGAGCGGTTATTTTCCGCTCTTAAAATTCTCAATTCTGATTTGAGAGCCTCTACGAATACAGATTTAATAGAAGCAATGTTGTTTTTAAGAAAAAATTCTAATAAATAATTATTAAAGTTTGATCTTGTTTTACTTTTATCCGTATAACATGAAAAAAATGGCTATATGCAAAGGTAGGAAACAACCTGATAAAATTGAGCTTTTTTGAGTCGGAGTTGTGTAGTCGGAGTCGTGTTGTTGGTAAATATAGGAATCGGAGTTGGAGTCGGAGTCGTGTTTTTTTTTTCGACTCCACAGCCCTGGAAATAATGCAGGCACTGAATTATATTAGACCAGTATTTGCTTAAAGCTTTCTTTGTAGATAAAACAGAAATAAAACTGATACATCACATTGGAGTGAAGGGTCAATTTATTTAAAAGAATGAATTTAATTAGTACGTTAAGTTTTTGATTCTGGACTTATGATAGGAATATTAATGAAAGAATATTATTTCCAAGTAAATACAATATTAACGTTGTTCAGTTGCCCCTGACAATAAATATGTGCAGTACCGGCCAGGAAGAACACAACTGGCTTCTTCAAGTTGGTGTGGGTGAGCGTTCTCCAATTAAAGGCGTCAATAATGGTTGCACAATTCCAAGTCCCCCGCAAATTATTGATAAAGGAGACACCATAAATTCTAACTAAGGCATAACATACAAATTGACCAACCGACTAGGGAAGACTTATCGAAACGAGTAACTAGCACCTACAAGTCAGCAGACTCCTGTTATGAACTGAAATATTATTGATGCCAGACCAAAGATAAATATTCTGTAGCGATGACTATCATCTCAGATGACCTCGGCGATGTGTTCAATCACCGTTTTAAGTGTTTAAACAATCAAACTCCACCAGGTATGCCACCGCACATGCTATTGCTGAAAAAAGAAGGATTATTAAACAACTGCGCTATCTGAATAAAAACAAAATATTGTGCAATGGGACTCGATTAATCTAGAGGGATCCTCATTGGATCTCCATCATAGCGAAGATTGTTTCCGAGTGTAATTTTGGCAACATTGTTTTCATCCCAAGAATAGCTTTGACTCCGACTTATACGAGATTAACAATTTCATTGAAGTGATGACAATTTCCTATCATTCCAGCACATACTATCATCATCAATATTTTGCAAGGACAAACATTTGAACACATTGACATTGACTTCTGGACCGCGATTTTTTTACATAGCTAATTCTATGTTGTTATAATCACGATATGTAATATTATCACGATCAAGAAATCCAAATCAGATGAAAGTCCGGATGACAGAGAACCCGCAACAAGGACAGCTTCTGGGAGACGCACGTCAATTTATGTAGATTGTTGGGTTCATTGAGGTGATTTTTTATTAATTTAAATGTAAATCTAAATTAATAAAAAAATGTCAATGTATAGTATGATAAAGTTATGAAATCAGGTGTAAATTCTAATTTTATTTGCACAATCTTTTTTCACATATTTCATTAATCACGACGCTCAGTGAGAGGCTTACCCTTATATTATATAATAGAATTACGAATGAATTAGATTTATAAAAATAAACACATTGTCTTAAGATATGTTTACTCCTAGTAACCTATGCACCAAAAGAATAATACATTTTGAACAGTTTAAGAACAAGTTTTGCTAAGCGTGTTGAATTAGAATATTTTTACTCTTATTGATTTGGACTTTTTATATTGCAACGATATATTTATACACATGAAATGAAATACTATGTACTGTGTAGTGTTTCAATTTTAATTATTTACTGAAAACATAGAACTATTATGACTGTTGAATTCATCGTATTTAAGGGGAAAACTTTAATTTCTTTCACATTCAACAAATTTTATCTTTTATATTTCCATTATAATGTAGATGCTTTTCCATCATAAAGCGTAGAATGTAATTAATTATCCATAAACAACATTCTTTGACAATTCTACAAAAAAAATTGCAAGAGCGTCATGCGATGAATGATGGAAGGGTGGAATTGTGGTTATAACGCTTACATTAAGTATCCTTGGTTTATAGTGATGACACAACTTGACTAGTGATATTAATCTTTTCGGCCAAAATATTTACATCAGATTGAGTAATGGTTTGGCGGGATTATTTTTGCCTAACAATAAACAAGCCCCGTTCAACAGAATCTACAGCTATGCGCTAATTTATCTTCTAGAGCTATGTTTAAGTGGGAACCATTTTTAAAATGAGAAACATGACAAGAATGTTTCGTGAAATTGATTATTGTATTCGTACTTCTAATTAAATAAATTAAATTATGAATAGTAATAAGACTCACTAATTTTTACAATTTAGCTTACATGAATAAAGTGAAAATTGTTTGAAAAAGTATATCAATCATACAAAAATGTTATTTACGAAGGAAACTATATAGCCAAATGGTCAACTTACTGATCAAAGCGGTCGTCTTTGGAATCGCTGGATACATTCTGCTTGTTACGGTGTCTTCCCGTCCTGGAGTCGTCTCCCAGCCCATACAATCCTGCCACAGCCGCCATGTCAAGTTGGTAAAACTTCCATTTTTTATTTTAAGTCATTTATCAATCCAACAAGATCATGAAGAAATCTTAATACCCCTAATAGCACATTTTTTTAGCACTGAACATATGTTGGCACCCTTTTTCAACATTTTGAAAAGCAAGTTTGGTGCTTTTTTCTAATATATGTTATTTTTTTTCTAATATATATAAAACTCTTTTTACAAGTTGTGAATTTTCGCAAAGTTTTGATTTCAGGAATACAAATTTAATTCATATCCGATATCGCATAAAAATACTTGTTTAAACTTTATTTTTCGTTCTTTCATTCGATATGTCGTTCGATATTTCAGAAGAATTTGGTGTTTTTGAGTCGAATTTCAGAAACGAAAATGTTCATTCACTTTCATAATTTTACAGTTTTCGATACATTTGATAAATTTTCACAACACTCGATGATAATAATTCCCGACATTTTTATAGGTTCAGTATGCTAACTATAACCGTGATGAACTATTTCATATTTTTGTTTTAGTACACAGACACGAACACAGATTGACAAGAATTTTAGATTTTCCATAATTATAATTTTTTACATTTAAACTACGAGTATCGGTATACGCGAGATTCTAAAATAATTTAACAGTTGTATTCTTATCTAGTAGACGTTATTTTAAAATGTTATATTAGCAAAAATGTTTACGTTCATCTTCATTACCTTTTCCAGTTGTCAAACTCGATAGTTTGTTTACGAACTATTCCACACAAATATCATTAGTCACATAGTAATCACTAAACAAATGGTTGTTTTGAAGTCTAAGTCAGCAGAAAATTATCTTTAATGTATTTTTTTTTCATTAAAATCGAGAATTACAGGAAAGAAATTAATAAATTTTGAAGCGTATATTTTAAGTACAGCCTTTACTATATATTATTAATTGGTATTCTAGAAAAATTCTAGTAAAATTATTATTATTTGAATTATACAAATATATTAATTAAATCACTCTAATACCTCAAAAATATATAGAAGTTAGATTTTCTTAGATTGGTGGCACATAAATATTTGGTAAATATTACATAAAGGCAATTTAAAGCTTCCCAAGCGTTTCATTTAATAATAATTTGATTATGTTAAAAGCACAACATTTTATTTTTATTTTAAAAATGTGAATAAGTTATTAAGCTAAAATTCTTATCGATAAAATATTTTTTGGTGGCACATTGATATCTGTTACACGCTGAGATTTGAGTTTCGTAATTTTAAGCTCATAACACTTCCGATAAAGTCAAATACAATAGACACTGGCCCTTAAAAGGTATCAGTCTTCAATGTATCGATTTTTTTGTAACAACCTCCATGATATGCTAAAAGTCTTTTATGGTTGAAAATGAAATTTTCTTTGTGTTTTATTTTTAGTTATCAAAAGTTTTCTTAATTCACTTTCACAGTCCATATTCTTGAATGTTTTTTGAAACGGTTGCAGTAAATTATTTTAATAAATATTTTTTGGTTTTGAAAAACTGGATTTGTAAGGAAAAAATGTAACTCAATTACAACAAATCCAAATATTTGATTTATTTCGTCACTATTGTTTTTTTTTAATTCACGCTATTATAACATCTGCCATTAATTCAATTAAAGAGATATTTAACAAGTAAAACATTTGCAATTGTTACTGTACTGAAAATTTAACTGAACGACACATGCTTAATTAAAAACATAAATTTTACCTTTAATTTAACTTTTGACAGCACATTTAATCTATTCAAAACTTTGATGTTTAAACTTTTGTGTTGAAAATTAACACTTTTTTTAAATAAATGAAATTTTACATTTAAATGCATACTAACAGAACAATTTAATAAAGTAAAAATATCATTGTATTGTATAGCATAAACAAAGTAAAAATTCTCCTTTTTAACCACTTAACACGTATTTTTAACCGTAAAATAAATCAGTATAATTTTCTGATATTTATTTCTTCACAATCCACTTCACGAATGGTGATTGCGATATTAACATTGGGATTTATTTTTGTAATAAAAAATGTTTATTACTTTAATATAAAAGGCCTAAGAAAAGAGTGTTCGTACCGATACCGTGTTTACCCTCAATTGAATGATGTTTTGAGCCTTTTTGCTTCGTGTACAGGGCTGGATTATCGGATTCCGTGTTTAAGTTTTATTTAATCCAAAAGTTAAGGAGAGAAACTCCAACGATTAATGATCAACTTATATGAATTTAAAAAATATATACATAAGTATCCAGATGCATACTTCATAAACTTGGTATAAAAATATTGAAAATACCTTAATACATTAAATTTTGCTTCTAAACCGCCAATGTTATAATATATTATACTACACATTGGGTCAAATATTGTAAGTTTATCTATTTTTGGTTCCGATAAAAAATAAAGGTATGAATTTTATAAATAATGTATCTACTTATATATGGTAAGTCATTATCCAATTTTGTGAACAGCACAGAGTCCAAATACTTCTTCGTTCTATTATTATAGATCTTCCAAATTGTTCATATGATCTTTAAATACGAAAGTCTTATTTTATAAATAATGTATCTACTTATATATGGTAAGTCATTATCCATTATCCAATTTTGTGAACAGCACAGAGTCCAAATACTTCTTCGTTCTATTATTATAGATCTTCCAAATTGTTCATATGATCTTTAAATACGAAAGTCTTATTTTGTCCAAAAATTTCAACAAAACATTTGTAATAAGAAAAAATATAATTAAGGTGAACATAGTTTTAAAAAGTAAGAAATATCTATTAGCCTTGATAAAAATAGTTTTGTCATATGAAACATGTCAAGCCCAATAAGACTTGAGACTATGAAATTATGAAAAATATATGTTTACCATGAATTTAAAAAAATGATGGTGTTGAAAATTTGAATTGAAAAAAAAACCGTGTTACATTTAATACGTGGGTTCTTCATAACAATTATACTTTTAATTACATGGCAGTGGTTTGTAAATTGTGAAAGAAGGTGTCTTCAGGGAACATTTTTTTTAATTCATAAGTTATATAAACAATTTTCTACTTAACTGGAATCTAGAAAAAACTTTATTAAAAGGATCAGTCAATAAATCTATGTATTTGTTTTTATTTGGTGGCAGATATTTTTTTACACCATTATTATATAATCATAAGAATATTTGAATAATGATCTTCTTGTAACAAATACGTTTTTTTACTATAGTATAAAATTAATCATATGTTTACGTGGGAAGAGCAAAATAACCGATCATTTATTGACTAACATATTTATGTGTGCGTGTATTCTTCAGTGTTCTAGATTGCAGAGTGTTAGGAGGAGTAGATGTGGTAGCGGTTTAGTGTATTCTTCAGTGTTCTAGATTGCAGAGTGTTAGGAGGAGTAGATGTGGTAGCGGTTTAGTGTATTCTTCAGTGTTCTAGATTGCAGAGTGTTAGGAGGAGTAGATGTGGTAGCGGTTTAGTGTATTCTTCAGTGTTCTAGATTGCAGAGTGTTAGGAGGAGTAGATGTGGTAGCGGTTTAGTGTATTCTTCAGTGTTCTAGATTGCAGAGTGTTAGGAGGAGTAGATGTGGTAGCGGTTTAGTGTATTCTTCAGTGTTCTAGATTGCAGAGTGTTAGGAGGAGTAGATGTGGTAGCGGTTTAGTGTATTCTTCAGTGTTCTAGATTGCAGAGTGTTAGGAGGAGTAGATGTGGTAGCGGTTTAGTGTATTCTTCAGTGTTCTAGATTGCAGAGTGTTAGGAGGAGTAGATGTGGTAGCGGTTTAGTGTATTCTTCAGTGTTCTAGATTGCAGAGTGTTAGGAGGAGTAGATGTGGTAGCGGTTTAGTGTATTCTTCAGTGTTCTAGATTGCAGAGTGTTAGGAGGAGTAGATGTGGTAGCGGTTTAGATAATATAATTATCTAGTGGTGTGCAGAAAAAATGTTCTTCGTGGATGGCAATCGTGCGTAAAGAAATGTCGGCCATCAGAAACAGGTGTGAGAAATTGTAAGATGAGGAAAAGAATGTGAGAAATTGCAAAATTATGGCAACATGAAACGTGTGGAAAGAAGAATGACAATGAAAGTGATGGATTAAATATTGAGAGGAATGGAAGAGTATGAAAAGTCTATATGTGGTCACAGCAAACGATGTATGTGACACTGCGAAATTCGGAAGTAAAAAAGGCGATGAATGGTGGAATAACGAAGTTACGAAAAGCATCTTCTTCTTGTCGTGCCATATCAGGTCCCCCCGACGTTGACAATTACTCTGGCAAAGGCTTCTCTATCTTGCGCAACCCGGAACAGGTCCTCAACACGCCTCATCCCCATCCAGTCTCTTATATTGCGCAGCCAAGATGTTTGCCTTCTACCAGGACCACGCTGCCCCTCGATCTTGTCCATCAGTATCAACTGGAGGATTTCGTACTTCTCTCCACGTAAAATGTGACCCAGATAGGATATCTTGCGGACCTTAATATCTGTCAGCAGCTGTCTACGGCAATTAGCTCTCCTCAAGGCCTCCGAATTGGTGATCATATCAGTCCACGGTATACGAAGCATTCGCCTATGTAACCACATCTCGAACGCTTCCAACCGATTCATAGTATGAACCTTCAGCGTCCATGTTTCCGAGCCATACAGCAGAACAGACCAAACATAGCACTTCCACATTTTCTGCCTCAGTTTCAGATTCAATTTATCACTGCAGAATATTGATCTCATTTTGTTGAATGAACTACGGGCTGCTTCAATCTTGCTATTCACTTCCATATCTGGGTCGACAGATGTAGTAATCATACTGCCCAGGTACTTGAATTGCTCCACCCTCTCCAACAATTCACTCCCAAGCCGCAATGTCATGGCGGAGTAATCTACCCTGCCAAATGCCATCCATTTTGTCTTTTTGATATTTATACCTGCATCGTTAATGTTAACAAGAAGTTCTTGAAATCTGCGATGTTATCAGCCAAGATGACAGTATCATCGGCATATCTTATATTGCTGACACACTAGCCATTGACCTTCACTCCACTTGATGAGTTTTCCAAAGCCTTTTTAAAGACATAATTAGAGTACATATTGAAGAGTAACGGTGACAATATGCAACCCTGGCGTACACCTCTTCTGATTTTAATCTCTTCTGAACAGGCATTACCAACCTTAATTTCGGAACTGTCGAACTTCAGTCTGGAACCAACCTTAACTTCGGAACTTCAGTCTGGAACCAATAAAGATTCTTTATGAAGTTTCTATCTTTATCGTCGACATTGTACCCCTCCAGCATCCGCATTAATTCACCATGCTTTAATCTATCGAATGCCTTCTCATAGTCAATGAAACAGGCAAAAACATCTTTCCGTTGATCTCGACATTTCTGCAGTAGGATGTTAACTGCCAGTAATGCTTCTCTTGTTCCAAAGGCATTTCTGAAGCCGAATTGGGTTTTGTCGAGATCCTGCTCACATGTGTTCCTTATTCGGGCATGGATGATCTTAAGGAATAGTTTCAGCACGTGACTCATTAGGCTTATCAAACGATATTCGCTGGACTTTTTGGGGTGTTGTTTCTTGGGCAGAGTTATGAATGTTGATTTTAACCAGTCGGGGGGGGGGGGGGGGATTACCCCTGTGTCGTAAATTTTGTTGAACAGCCTCAGCAGACGATCCACAGTTTCCTCATTAATAAGCTTCAGTACCTCCCCAGGAATTTCATCCGGACCGCAGGCTTTTCTATTTTTGGATGTTGCGATTGCGTGAAGTATCTCAGATCGTAAAATTGGTGGCCCCTCTTGAGACTCATTATTACTGATATCAGGTCTCTGATCATCAAAAAGGTTCCGAATATAATCTTCCCAAGTCCTAAGGATGATTTTTTCGTCTAATATAAGCTTATTCTTATCGTCGACCAAGCAACTAAGTGCTGATCTTTTTGTTATGTTTGACATTTCCTTAAGCTTTTTGTGGACTTCAAAAAAATTATGATGTCGATCAAGAGACTCCAGTTCTTCACATTTTCGCCTGATCCATTCCTCTTTAGCCTTTTTAACTTCCCTTTTAACGAAAAGCATGGAAAAGAAAAATAAAGCAATTTTATTTTTTGAAGCAAGTACAAGGAAATAGTGAAAAAGCAATGAAAAGAAAGAGAGTACAAAGACTGGAAGTTTAAGCCAAAATATTGGTTGAGCAAAAGATGAATAAGCTTAGATATGAAGAAGACAGAAATGTGAGTATGAATGAGAAGAGAAATATGAAAATATTTTCGAAAGAAGTAAGTAAATGCGAGGACAAATAATACGGGTGGAATGAGTGAAATCAAAGATAAATATGGAATGATTTTTTCGGAACAAACAATGGTTTGCTCGAGGGGGAAGGAATATTTTGAAGAATCGTACGAGATTGGTGAAAATAGTCGAGACAACGGCGTGTCTGATAGAGATGACGAGCAACTGAAAAGTATGAATGCGATAAGCTTAGAATAAGTATGAATTATTGTAAAAAAAAACGTGAAAAAATTAAAGACAAATGATCGAGTGGCAGATTCAATTTAAAAAAAAATGTTGGTTATTTGAATACATACCAAAATATTGGACGAGTGCAGTGATTATTGAACGAGTATTATATAAAGGTAATGATGCAAGAATGGAGCGTGGAAGTTAAATACCATTCGCCTATTGATTGTAGCAAGTAAAGTCTACGGTCGAATTCTGATAGAAAGGAAAATAAGGAAGTAAGGGTACGTATAAGATTTGACGTTGCCTTAACTAAATGGTTAAAGATTTAAAAAATGGTAAAGAAAGGCTGTGTCATTTCACCCTGGTTATTTAATATTAATATATATTCTTGTGTAAAGGGACTACATACAGAGAGCAATAGTTGACATTTAAATATTGAATGGGATTGTCTGCAGATTGCTGTGTGTTGATGGCATGGTAATGTTAGCGGAGAGTGAGGACAAATTACAGAGTCTGCTTACAAAGTTGTATGAGAGATATCAAGAGAAAGATCTGAGAATGAATGTTGCAAAATCCAAAGTCATGGTGATAGGAAAATGTAAAAGGAAAAGTAAATTCGATATATGAGTGAAAAATAAAAGCTTGGAACTTGTTGAACAATACTGCTATTTAGGTAGTTTTTTCTTAGATGATGGAAGAGTTCCGAGAAAACGACGTATAGTGGTAGGAGTCATACGTATAGTGACAAAGTCAACGGAATACTTAAACATATTATATATACTCGAACTAGTAAGTATCAAAATCTGCCCAGATGATAGTCTACAACAGTATTTATAACCAATTTTAATGAATAGGAGTGAAACATGGACATGCACCAAGGCTGCCAAGAGCCAAATACATGCAGGTTCTAAGAAGCATATATTGGTGAAGTGATTCGAGATGAATATGAACTTAACGCTGAAGTGTTGAACAAGAGGAAAAAGAGCACTTGGAGATCCTTTGGGCACGTGGGACGCATTAATAGAGAAAGATAAACAAAACAAACAGACAGTGCAAATGTCAGTGTAAGGTATGGTAGAAGGAAATGAAGGAAAATATGGTTGGATTAAGTATATGATATTTTGAAAGAACGAATTATAAAAAAGGCAGAAACATCGTAGAAGCTGTATGAGAAGGTGAATGGATTGTGGAAGATGTGAAATGTGTTTGTTGCGATGGGAAAATTTGTCGCTCTCTCATTTCTGCCTACCCCAATAGGGAGACGACGTAATGGTGAGTATGTACAAGTATGAATGTTTTTATTATATAATCACTGAGCTAATACTGAGCCTGTTCCATAATAGTTGAATTGTTTTTTTAGTTTTCTGCGACTTATGAAGGCATTTGAATGATAGACATCTCCCTCTTATTCTAGTTCAACTCTGATTGATATACACTCGTACAACGTAGGTAAGCCATTCGTTGTACCAGTGGCGTGAAAAAAAAATCAATATGACCTCATACATGAGTGATATTCAGGCGATGAGGTCGTGTGGGATATGCCACGAGACAAAGCCATTTACGGCTGTCCCGCGTGCTTTCTGTTGGGAATTACGTGCTTGCGTTGGCTAATATCAATTCTTTTTTCATTTTAGTATCCAATGCACAAATACTATCTACGTTTGGATAGTTTATTTTTTAATTGAATAAATAAAGTGTATAAATATAATAGTGATTTTTTTCTAGAAAAAAAAAAACAGATAATAAGGTAACACATATTGAAGAAATTGATAAAAAAATTGGCAGACTCAAAAGACTCTTTAGATGAATGGTCAGATAATGTCAACTAGAATATTTGAGGAAATCGAAGTACTTTTATTATTTCGAAATATAGAATGATACTATTCATTTGTAAAAAAGCATTTGTGTCAAAAGTAATATAAAAATAAAAACTTTAAAAAAATTTGATTACCTTTTCTATGAAATGGTTACGTTAAATCTACGAAAACCTATGAAAAGTTCAATTCGAATCCGCTTGTCTCTTAAAAGTTCTTTTCTAGGAAAGGAGACGGAACCATAGCTGGTTTTTTTTAATTATGAACTTTTTCGGAGTTTTTCTTTATTTTATTACTCTTATATAACGTTTGTTTAACTTTTATAACAGGGTGGTGAGCATTCAAATTAAGAAAATATAATTGTTACGAGATATCGATATGTATAATATTATTGTTGGTATATACTAAGTTAAGGGTTTTTTTTTCAATGAAATAAAATATTCTATTCTTTGTGTTAAATTAAACATTGAAACTTTGAAGCATAAAAACTGATTTGTGATCCTGTGGTATACCGTATCTGCACGCTATGGAAATCTCCTTTGATCAGCACAGCACCCTTCTGTTGCGGAGTAAGTCCAAGTGAGTGGTTTAGTTTGAGCAAAACGTCGAAATTAATTTTCGGAAAGGTGAATCGGGTGGAAAATATATTTTCGCAAACAAATGTGCCAAAATAATTCAGCTGTATTTTCACCCATAAGTTTTCGTTTAACAACATTTCTACGAATGACCATTCAGCTAATAGGCCAGCAATATTATAAATTGCTAGCAATGTGACACTTCCTTCGTTCACGAGTCGCCTATTGAGCAATCGTGGTTTAACGTTCATCAAACAGCTCTCTATGACCGACAGAGGTTTTTAATCATGGTCCTGAAATTCTATTCAAATGAACATTGTTGAAGATTTTTACTGTATTATTATTCAAAACCTTGGACAATTTCATACAACACAAAAAAGTTTCTAAAAGTTTAATTCAGGTCAAAGAGGTTTTTTAATTAAATGACATGTGAATGAGATTGATAGAGAAATTAATTAAAAATAAATCACGGGGTCACATTACTTAGTAATAAGTAATACAAGTGTAAAAGATCATTCATTGAAAGTCTATAAAGGGATTAATATATTCGTTGTTTTACCAATTCCAGTATCGAAACAGTATTTTAGTACTAAATTCGATGTATTGAAGTAGAACTCGAAGATGATAAAAGACTGGAAAGGACCGAATAAATGCAGTAAAAATGCGTGCACTGAGAAAAACACACGAGGTGAAAAGGTATGACAGACTACGAAATGAAGAGACAAGGGATAACTGTGAACTAATTCTGGTATATTAAGTTAGATGAAGAAGCACTCTAAGATGATGTTGATGTGTTGAACGTACGAATGACGAAAGATTAACAAAACCAAAATATATATTTTCAATAGGATACTTAAATTTGGTCACCATTGGAAATTGAACCCATAATCTCAGGGGTGGGAGACCCATGTTTTATCGCTAGATGGCGGAGGATGTTATTACGTGTCATATGTATCACATATTTTGGTAATATGAAACATTAAATTATCTAAATTATGTTTGTGTTTGAAATTTTTGAAGAATGTGTCATTTAAATATTCATCTTTTTTATTATACAAATGCTAGTAATTAGATGATGTTATTAAAGAGAAAATGTAAATACCTAAAACAAAGTAATTATTTTTGTTGGCTTTTCTGCAAGAAACTTAAATACACAGAAGAATAGGGTATGTAATAAATATAAATGTTTTATTTCCTGCTTAAGATGAGTTTCAAAAGCAAAACGAAATCCTGTATTGAGGAACTTTCATATCTTAACTCTTAAAAAGACTTGTATCTATGGCGATATTTTTATTACTTACGTCTTTATATTATGTATTTGAAAAGTTAATTTCAATAATTTATTTTATTTGTTTTGTGCATGCATCCACGCTTCATCGTTAAATTACAATATTGTGGAAAATTGAAGAGTGACAATACATTTCAAGCAACCATAAAATACTATAAAAAGGATACCACATTTAACAAATAATGTAAACCAATTAACAAATAATTAACTAAAATGAATACATCATATCCCATCAGAGGCGATTAGAATGTTTTTTTTTGCATAACAAGTTGAATTGTTAAACGGTTAGGTACAATATTTATTTTGAAAAAAATAAAAACTTATGATATTCGTTCATTCAGAATAAGACAGGATTTTAAAATGAATATTTATGTACGATACAAACTACGAGTAGTAAGTGAGCCACCACTCAAAAACCAAACATACCTTGGTAATATAATGTACGGCGAATAATGTCAAAAGCCGAAATTGGTAATACTCGTACATCGCATATTTTCATCCCTTTCAATGAATGATCTATGTACGAGTATTTATGGATGGGTTTACTTTTACTAATTAATGAGTAACGTGAACCCCATAATTTATTTTTACCATTTGTTTACACTAAACAGTTCAACAAGGCAGTGATAAAGGATACTCTCTTTATGTCCTGTACTAAGTCTGTCTAACGCATCTTTTGTCGGGTGTCGTCCTTGTACGCTAATTGACCGTCAGTATGAGTATTGACAAGGTGCCCCCCTTGCAGAGAGCTACATTAGAGACAATCGGAGGAACTCTTTTAGGAAGACAGAGAGTACAGAGCGCCAAATTTTGCTATCGTGAGACAAATCTTTCATATCTTTTACATCCATACATTTTCTTATACAAATCCTACAATCTCACTTTGTTTTTTTAAATCCTATTTTCCTTTATATTTATCTGTTATTTTAATTTTTGTTAGTTTTCCCAAACACAGTTTTCATACATTTCATTAAAAACACGGTTATGGGTACTAATATTTATTATGAAACAAAAGGTGGTTTATTGGAATAAATTTCTGTAAATCAATTAATTCGCCAGATGTATTTAATTAAAGAAGCAGCTAAGAATGCGTTGTTAAAGGTGAGCCTCGTATGTTCTATAACTTGTCCATCTAATTCAAATGTTTCTTATGTATTATCATAGTACGCTCAGTGCCCGTAGTCTGTCCGAATTGCCCCCTTGGAGCGAGCAACATTTAAACAAATGGAGGGATTCCTCATTTGCTCACTTGTTAATATTAAAATTAAGTCAATGTCACACATATGCTATCTTTTTGAATAGGGGCATTAGCTTTTATAACTTTTGTTATTCCATTCTCCAGTATCACATGTTACGTATTTCAGATCAAAATATTGTAAAACAATTAACGATTGCTTAACAGTTCAAGGGGCCAATCAAGTAAACTTTCGCGGATTGGTTCTCTCTGACTCGAGAGTAACATTACATAATTACTGCAGTATTCTATGACAGGTACGAAACCTAATAATTTTTTTAAATATTATCAAGCAGTTTATCAACAACTTAAATTAAAAAAGGTAAGCCTACCCAAAGTGTACAAAGTATATCATATCTCAATATCATATATGTTAATAGAAGGAAAAATATATTTTTTGGTCAAACGCTGGAACAAAAGATGTATTGTATATATCTAACATATAATGCTATTGTGAGTAGTAAAGTGGTATTAAAAGATCAATAAATTATCATACAGAGTGATTACAAGAGTTATAGGGGAGGGTGGATGGTTGAATAATTAGTAAAAGCTGTATGTCATGATTCAATAGTTTGGCGCCATGCCATAAAATATATCCATCTATTCCGATAAAAAACGGCGTGATAGTGCGTATTCAACAGACATAAAATTGGTACTTGCACATAATATAATCAAGGTCTATGATATATGAGTAGAACATTTAACCAGTTAAGAATGAATCAGGGTATTTTTAAATGAAATTACTTAATAAATGAAACGCCTCTGTTCATTGTAATTGAGTTTGGAAACCTTCTCAAAGGGCATTCTAGAAACAATATTATGTATTCATGAAATGAATATTTACTTAGTAAACGTGATTTTTGGGGTTCGTTACAATTTTTCAGGAAATATAATTTTAATTTCCGATTTGAGAGCACACACGTTATTTACTATCGAGAACGGCAATTACAAATTGTATTGATTTTTCCTCATAGAAACCCGTTACACTAGTTCTCGTTTCTTTTTGGAGAAATAGTATTTGAAAGTTTCATTTAAAAATATGGTAATTTTCTCGTAAGATTGGAAAATTGTGATGAAAACAGTGATTTTTCATTAATTTCCTCTAAAACAATTTATTTTGTTGAGGTAAAATTTGATATTGTTTTATTATAGTCTTTTACACAAATGAACACACCCAAAAGCAGAATTTTTGTTAAAATGGGACTAGAAAGTGGTCGAAATTTTTTTTTTGTTGCAAAAATTATCACTCTAACATATTCTTTCTTTCATTAAATCAATAAATATGAGTATACTGGAAGTAATGCAACTAAGGAAAACTCGATTCTTTTTTAGTATCTTCATTTAATTTTAAAAAAACTAGGGAATTGGAGTGCCTCACGTTCATTCTGCCGCGTGACATATCCGTACGATATTACTTTGTTATTCCGAGTTGATTGGAAATTATACGAAATTACCTTATGAAAGATGTGCAAAGCTATTTATATTTCTCAGGTTTTAAGTTGCCAAGGTTTATTTATTATTTAACTAATGTGTTTAATCAATACAATATTATCATTAAGAATATAAAATGATTTAACGATAAGTTATATTCCAATTATTTTATTGGATCAGTCATTAATAAAAACGACATTTTTTCAATAAGATTTAAGTTTCGAGTTTTATAAATATTATTTATGAGTGACACATAACAGACAACTAACTACTTATTTTCAAATTATTTTCGTATTCAAGTATCTTTTATTGAAAAAGTATTTTTCAAACTGAAGGTATTGAAAGCAATAAATCTTGAATGCCTTTTAAATATATTGTATTTTCCTTTACTTAAAGTAAAGGAAAGGTAGACAAGTTGGAAACATTTTCAATTTCTGTAAGAATTGAAACATTTTTGAACTGAATTTCAGCTTTAAAATTTGAAAGTTTTATTCCTTATAGTAAGGTGTATCCAATCTGATTTGAATTTAAATGCAGTTCACTCACTGATATTTAATTAAATGAACATTTAAATTTAATTAAATGAAATATGTTAATACATGAATTTTTTATGCTAACGAAAAAATGCTATTCACTATCCTTCTATTTAGATTAAAAAAAGTCAGTTTTTGTTAAGCTTATTTTTGACAGCTTATATTTTTTGAGTAAAATTTTTAGATTGAATGAATTTGTATTTTTAGCTATTTTTGGTGTAATGGTAAAGACACCTTTCTTCGAAGAAAAAATCATTGATGTTATAAACTTCTCAATCAATCACTTTGTATTTTTAAACATTTAAGCAAGTTTAATTCATAAAAACCGGGTGGTGTGCAAAAATTAGCAACATTTATTTTGTCAAAAATTGGCTACTTTTTTTCTCCCATAAAAAATGAACAGGTACGAGTATTAAACTCCTAAAAACACCTTTTGATGTAAAATGTACTGAATATAAAAACACTCAAATATAATGGAAAATGCTAATTCTCAAGAAATTATGCGAGATGACAATTATTCCGGAATCTTAGTTTAGAACCTGGTTTCCGGAACCAGGTAGTGTCTATAATAAGTTTTCGAATTTTCAAATATGGTGATAGAACATAAAGGAAGAGAGTTGTTGTCGATACCTTTCTTCAAGGGCGTTAAAATTAAAACACGTAAAATATTACTTGAAATATTTACAAATCATTGCACGACTTTAATACATAAAGGATATATTTTGTTTAGAAATCATATGAAAAATGTAATTATAGACAAATGAACATGACTTGAGACAAATGAACATGTTTGTATTATTAACTCTACATATGTTGTTACATAACATCTTAAGTTCCACCTGCCTAATTGATTTTGTTATCTATTGGGTGTTAATATAAGTTGTGTCCGTTTTTTCCAAATTTAAAAATGAGCACCAAATTTAAAACAAAATGGTTAAGGTTATACGTCATTCGAAAGAAAATTTTCTGCTCTACAAGATATTGTGTTTACTTTTACGTTACATATATTATTTTATTTGATTACAAGCCTTCAAAATGGAATGTCATGTAGACGAAAGTGAGCATTTTCGACACCTCCTTCTGTTCGCGTTCGATCGAGGGAATAAAACTGCCAAAGCTGCTCGCGATATTTGCGAAGTGTACGGTGAAGATGCCATGAATAAAATGACAGCTCGTCAATGGTTTTTGCGTTTCAAAGACGGTAAATTTCGACCTGAAAGACATGGAGCGTTCCGGACGACCAGTGGTCTTCGATGAAGACCGCTTAAACCTATCTTGTAGAGCAGAAAATTTTCTTTCGAATGACGTATAACCTTTACTATTTTGTTTTACTTTTGGTGCTAATTTTTAAATTTGAAAAAAATGGACACAACTTATGTTAACACTTAATACATAAAGTATGTTATGTCACTACGAATATCGGATTTTGTTATCCACATAAAGTATGTTATGGCACTACGAATATCGGATTTTTTTTATTAAAGCATTGCTTTTAGTTATAACTTGTTTTTCTAATTGTATTTAATCTTGTATTTTTTTATACAGATGTTTTGTTTTATTATTTACACTTTCACAAAATTTCGACTTACATGTTTGATCTTACCAAATTTAAGGTATGTCTGGATTGCATTTAAGTCAATTTTAACTGTGTGATGCAAAAAATGAGAGCGATGTTATTTCAGGAAAAAAATATAATGTAAAACAGTATTTTACTTGATGAGGATATCTGTTATGTTATGAGTTCAATTTCTGTTGGAGATTTTACCGTTATGAAATTCACACTAAACTGATACAAAGAAGGATTTTCGTCTAGTTTTTTGGTTCATATTTAATTTAAAAAATATTTTAATCTGGGAAATTTTGTAAATTGTATAATGTTTTTATTGTTGTTATTTTATGTAAAAAGAAATGCTATATTTTTTTGGATTATTTACCATATTCACAATGGAATGTCATATTAACAACTTATGAGTTATGATTTATGTGTAAAAATGTATATATTTTGTTCTTCCTTTTTCCTCCTAGAATACCCGAGAACCAAATTCCAATTTGACTTTCAAACTTTAAACATCCTAAAACAGTAACAGAAAAAAACGTTATCTTGCCTTATTTCCTTTCGTTATAGCTTTAAAAATATCAAAACATTTTACAAAGAAAGGATAAATTCTCAAAATAACTTTGTAAATTGTTATTTTCTGCCACACGCCACACCACATAGCCCAATATGGTTGAATTTGGTTTCAACGCGATAGGAGGCTGAGCAATAGTATCCCTTTTCAATAAAAATATTGTATTCATTGTACTCAAGGGTATTTTCAAATTCAGGAGATGAATTTCGTAGTACATTTTTTTAGTAACGATAAAAAATATTATTCCACACTATGCAAAGATTTTGCATTCAAAAGATACATTGAAGTATTTGATGTTTATTTATTTTCATCTTACATAACTAAATCCAATATCTTGTATAATTTCCATTCATTTTGGTGACACGTTTGAATGATGATTTATTTTTAAAGGAGTATCATTGAAAATTCTTGTTGAAATTAGAGGGAATCCAAAATTAAATATTTTTACTATTTAAACTATCGTTGATAGTGATCTATTAGTGAATTTATTCGTCAAACAATTCTGAATTTTTAATAAACTGTTTTTTAAGTTTAGAATTCAAATAATAGTAAGATATGGAGTATGTAAAATGTGAATAAAAAAATTTAATATTGAAATTATGTAACATTCTTTAAAACATTGATTTCTTGAATAATTATTGGTTTTTACATTTTTTTTTAATAATTTAAATAAAAAATTCGTTTGGCCAATGTACATTAAAATGAACAATAAGTAATCTTTCTTACCACAAATGTCTTCTAAAAATATACAAAATACGAAAAAAAGTTAATATTTTTTGTGATATTAAAAGTTTTTTTGAAAATAATGTAGAATTCTCCATACTAGTTGGATTAAAAAGATCCCGTGTAATTAAACATTGTTTCGATTTTATTAAAAATTATCATTGGTGTCAACGGTAAGACTTCCATTTATCCAAATCGGTCATTTTAAGGCGGTAAATCAACTTTATAGAACTGTGAGAGACTGACATTTTCCTACTTGGATAATGTAAACCTTACAGTTTCAGAATGATACGGTAAAAATGGATTTCGTCGATTATAATACTGATTTAAACTTATATTCCATACATAAGATTCCGGTACCTCTAGTTCTAATGCTATCACGTCTAAATAAAATGACCAGCGCACACTTTATATGGCATTCAAGGTAAACCTTCGTCGTTTTTTCAAAAGACTTTTAGATGACTCCGGACATGCTTTTGGTCCATAAAATAGCTTGACTGTATCGATTACCTAAAATTCTTGTTCCACCTGGAGGACATAGTTTGGTTCAGCGATTTCACAACAGTTTATATCACAAGTGTTTCTTTTTTAATGAAGAAAATAAAAATCAAATGTTGGCAATTATATGATTGCTGGTAGACATGGCATGTGCTTTACATGTATATAGGAGTATAATAGTTGGAGTTTAGAGAATGTGAGGGAGTCACGTCACTCACGCCTTTACGCTAGAAGACCCGAACAGTGTTAATTCTTTAACGTACCTAATTATAACGTGTCGTGCAATGCCACCACCAATACACCGTCAAAACGAACTATATAGTATCAACTCAGTTTAGGCAGCATTACGTCATTATAGAACGTTTTTAAAATGGTAAATTTAATTAACCGTCTCTAAACTTTTTTGTAACGACCTTTTTCTAGTTTTTTTCAATAAGCAATCCACCCAAAACAGGATGATCTGTGCCAACAAATTAAAGTCATTATTCAAATATAATAAAACCAATTTAAAAAATGACAATTCTAGACAATTCTCAGTTTCCGCTGATTAAGCCGCAAAAATTTAACAATCGATCTATGAATGGAAAAGTTCCTCGAAGAAATAATAAATGCAACATTCACTGGATGCGGTAAAGATAATACGTATTAAAAATCGCATTGATTAGTTATTATTTTCAAAGAATTCTGAAAGTTCGATACTTTTCCAAATAATCTACGAATAATCTAAGATATTTCCTTTTCTAGTAATATAACTTTGTTTACGCTGCGCGCTGTTTTAAATATGAATTGATTACTGTTACCACAAAAAAGGTAATATTATATATTTTATTTTGCTTTCACCGAAATTATTATTCGTCATAAAAATTATTATTGGGATATATTTTTATAGTAAAAAAGTAATAGTTTTAAGGTGTCATCAGTAGGCATTTTGTAATCATAGAAAGTTTAGAGTAGTAAGTGTTCAATATAAATACCAGCGAATAAAATAGGTACTTGAACAAGTTTGAGAAGATGTGACACTCCGATAGATAGGCGGCTGAAATGATTGATGATGTGTTCCGTTGTGTACGGGTATGTAATATGGTAGCCAAAAAGCATTATCTTTACAGTGAAACATTTGATATTAACGGGTCCATATTTCACAGCACAAAACTTTAATCCAATATCAGTATTAAGAGAGGTTATCGCTGTCAATATTAACTACATCAATATAGGAGATTATGATAAGTTCTTTCACATAAGAGCATAAAAAATATCAACGTCAACGTCACAAAATTATTCATGCATAAAGTCAAAACATTTAACGGAATTTTAAAGCACTGCAGTAATGCGGCAAAATTCATGCTCTAGAGTCTGACCAACGACGTCGTACTTAAATTGAATTTATTATTGATTGCCTTTGATGTCAACACTACTTAAGATAGCGGCGCACTCGTGACAATTTGATGTTGTGATTCACCTTACATTCAATTTATTTAATGAACAATCATTTCAAAATAAAAGGAGATAATTATGCATTGTTAAATTGTACACACCTTTCGATATTTGATTTAAAATACTCCGATGAATATTTATTAACAATTATATTTCAATTTTATTTTGCAAAGTGTAAGCACATTTTAGAAGTTTTCAATTTAATGTTAGATAGATCATTAAGTTTAACTTTAAGAATGCTTCATTTGGAGGATATTTAAGAGAATGTTTTAATAAAGGTCAGGTTTAAATAAAAGTGCTCAAAAATATAATTGTTGAACTACGAGTATATAGTATTAGCCAACTTTGACTTATGAAAAAAGGTTGATATTCAGGTTTGAAATGATAAGTAATCTATCTTTATGTGCTTAATGTAAAGGTGAAAGATAGATTTGCTTACATTTTTACATCTAAAAAATATTGAGTATAATTGATACATAATCTGAGAACTAATTTTTGCAGATAATTGAAATGCTACTTTAAATAAAGTTAGTAAAAATTAAATAAACGTTTTCTAAAGGCATCGAACGGGAAAATTGAAAATATTTTAAACAAATGATTAACATTTTTAAGAAAAAAATAAATAAACGTGATTTTGATTTAACATGGTTTGTTATCTAGGAAGCTCGATCAGTTTTGTTCCTTCTTTATTATATTCGATTCAAGATATTTGCAGTCGAAACGAAGCAAAAAAATAGTATTGAGTAGATTTTTTATAAAGAAAAACACTTAAAATATTTTGCACATACTAAATGATTTGCTAATCAAAGCTTAAATGTTAGGAAGTTTTTGAGAACCCATTTTTCAGAACAAGGACCAAAATCTTGGACATATTGAATTTATCGCAAAAATAATATTTAATTTACTTCCTCACGTTCGAGTACATTAACATATATTCTTTCATTTATAGGTTCAGCTAACGACGTACGGTATGATACATTTCACTTTATTTTCTGAAATGTTTTCATTTATATCTGGATTGAATTCAAAATCTAGGGTAAGTTTGGTTCGCTTTGTTTGCTGAAGCTCGGGTAGCGGGTAGCCATTCGTTGGTATGTTACCTACGTTAAATGTTCAAATCCTTTTATGAACTCGAAAATAATATAACATATTAACTATTTTCTTGCATTCTGTTACTGTTAACCGAAACTCAATGTAACGACAGCCAAAAAACTATTTTTTTAGCAAATAATGACATATGACGAATTTTAAACAAAGTCATCTTTTGAAAAAAAGTGCCTTCATATAACTATAGTATATTGCGATTGTTTAAAAAAACTTCTAATAATAAAAAATACTATCCGGTTGAGTTTATTTGACTTATAAATTAATTATCATTCTTCCAAAATATTTCAATAAAGATTCGTATAGTAGACGTAAACTATAAATTTGAAAGACATTTATTAACCTTTTCTTCCTGTATTTGTATATGTCTGTCAAGAAATTTTAAATCAGATTTACAGCTGAACGAGTAACAACTCTGGCATTTCTAGCTAAACAACCCTGATCAATTATGTAGGTACCTAGTAGTACTTTATTTTAAATCAGATTTACAGCTGAACGAGTAACAACTCTGGCATTTCTAGCTAAACAACCCTGATCAATTATGTAGGTACCTAGTAGTACTTTATTTTTTTTAATATTTAAAATGCGTTTATCAAAAACCAAAATACGGTCGATAGTTTTCGAATTCAGAACTAAAGTAAATTTCGAGTAAAGCATTTTAAAAAATTTATTTGATGGAAATACTTCGAAGTAGCATATTTTATAACTGTAGAGGAACAGTTTATAAATTATCAAGTACCTAATATTAAATGACAGTACACTTCAACTTGAATATCAGATTAAAGTAAATGTAACGATATCAAAGTAGGATTGACATAACTGGAGGAACCAATATGTGTTTTTTATGCATTAGCTTAATACTCGCTTTCGGCGTTCCGGGTTCGTTTTAGGTAGAATTAACTCTCTCAGACCTTATTTGACGTGAAATTATATTTTTCTTTGGTTTGTTAGCTGTATTACATGCATTATACAAGTGCAAGGTAGCGTCCATGTAGCTTTATAATACTGTATTTCGAAAGGCAGACAGAAGTTGATTTTTTTAACTAACCGATCATCTTGGACTCATCTCCTTAGAATCGAAAGTTCGGTAGTGTCGAGACTATGTGCTTATGGAATGTTATAATTAGCAAACCAATAAGCGTACCTTACATCTACAGAATGAACTAAATATAAATACTCGTATCTTTCCGTATTATGAGATTGTGTGCAAACACATTATTATGATATCACAACTATTGAGTAGATTAAATAAACTAATACTGTAGATCTAATTGTGGTACCAGAGATTTACTCGTAAACAGAACTTGTTTTATTAGTATTCCATTATTTTTTTATTTAAATGTTTTTTTAAGCACGATTATTTGTTAATATGATATACTCGTACAATAGACTTGAAAGTAACTGATAAAACATACATTCGTTTGAAAGATCTTTACTTTGAGAGAAGGAAAAGATCCCTCCCTCACTATTCGAGTGTTAAGCACGTAGTAAAAAAAATCGGAATGCTATTATTTTACGACTAATTTCAAGTATTAAAACTTTATAAGTTAGAGTATAAAAAATTGAAAGTGTATTATTTGATCTCTTAAGTGTTTTTCTTTCACAATAACATTGTTTTGTATGGAAATATTTTATAGGGAACATTCATATTATTTCAAACATGTTTTATGACTCATATACACTAAAAGTAAACGAGGCTCAAAGAAACAAAAAGAAATATTCCTGGGCAACAGCTGAAGACAGTGGTTTAATTCGCGTTAGATTTTGTAATATTACTCGTACCACGTACCAAGTTTATGATTTGATCATGGAACATAAGACTTTTTGAAAGGTGGGAATAAATAACAACTTCGATGAATTTTAGAATGCAATAAATGTCAAAATTTTCATTCATGTAGTGTTAATATATAAATTATTTTATGTTTATACATTTATCAATTTTAAGTGTCATGTCAATTATTTTTATACTCACTCGATTTAAAAAGAACTTTTTTATTAAATTCATTATGCACTAGATATGATATTAGATATGTGTAATATTTAACTTGATGGTTTAATAAAGTTTTTTGAAAAGTAGAAAAAGTTAATATACGGATCATGCATAATGAATTAAAAGAGTCAGCTTGAAAAGTTATGTATTGTTCTGTATTTCATTGTAACGTGACTAGAATCAAATTGTCCAGAACAAAGGAGAAGATCGCGACGACCTCTCAACACCGAATTTCAACGTGTACTGGCCGGGACGATACTACCCTCATGTATGACAATGCGGTAAAATGGGGCGGAGTCAACAGTACCGGGGTAGTTGCCGAAATGTTCCGAATAGTGACGGACTTCCACGAAAACTTTGATGAGGCAACGTACTCGCGGTAATTCCCTTAGGGCCGTTTTATCAATTAACATTTAAACTGCATAAATTTTATATGAGTGCCATACCACAACTCATAACTATGAGTCAACGCACGCAAATAGACGGACACATATTAACTTGAAAAAAAAAACATCTATTTTCTGAAAAGCCATTAAATTATTTAACAGTCGAAAAATGGGCAAAATGCCAATAAAAACTATTCACGATTTATTATTTACAAATATAATAATGCCCATAGTCTCACTGTAATCTTACCTATTGAATAAATAAATGTTTTTTCTTCATGAATTTCCCCTATGGAAATAGTGTGGAAAGCGATTATTTTTTACTCAGTGTTGCCATTTTGTCGGTTAACAATAGCTGCAACTAATTGTTTAAATATTTTAAGCGATTGATTTTCAACACGTTTTTACATTTTTGTATCAAGTTTTTGTTTAAAGCTTACATTTAACATTGCATATACAACCTTATCGCGCAATACACTTTTATACCAAAAAAATATTGCGGAACAATTCTCAAAAGTTCTGTTTTGCTATTTATTTAAGCTCCGTACGCTCCGTTATTTTGAAATCTCACTAACCTTTCCAAACAACATTTGAATATGTTAAATCGGTTTGAACATCCGTATGAGTAAAATTTAATTACTTTAATTTTGCAAATAGTTTCAAAGTGGTGAATTTTCTATGAAACTAACCCTGCATAAAATAATTTTGTGACAGTTTGAGAAAATCTCATTAAAATTATTACAAACGAAAAGCTATGTCACTTTTCTATTGCAGTGATAAAACGTTTTTATAATCGGTAATATTTTATGGTAAAAATCGATAAAGGATTCTACAATTTCAAAATGATCAAGAGTTATCAAGAAAATGTCTACATATAAATACGAGTAGGTACGTTACATCTAACCTTAGGGACTTAATAGGTTTTCATAAATTGTATAATTTTCCATATTTCAAGTATGAATAATTGACCTAAGTATTTCAAATCCTTTATATGAGCTATATAAAATTATTAATAACATCAACATTGGAATATTTTAGATCATTCAAAATTAATATAATTTCTTTTGAGACTTGTTTAAATTGATCTTTTCTAAAGACCGAAATTAAAAAAAAATCAAATTGTCAGTAATCGTTTGATATGGTAAAAGAGATATTCTCCTTTTATGTATAAAACAGTTATTTTTATTTATCAAAAATAGTTCATTTGTCCTAATAAATGTCCATTTGTTCAATAATATTTTATGATTCACTAAAAACTATGTATGACCCACACATAACTTTTAAGTAATTACGAGTAGTTGGTAAAAATATGTATGACCCACACATAACTTTTAAGTAATTACGAGTAGTTGGTAAAACTATGTATGACCCACACATAACTTTTAAGTAATTACGAGTAGTTGGTAAAAATATGTATGACCCACACATAACTTTTAAGTAATTACGAGTAGTCGGTAAAAATATGTATGACCCACACATAACTTTTAAGTAATTACGAGTAGTCGGTAAAAATATGTATGACCCACACATAACTTTTAAGTAATTACGAGTAGTTGGTAAAACTATGTATGACCCACACATAACTTTTAAGTAATTACGAGTAGTCGGTAAAAATATGTATGACCCACACATAACTTTTAAGTAATTACGAGTAGTTTGTAAAACTATGTATGACCCACACATAACTTTTAAGTAATTACGAGTAGTTGGTAAAAAATAAAGAAATGAAAGACTCTTATTATTATTATTCCGTTGTTCACAAAAATTCATGACTTATTGTCATCTGGGAATTTCCTCTTCTTAACGAAAATGGTACTTAAAGGTAGACTCGGAACATTGTTTATGTTTTGTGTATACTAAGAAAATGATACTTTCAGATATGTTAAATCAAAAATATCACAGGAACTGTTTATGATTATATTTCACTCCTTGTTTCGCAAGTTAACAAAGATTTGGTAATTTCTTCTTGAATCGTAGACAGGCTTTTATTAAGCACTACCTGAAAAACTCACCCAACGACGTGCAAAAACAGTGACAAAATATTTGTTTATTATACTTACACAAGTAACAATCTGGAATAAAAATATTAAAATTTAGCATATTTTTTTGTAAATGACATTTTTTGGTGAAATTAGAATCGGATTCTTTCAGTGGTTTTACTTTATTTGCCTAGCATCAATTTTACTTTTTATATTAACTTCCAGCTCTTGAGAAAGTAGCAAGTAGTTTTTTTCTAAAAGGTAATCCACCCTTGTCTAATATTAAACTTGAGTAGTACAGTACCTATCGACGCGACTAGGTCACGTTTTCATTGAAGCTTTGAAAATCCTTTTGTTTTCATGTTATGTAGTTGGTTTTTGTTTTCATAGAGTCTGTGTCTCAACACTAATGGACTTTTTATTAAATCAGTAAATTATCCGGTGCGACGGGCAAGAATTTTTTAATTTGCCGTGATGAGGTTGTTTTTTCGCCGAGAGAGCTTGTTAAGACCCTGTCTTTATGCGGTGTTACGATGTATGAGATATTTCAATATCCGTTTTTAATTCAAAATACTTCAATAATTATGAGATTTGCCGTTCCGAACTACTCAAACCTTGATTTACACTAAGTATGGTCTCTCCGCGCAGAATTAATTAAATATTCTTACTTTAAATAATTTCAATACGAGTTATGCGTATTGAGAGATTCTGACAGCCGTAAAAAGGGCCGGCGAGCTTCTGTGGGTCCTCACACGAATGCTAGCGTCGTATTTTTAAAACGATTCTCTCAGCTGTTTGTTTGACCACGAATTTCAAACGGTAATAGCTAATTCAACTCGCAGCTGGGCGAGACAGGCAAATAGGAAGTAATTTTGTTTTACTGAATCTACTTTAAATGATCTCCCACATCAATTGACACCAACAACGAGGTTATCCCCAGGCTAGCTCAGTTTAGGAATTCCTTTTTCTTTGTTTTACTAAGCAGTACTCTTTATTCTCAAGATTCGATAGGTGCTTGGCTGAGAAAACGGCTGCTGCTCAAAGAAATGGGTACATTCAATTAAAACACATATAGCTGCAATTTAAAATGAATTATATTTCAAAAGATCCCACCGTTAAAGTAAGACACCATGAAGTGCAATTTCTAGCGTTACCCTTAAGCTTTCAACATGCGAATACCATAAAGGATGGATCGCCAGGTCTAAATCAACAAACATATGCTCACTTAGCACATAAAATAATTATAAAATTCTACAACGACTACGTTGTATACACAGTACTAGGATATATACACCCTCTGGGCGTAATATGGATTCCGAATTTACACAAGAAATCACCAGTTAGACAGTTCTAATACAATCAATTATAGCTATATTTTTTCTGCGAGTTCTCCCACCATACGACCTTTGATATTTTAAGATTTTAGCGTCCAGCACGTGAGTACAAAAACCGTTAATGAATCTGCGACACGTTCGGGCTGAAGAAGGGTTGTCTACGTACAAGCAAGCTAGTCTGTTACCTTGACAGCGTCCAGAAGGGAGGCATTCGTCCTATGGCAAATCGTTGCCGGAGTAGATGGTTATAGAAATGGCCAGACTCGTGGTCAAATGGAAAGATACTTCTCTGCTGGTTCAGACGCCTGACGCGTCTAGTGTGAACTTTCAAATCCCTTCAGTGATCTCTCGTTGAAGCTACGTTACAAGTATATGGTATGTGATCGTACCGAGGAAGATATGGTCTCTCGTGGATATTAGTGAACGAGCTTTCACTTTGATAAGGTGCGCGTCTCTTATTGAAGACGCCAGACCACTCAATCTTCGTACTACAAAAAATCGGTATCCCCAATAGATTGATATCTTTCCTTTAAAAGAAACATCGAGAATTTACATAATTATTAACTGAGTAGAAGTTTAAATGGCTCTTAAAGATTACTTTCGGAATTGGGCAAATTAACGTGTCAATATTCTTTTATTTAAATATAAAGTAAAACTCGCGATAGATTTGGGCAGTAACACAACGTAACAAGGAATGAACAAAAGCCCGGGGTGCCCGTTTTTATATCCTCGCCCTACAGACAGCAAAAAAACTGGCCTTTGCTGATTAGAACGAGCTTCCTCATTCGTCCATTTTTATTGCACATATAGAAATTGTTGGTTGCGGGTTCGATCCCCGCTGGAACCCAGATTTTTTTAAATAGGATTCCAGTCTGATTTTCACTAAGGGCCTATTAAAACATATTTCTGGTTGGTTGGAAGAGATTGCTACATGGCAATAAACTCGCCAGGTTAAAAAAAAAGAAATAGACCAATCACATTGATTCAATCCATAGCTGATATAACGAGCTCTCCTATTCGTCCAATTTTATTGCACACTAGCAGCGGACCAATTACATCGATTCAACGTTTTTTTAGAAAAAAATAAGCTCAAGGTTTGTTTTGAATTCAAGTCATACAAAAAAAATTAACAAGGACGCCACAAACCGCCAATTTTAATTACGCAGTTATGAAATCGTCCCCCAGGGGGGCCACACATACTACAATAAAATGATATCTGAACAGACTATCTGCCATTCTTCAGAAATAAATAAACTTTCTCCGTATTAGTAGACAAGTACGAAGATGGAAATATATATGGATTATATTTCCATGTCATAAATTGTTATTAAAAATATATTAAACAAAACTAACCAATATTTAGTCAATTGATACTGGTGTGAATAGATAAACATCAACTTTATTCAAAATTTGTCCTTAAAACTTGTTAATTTTTATTATTAATTTATTATAAATAACAATTAATGTCATCTATATAAATAAAAATGTAAATGTTCGTTAATTGAAGATAGCTAATCTCCGGAAGTTCTCTATTGATCGCTTTGAAATTTTGACTAAAGTTGATATTCGTCAACGGAAATGTTTTTTCATTTTTATTTATATATATATATATATATATATATATATATATATATATATATATATATATATATATATATATATATATATATATATATATATATATATATATATATATATATATATATATATATATATATATATATATATATATATATATATATATATATATATATATATATATATATATATATATATATATATATATATATATATATATATATATATATATATATATATATATATATATATATATATATATATATATATATATATATATATATATATATCAGTGTATATAGTAAAATTTTTAATTAAGAGATGAATATTTACGCGAACCTGTCTTTCGACATGGAATTAATTTCATCTGTCAGATTTCATTTTTGACGTTTCGGAATTTACGATGATTTAATCTTAAATCTATATAAATAAAAATGTAAATAAATTATTTAATAATTTTATGTTTAATAATCTATTTATCTATATAAATAAAAATTAATTAATTAATTTTATAAATAATATCAATTTTATATGTCATACGTTCGTTTATAAGTCGAGACACGAAATAGCTGGAAACTGTGTTATCGACAGTTTCCAGCTATTTCGTGTCACACATAAATTACGTCATTGCTCAGTCATTTCTCAACACGGCCATTTTGGAAATGTACTGATTTTTTATTTACGTTGTAAATCTAATTTTCTTTCAATATATATTCAATTTTATTTATATAGATAAGATAATAGATAATTGACTTCAATAAATGTGGTAAGCTATTGATATTATATTTAAATTAAAAAATATGAAGTAAAATCGTTCATTTAAAAAAAAATCTAATTACGAACATGCGATGTATTTTACGTTAAAATAAAACTTGATAAAAAATAGTTATATTGTCATAAAATTGACTTAGTGATTATGGTAAGTTGTTTAAGTGAAAAAATAATGGACTTAAGAATTATATTTGATGAAAAACTTTCATTATTGATTCATATTTCAAAAGTTAACCTAACTTTTTTCAAAAAGAAAAGTGACACATACATCCAAAAATTCCGAAAAATTAAACGAGATACAGGGAAAAGATATTATACTCAAACTGGAAACATTATTCCTGTGTTATACATACATAACATATATTGAACTTAAATACACATATAATTATTAAATAATTTTAAAACAATGACTTTAATTTATTATTACTACTGCTTTTTGTATCATCATGTTAATTTAAGATAAAGTTGTATTATTTGTCAATAATTTTAAGTACTTGTATAACCTGTCACATGTTCATTTGTATATAAAGACACTTTTATGTCATTAATTAAATAAATAAATTATTTGGTGGTACATTAGAAAGAAGTACCCGTAGAAATATCGCAAAAAAATGAAAATTAAAACAAACTTTTACGCTGCTCAGTTACTTTTTTAATGTTTCACAATTTTATATGTTTTAACTTTCTTTTTTCTTACTGAACGTTGTTACATAAATAAATAAATAAATAATAGGTTTATTGATAGCAGCATAGTATGTCCAGATTATATTTAAATAACACTTTTAAAACACATAAATTGCAGATAATACATTATATACAGAAGCTATCAAAAGGTCTGGGCTCATCTAATAGCATCCCTTCGGCGAAGATACACCCCACCAATATAGGGCGAACCAAGCCACGGGGACAACAGATATTTTGCAGCCCACACCCTAGTTTTTTCAGCCCAGCCCATCGTTGTATTGGGGCAAATTTATCAACTGTAACGTGGTAAGCTGTTGATTTTTTTTATAAATCGAAAAATTGTTTTCTCTAAACTGACGTTTTAATTCATAATTTTCATTATACTGACTTTCTAATGTATTGTGTGATTTGTATCTATCTTTAAATGGGCCTAGATCCACTGTGAATTAATACTAATTACGAACATTTAATTAAAACATCATCAAATATTATTTGACAATTTAATTGTATCTTTGTTTATATTTCAAAATCTATCAAATCGTATGTAGTAATGGAGATTTGTAACAATGTCACTATTGTTAGTTTTTTGTAATGTATTTACCTAAATAACTTGCTATTTATTAGAATCGATTCCCTTATATTAAAGTCGATAAAATAATTAAAATTACTGAACGTCGTTACATCGTTGTATTGGGGCAAATTTGTCAACTGTCTTAGGACTCATCCTAGAGTTTCCGAAATATAATAAAATTATTCAGAAACATCAAACCGAATATGTGATTAATTTGATTCCTTTCTTCCAGAGATGCCACGAATGTACTGAGGGAATCCGCCAAGCCAAAGAGAAAACAACTGCGTTTGAAGGGAAATATTTTGTTAATATTTTTTTTTGTTTTTTCTTTGTTTTTTAGTTCGTGTATTTTATAAGTTTTGTCTTTTCAGTGCAATCGATCTGCTTTAGTTTATCAAAATAATGCCTCGCAGAAAATCAAACTAAGGTCGTCGTACACGCGGAGCGGAAGCAATGCGGTGAGTAATTGCAACTCAAACTGAGGAACAACGGGCATCAGCAAACGAGCGAAGCAGACAAATAATGGCTCAAATACGTGCCGAAGAAGCATTAGAGCGACGTGCAGACAGAATTGAGGATATACGGTTGCGATTACGGCGATCGCGTTCTGCAGCTTCAGAATTGCTTCGTTCTCAACAGAATGAACGCGATAGGCTGAGAATGGCTGAAATACGTCAACGAGAAACAGAAGATCAGCGCCAAACACGACTCCGTGCTCAGCAATCACGCGATTACAATCGCCTTGCATTCCGGTACAACCCAGCTGATGATTATAGTTTAAGTCGGCATGTTCTCATCGGGACTATGACTGAAGTGTGTTCTCATTGCAAGGCTCTAAAATTTAATGGAGAAACGAAAGGAATGTGTTGTGCCGCCGGAAAAATTAAACTGTCTCAACTTGGAGAACCGCCAGAGCCATTAAAAACTTTGCTTTCCGGATATACCGCTGAATTAAAGCATTTCCTATCTAACATCAGGAAATACAACTCATGCTTCCAAATGACGTCTTTCGGCGCAGAAATCGTAACAGCTCAATTCATGCCAACCTTCAAAGTGAAAGGACAAATTTATCATAAAGCCGGCTCCCTGCTTCCATTGCCAGATGGTGAACATAAATTCCTACAAATGTATTTCATCGGTGATGGCAATGATGAATTGAATGCACGCTGCGAAATTTCTACCGGCATAAAAAGGTCCATCGTTTCCCAACTGCAAGAGCTTCTTCATGAAAAAAACAATTTAGTGCGTTTGTTCAAAACAGCAATTGACATGATGCCATCTGATACACACAAGATTGTTATTCATGCTGACAAAACGCCTACTGGAGAACATGTGCGAAGGTTCAATGCTCCAACTATAGACGAAGTGGCAATTGTTATAGTCGGAGATCAATTCCAACCTAGAGATATTGTTCTTCATCGGAGAAACGATCAATTGACAAAAGTTGCCGAAACTCATCGATGCTACGATGCCCTGCAATATCCAATCATTTTTTGGGACGGTGCCGATGGATATCACTTCAACGTTAAGATGATAAATCCAGTCAGTGGCGAAGAAACAAATAAGAAATGCAGCGCAATGAACTATTATTCATACAGATTAATGATTCGAGAGAATGAAGACAATCACATTTTGAAGTGCCGTCAATTGTTTCACCAATAATACATCGTAGATATGTATGCAAAAATTGAAACAGAACGTTTGATATTCATCCGTTTGAATCAGACCAAGCTTCGCTCTGAAGAATACGTTCATTTGCGAGATGCAGTTGTAAATGACGGTAATACAACTAACGTTGGAAGACTAACGATTTTGCCTTCTTTATATACAGGCAGTCCACGTCATATGCATGAGTATGCTCAAGATGCAATTGCGTATGTTCGTCACTATGGGTGTCCAGATCTATTCATTACATTTACGTCCAATCCAGCTTGGGACGATATACAGCAGCTCTTATTTCCTGAACAATCGCCAGTGGATAGGCATGACATCACAGCACGTGTTTTCAGACAGAAGCTGAAATCGCTGATGAATTTCATGGTAAAACATGAAGTGTTTGGGTCTGTGCGCTGCTGGATGTACTCAGTGGAATGGCAAAAGAGAGGATTGCCACATGCACATATACTAATCTGGCTTTATAACAAAATCACTTCAAACGAAATCGACAATGTAATATGCGCTGAAATACCCGATGCCGACGTCGATAAGAATTTGCATGAAGTTGTGACGAAAAATATGATACATGGACCTTGCGGTACACTAAATCCAAATTCGCCATGCATGATAGACGGAAAATACTCTAAGCGATATCCTCGAGCATTAGTATCCAACACAGTTACCGGAAACGATGGATAACCTTTATACAGAAGAAGATCAACAGAAGATGGTGGTAAATTAGCAACCATACAAATGCGAAACGGTGACATCGAAGAAGACAACCGTTGGGTTGTTCCATATTCGCCTTTGCTATCAAAAACATACAAAGCGCACATAAATGTGGAATACTGTAACTCCGTTAAATCGATCAAATACATTTGTAAGTACGTGAATAAAGGCAGCGACATGGCAGTTTTTGGCGTGCAACCAGAAAGAAGTGATAGGAATGCGGTCATACATATCGATGAAATCACACAGTATCAGGCTGGAAGATACATAAGCAGCAATGAAGCTGTATAGCGAATTCTTTCATTTCCCATACATGAACGAAGTCCAGCTGTTGTTCACTTAGCAGTACATCTAGAAAATGGACAACGCGTTTATTTCACAGCTGCAAATGTGCAACAAATAGCCCTGAATCCACCGGCTACAACGTTAACTGCTTTTTTCACGTTATGTAAAAATGACGCGTTGGCGAAAACCCTACTGTATCACTGATTGTGACGTCAAAAGAAGAATTGGTGAAAAAGTATTTCCCTTCATTTAAATCAATTATAAGAATCACGATTGGCATAGTGAACGAGCTATTGCTGCCGCCAAAAACAAAGACGTCTACGAACTTAACAATATTATTCAGTTCCTTTTTTAATGTTTCTCAATTTTATATTTTTTTGTTATAACTTTCTTTCTTCTTTTTCAGTGCAATCGATCTTTCATTTGAATTCAAATCATATCGTGAATTGACCTCTTGGAGTGATACGATCATTTGCGAGCACGGCGATAAACGCGACAAACTAAGAGTGGCTGAAAGACATCAAAAATATTGTATACCCACAAGCATTATGAAATTAAACACATTAAAAACGTATGCTTTTTCTTTTCTTTCTTTTCCATTTAACCAGACTAAGCCACAGCAACGCGTGGCCGGGTACAGCTAGTAGAAAATATAATCCTTATTGCCAGGTTCGCATTTTTCTCCCATCGCGGAGAAACAATGTCAAGAATCCTTGCCCGTCACACCAAACAACTTCTTACTTTCACAATAACGTCATCAAGTCACGTCATCCAGTGAGGATGCTCCTTTAAAAACCAAACTCAACTACCCAATACGAAAATAAAAACGATTTTTAAAACTCCCTTAGTGATATATAGTAGTAATCTTCCGGCTCAAACCATGCAACTATTGATCTCTGCTTTTGAACACGCGTAATTTTTATCCTAATCGTTGATTTCGATGGACAATCTCCATCAGTAAAATGACATTGTCTTCGAATATTTGACTTGCGATATCATGCTAGAATACTTTTATTGTTAAAATGTTTTTCTCCGTGTTTCAATTATCTATCAAAAGACTTAACGACATTTTTCAGGTATCTGAAAACAAAAGCTAAAAAAACGTAAATGTTGGAAATTGGAGCGTGACTGATGAGCCATCCCATATTTTTAAGGTTTCCAATTTTTTCTCGCTAAGTATTAGGTCCTTACATATGAAATTGGCGTTTTGCCGTACTGGCAACTTTGATCTCAAATATCTTCTCTTTGGTTAGGAATTCCAAATTAAAATGTATACAGCTATTTACTCAAGTATTTTTGTTTCGAAAATTATAATTCATTTGTTTTTTCCTCAATTGTTTTTTTTCTTTGCGTCACTCAGTTTACAAAATGGAAAACTTGAAATATCGCGTTATTTACGAGTACGAGTTCCACCGTGGCACCGGTGCTGCAGAAACGGCTCGAAGGATTAATGATGTGTATGGCGACGGTGCCGCAAAAGAAAACACAGTGCGTTTTTGGTTCCAACGTTTTCGTTCTGGAAATTTCGACCTGCAGAAGAAGCCCCGTGGACGGCCGGAGACCATAGTTGATAATGAAGAATTGAAGGCTATTGTGGAAGCGGATCCATCGCAAACCACGTCCGAGTTAGCTGCAGGCTGCGGTGTTAGTGATAAAACTGTTTTAATCCACTTGAAGCAAATTGGGAAGGTGAAAAAGCTTGAAAGGTGGGTACCTCACGAATTGAGTGAAGCAAATCAACAAACGCGCGTTGACTGCTGCGTTGCATTACTCAACCGGCACAATAATGAAGGGATTTTGAATCGAATCATTACCTGTGATGAAAAGTGGATCCTGTATGATAATCGGAAGCGCTCATCGCAATGGCTGAACCCTGCCGAACCAGCCAAACCATGCCCCAAGCGAAAATTGACTCCAAAAAAGTTACTTGTGAGCGTTTGGTGGACTAGTGCTGGTGTCGTTCACTACAGCTTTCTTAAATCTGGCCAGACGATTACGGCAGATGTCTATTGTCAGCAACTGCAAACCATGATGGAAAAGCTAGCTGCTAAACAACCGAGGCTGGTTAATCGCTCTAGGCCACTGCTGCTTCATGATAACGCTAGACCACACACTGCACAACAGACGGCTACCAAATTAGAAGAGCTTCAATTGGAATGTCTAAGACATCCACCGTACTCTCCGGACCTTGCCCCGACAGATTACTATTTTTTTCGAAATTTGGATAACTTCTTGCAAGGGAAAAAATTCAACTCCGATGGGGCAGTCCAAACCGACTTCAAAGATTTTATTGATTCCCGTCCGAATGGTTTTTTTAGTAAAGGGATCGATGAACTACCTATGAGATGGCAAAAGTGCATAGATAGCAATGGTACATACTTTGATTAAATAAATATATTATATTAAAAAAAATCAACTTTATGTTCCTCCCAAACAAAACGCCAATTTCATACGTAAGGACCTAATATTTGTCTTTCGCCACGATAATATATTTCTTATTCCGCATTTATTAGATATATCAAATCCTACATAAAATGGGTTTGATATTCTGAAAAAGAAACGTGACATGAAAAGTAAGCTTATTTAGTTTCGTTTTTCTCAAAATCTTTGTTTAACTTACAATATAATTGTGAAATTCCAATGCCAATGGCAAAATAAAAAAAATATTGGCCTTTCAAAGGGAAACCGGGTTTAAAATACGATGTCTCGTTAATATTTAACTTTTTTCTTAAAAATATTTTATAATGTTGTATTTTAAACTTGGAAAAATGAGTAATTAAGCAAGGACGTAGACTCTTATGCCAAATTTTTGTGGTTTCATAGGGTTATACATCTTGAATATTACCTTACCCTTGAAACCTATTGTAGAGTCATCCACGGCAACATTTCTCGATGGTAGAAACACTTCGCGACATTTACTGTCAATGTAATTGACAAGGTTTTGGATTTTTTGGCCTCTTGTTCTTGGCGTGTTTCCATCAGGTGGAGGACTAACGTGAAGTCCCCAAAATATTTGAAAAAACCTTGTGCGTGACATTATGTCTGGAAAAAATGAGCTGGAGTTGATCCACTCGCGAGAGAAAAAGTCCTGTTCGGTCTTGTTAAGGTGCAGTCCCATGTTCAGAATCATTCCTAAACACGCCTTGAATTCATCCATGGTAACTTCTCGCCAAGAATTCCAAATTGAGTTTACAGGCAAAGGCCTTTTCTTGTTGATTATTTCCATCGCATGTCTGTTATTTTCCGACACAATTTGAAACATCAAATCCTCTGTGAAAAATAATTGGAAGAATCCTAAAGCAGTGTTTGGTCTAAGATTGTCTGGTATTCTAATTCCGGAAGTCGTAGGAGAGTATGGAAACTCGGGAATCATGAAAGTTTCGGTCATTTCTTTCCAATTATTTGGCTCACTATGACTTTCGACATTTGTTGTACTATCATCATTATTTGCTGTGCTGTTAACACTATCATCATCAGGATCTTCAAAATCACTGGCCACAGACTCGTACTCACTGTCACTTTCATAAGATTCATCTTCCGAAAACACTTGGTATTCAGATGACGTATCACGCGAAGTTCCCACCATTTTAGGTTATGTGAATTTGCAAGGATTATTTTATAGTAAAATAAAAACGTAAAACAGTCAAAATCTTATTAAAACGTAAAATTAAATGTTTTTTTAACGAATAATCACAAGAAACAACGACACGTGTCAAGTTTTGGGCGCGAAAATACACCGCGCGCGCAAGTCTTATCTTGTCGGCCGCCAGCCGACAACTGAGTTGTAGCGTACATATAGTGATGTCGGCTGGCATTCGACAAATGAGTAGTAAGGGCTAAAATGAGAAAGCAGTTTAAAATGAGTGAGATTGCTTGATTTTTCTAACATTTATAATATATACATAATAATTATTGGATCCATACTTCACTATCACTCCATGTATACGGTTGCTGCTCATCTATCTATATAAATAAAAATGTAAATGTTCGTTAATTGAAGGCAGCTAATCTCCGGAAGTTCTCTACCGATCGCTTTGAAATTTTGAGTAAAGTTAATATTCGTCAACGGAAATGTTATTTGATTTTTATTTATATAAATATATCAGTGTATATAATTTTTTTTTTAAATCAAAAAGAAATATCTATGCGAACCTGTCGGGGACAAGACGAATCTCATTTTGACAGTTGACCATATTCTATTTGACGTTTCGTAATTAATATTTATAAAGTCTATATACATAATATAAATATAAAATAATTTTATGTTTAATATTAAATCATAAATTTTATAACTAATACATATTTCATAAATAATAAATTTTATCAACTAAACATTTTGACAGTTGACCATATTCTATTTTGACATTTCGTGATGAATATTTTTATTCAAATAAGTCTATATACATAAAATATAAAATAATTTTATCTTTAATATCTTCTTAAATAAATCTATATAAATTATAAATAAATTATAAATAAATTATTTAATAATTTTATGTTTAATAAAAATTGAATCATTCATTTTATAAATAATAGAATTTTTTTATGTATTACGTATCTTTATAAGTCGAGACACGAAACAATTGCGATCTGTTTTACCGACGGTGATCTCACTGAGCAATTATATTACGAAAGTGCTCACTGAGTCGCCATTTGCAAGTATTGACTTGTGATCATATCATATTTACGTTTAATTTATATAAAATTTTAGTTATATAGATAAGATAATAGATAATTGACTTCAATAAATGTGGTAAGTTATTGATATTATATTTAAATTAAAAAATATGAAGTAAAATCGTTCATTTAAAAAAAATTTGTTAGTTTTTAAATAACTTGCTATTTATTAGAATCGATAAAATTTTAGCGATGTATTTTTACGACGTAAAAAGGAAAAGATGTACTTTAACGACGTAAAAAGGAAAAGATATTATACTCAAACTGTAAACATTATTCCTATGTTATACATACATAATATATATTGATCTTAAATACAGTATATTAAATAATTTTAAAACAATGACTTCATGTTAATTTAAGATAAAGTTGTATTATTTGTCAATAATTTTAAGTACTTGTATAACCTGTCACATGTTCATTTGTATAAAAAGACACTTTTATGTCATTAATTAAATAAATAAATTATTTGGTGGTACATTAGAAAGAAGTACCCGTAGAAATATCGCAAAAAAAATGAAAATTAAAACAAACTTTTGTCATTTCTGTCATTCTCAACACGGCCATTTTGGATATATACTGATTTTTTATTTTGCTTTCAATATTTATTCAATTTTATTTATATAGATAAGATAATAGATAATTGACTTCAATAAATGTGGTAAGCTATTGATATTATATTTAAATTAAAAAATATGAAGTAAAATCGTTCATTTAAAAAAAATTCTAATTACGAACATGCGATGTATTTTACGTTAAAATGAAACTTGGTAAAAATAGTTATATTGTCATAAAATTGACTTAGTGATTATGGAAAGTTGTTTAAGTGAAAAAATAATGGACTTAAGAATTATATTTGATGAAAAACTTTCATTATTGATTCATATTTCAAAAGTTAACCTAACTTTTTTCAAAAAGAAAAGTGACACATGTTAATTTAAGATAAAGTTGTATTATTTGTCAATAATTTTAAGTACTTGTATAACCTGTCACATGTTCATTTGTATATAAAGACACTTTTATGTCATTGATTAAATAAATAAATTATTTGGTGGTACATTAGAAAGAAGTACCCGTAGAAATATCGCAAAAAAATGAAAATTAAAACAAACTTTTACGCTGCTCAGTTACTATTTTAATGTTTCACAATTTTATATGTTTTAACTTTCTTTTTTCTTACTGAACGTTGTTACATAAATAAATAATAGGTTTATTGATAGCAGCATAGTGTATCCAGATTATATTTAAATAACACTTTTAAAACACATAAATTTCAGATAATACATTATATACAGAAGCTATCAAAAGGTCTGGGCTCATCTAATAGCATCCCTTCGGCGAAGATACACCCCACCAATATAGGGCGAACCAAGCCACGGGGACAACAGATGTTTTGCAGCCCACACCCTAGCTTTTTCAGCCCAGCGTATCGTTGTATTGGGGCAAATTTATCAACTGTAACGTGGTAAGCTGCTGATTTTTTTTATAAATCGAAAAATTGTTTTCTCTAAACTGACGTTTTAATTCATAATTTTCATTATACTGACTTTCTAATGTATTGTATGATTTGTATCTATCTTTAAATGGGACTAGATCCACTGTGAATTAATACTAATTACGAACATTTAATTAAAACATCACCAAATATTATTTGACAATTTAATTGTATCTTTGTTTATATTTCAAAATCTATCAAATCGTATGTAGTAATGGAGATTTGTAACAATGTCACTATTGTTAGTTTTTTGTAATGTATTTACCTAAATAACTTGCTATTTATTAGAATCGATTCCCTTATATCTAACATTCAAAGCGAGGTAGTCACATACAAGTCCGTCGACACTGTTGTGGAAGCAGATGAAGCAATTAATTATCCAACAGAATTTTTGAATTCACTAGATCTGCCAGGGATGCCACCGCACGTACTGCAATTGAAAATTGGCGTGACAATTATCATGTTGCGAAATATCAACCAGCCAAAGCTTTGCAACGGCACGCGGCTTGCAGTAAAAAAATTAATGAGCAACGTCGTAGAAGCGACAATTTTGACAGGACCTTTCAAAGGTGAGGATTTCCTCATTTCTCGCATTCCTATGATTCCAACGGATATGCCATTTCAATTTAAGAGATTACAATTCCCAATTCGATTAGCGTTTGCGATCACCATCAACAAGGCTCAGGGGCAATCTTTAGAATTGTGCGGTTAAGATTTAGAGACGGATTGCTTCTCACATGGACAATTATATGTTGCGTGTTCTAGAGTCGGCAAACCAGACAATCTCTATATCTGCACAGACAATGGGACAACAAAAAATATTGTTTATCCACAAGCATTGTGAAATTTAATAAACAGTTGTATATAAAACGGACAATATACTAAGAGCGCCAACTGTTGAATGTAACGGCAACACACGCAATATAGATTTCAATTTATTTTAATTCCGAATATTAAATATCTTTCAATTCGGGTTTTTTAAACCGGTTTTTGTTATTTTTGTTATTATTGATTTTCATTTGAATTAATGGTATATATCTGTGTATGTTTTATACATTTGAATTATTAAAAGTTTCATGCAACTAACTTTTAACAAATGTCACATTAGATTTTTAACGAACTGCCCATTTTTGCTAATTTGTAACAAGATTTATTATTAGTTTTATGTGATGTATTTACCTAAATAACTTGCTATTTATTACAATCGAGGCCTATCGAGGCCTATATTTAAGTTGATAAAATTTGATATTCATCCGTTTGAATCGGACCAAGCTTCGCTCTGAAGTATACGTTGATTTGCGAGATGCAGTTGTAAATGACGGTAATAGAACTAAGGTTGGAAGACTATAACTTCTGCAATTTAGTGATGTCACAAGAAGAATTGGTTGAAAAAGTATTTCCTTATATTCAAATCAATTATAAGAATCACAATTGGCTAAGTGAATGAGCTATTGTTGGGGCCAAGAACAAAGATGTCTACGAACTTAAGAATATTATTCAGTCCCTTTTTTAATGTTTGACAATTTTATATATTTTAAATTTCTTTCTTCTTTTTCAGTGCAATCGATCTGCTTTAGTTCATCAAAATGTCGAGGAAGCAGCAGAACGACGTGTATCCAGACTTGAGGATGCACGGGGATTGCGTTCTGCAGCTTCAGAACTGGTTCTTTCTCAACAGAATGTACGCGACAGGCTGATAGTGGCTGAAAGAGGTCAGTAGGAATATCAAAAGTATCTTTTTTATATAGAATTTGATTTTCTATCTTTGTTTATATTTCAAAATCGTATGTAGAAATGGAGATTTTTTTAAGTTAGTTCCAATTATCTATTTGTCTTTGATTAACATTTAATTAGTTACAATTATCTCTCTGTCTTCCCTTAACATTTAATTAGTGACTTTTATGTTTCGCAATTTTGTATGTTGTCTGAAATACTCTACTTTGTGGCGAAATGTAAAGACGTTGAACTTAACTACAAATATGCGTGTAGAGCTGAAAAACGATCGATCAGATGAGCTATTCTCACACCAATCGTATGTAGATTTATAACAAGATGTATTAATTTGTCATTATTGTTAGTTTTTTGTAATGTATTTACCTAAATAACTTTCTATTTATTAGAATCGAGCCTTATATTAAAGTCGATAAAATAATTATAATCACTGAACGTCGTTACAAGGTTGTATTGGGGCAAATTTGTGAACTGTCATAGAAAACAGAACATTTGATGTTCATCCGTTTGAATCAGACCAAGCTTCGCTCTGAAGTATACGTTCATTTGCGAGATGCAGTTGTAAATGACAGTAATAGAACTGAGGTTGGAAGACTATAACTTCTGCAATTTAGTGACGTTAAAAGAGGAATTGTTTGAAAAAGTATTTCCCTATATTCAAATCAATTATAAGAATCACGATTGGCTAAGTGAGCTATTGTTGGCGGCAAGAACAAAGATGTATCCAAACTTAACAATATTATTGAGTTCGTTTTTTAATGTTTCGCAATTTTATATGTTTTTCTTATAACTTTTTTTCTTCTTTTTCAGTGGAATCGATCTTTGATTTGAATTCAAATCATATAGTGAATTGACCTCTTGGAGTGACGCGATCATTTGCAAGCACGGTGATAAACGCAACAGACTGAGAGTGGCTGAAAGACATCAAAAATATTGTTTACCCAGATTGTATACAAGACATCAAAAATATTGTATACAAGAGATCAAAAATATTGTATACGCATTGTGAAATTAAAAAAAATTGAAACGTGTGCTTTCTCTTTTCTTTCTTTTCCATTTAACCAGACTGAGCCACAGCAACGCGTGGCAGGGTACAGCTAGTGTATAAATAAATGAATACGGTTGTTTAAAATTTACGCCCAGGTGAGGAAGATCAAGTGTTCCCCCATTGCAATCTTCCTTGAACTTGTGCGAACTTTAGTTGCATTCCTTCTCTGCAGAGCTTTTTTTTTGTTTCTCTCTGGCTCTTTCTTGAAATTAGCACTAGATTTTTTTGAATTCAGTTGAAAACAATATTTTTGATAGTGCTTAGATAGAGATTTAAATATTTACCGAGATTTGGGAGATATAAAATGGCAAAAAAGTTTCCTATTTTTGAATAAATTTTTTTTAACTTATAGTCAAAAAAGCCAAAAAATATTTACAATTTGACTGTGAATTTGAATGTGTAATATTTTCTTGTATCCCAAAATGTGATTATATTTAAAACTGTGTCATATATGAAATAAATAAAATATTGCTTGCGTAGTAAAATCTGTTTTGTGGTTTGACACATAATCATAAGGACATCATAGAGTTCTTTCAATTATGTAAAAAAACGTGTGTCATATTCGCCCGAGAACATACGGTTCTCCATCCCTCACGGTCCTGAGCCACCCGTTCCCAGTTCTCAGGCGCCCCGCACAAAGTGAGCGACTCTCGCAGACTGTTCTTATAAAGCTTCCTCTGTCCACCAACTCTTCGCTTGCCCACCACTTCCCCGTACAAGACGCGTTTTGGAAGCTGTGATCGCCCATGCATATCACATGCCCGGTCCACCGCAATTTCGCCTTTACAACCATATCTTCTATAGGTTTACAGTTAGAGCGTTGCAGGACCGAAATATTTGTGACATATCACTCCAGTAGATCCGAAGAATTCGGCGAAAGAAACGCTGGTGGAACATTTCAAGGTTTTGAATGGACCTTCTATAAGTAACCCAAGTCTCAGACCCATAGAGAAGCGTGGGGAGGACAACAACCTTGTAGACTGATATATTGGTAGACTGGGAGATGTCTCTGCTGTAGAACACTCTGTTATTTAATTTAGCAGCAACCGCTGACGCACTCCTGATGCGACTCTTCAGTTCATCAAGGAAAGAGTTCGAAGACAGAATGCTGCCTAGATATGTAAAGTTAGGTATGTTCTCCAGTTGCACAACATTCACTCGAATGTCGGGTGATTGAATCACTTCATTCCCTGCAAAACAGGTTAGTAACTGAGTTTTCTTCACACCTCTGTATAAACATTGACGATCTTTCGAAGTTCTTCCTCTAAATGCGCAACAAGAGCGCAATCATCCACATATTGGAGCTCTGTGATGTATGTGTGAGCAACTCTTGTTTGAGCATGTAATCTATGCAGATTATGTAGTCCCCCCATCAGTCCTGTATCTCACCTCAATTTCTCTGACACAAAGTCGTCTGTCAATGACACACATGAAGGCTGTCATGTATGCTTTAAATAGAGTTGGAGCCAGGACGCCTTCCTGGCAGACGCCAGTATTGGTATCAAATGCGACACTCTCCAATCCACCAAGTGAGACATAGCACCTGCTGCAGCTATGCAGCTGGGTCAGAAGCTCCATCAGAAGCGGTGGGACACCAAGTCTTCGAAGGACCCTCCACAATAAATCTCTATTAATTGAATCAAAAACCTTGGCAAAATCGACAAAAGTGGTAAACAGACTCTCTCGACATTTCTCCTGCAGTTACCTGGTGGTAAATATCATGTCTACTATACAACGAGATGCACGAAACCCAGCCTGTGACTCTGAAGTGATCCTGTCCAAGACCCTGGTAAGTCTGTCCACGACCATTCTGCTGAATATTTTACACAACCGAAAGCAGTGCGACCCCTCTGTAGCTATCACAGTTCGACCTATCTCCGTTTCGTTTATATATATGATATTTACAATCCGTGATTCACGGAACGCATCAGGGATGGTTCTTGATTGCCAAATATGAAGCAGCAGGTCATGAACAGCGACAGCCACAGGTTCTCCGCCACATTTGAATATCTCAGAGGGGACCTTATCAGTACCTGCTGCTTTGTGGTTTTTCAGACGTTGAATTGCCGTTCTGACCTCAGCATGGCTCGGCTCCTCATCAATATCCAGGCATGGGCTATATTGAGCAATCTCATCAAGCACCCGCATATCTACTGGGCGACTTTGGTTTAGCAGGTCAGCATAATATTCCTTCCAGCGGTTTCTTATTTCCTCTTCCCTAGTCATAAAATTCCCATATTTGCTCTTAATAGGCAAGATTGTATAGTTTCTAGGGCCATACACAACCTTCAGTCTCAAAAAAACCTCTTTGGTCATTAATATCCGCAAGTGACTGCATTTCCCTGCCTTTATTCGCCACCAGCCGTTCTTAAGTTCCCATGTGCGTGTCTGTACAGCTGCCTTCTTGGCTCGGTACGTCTCCTTGAAGTCCTGGGAATTAGGATTCTGCAGATAACGAGCAAATGCTTTCCATTTCTCATCAATCAGCAAGGATATCTCCTCCATATTGTCCTGGAACCAGTCCGGTTGTCTTCTAGTAACCGTGCCATAGACTTCCACAGACGACCGATACGGAATTCGGTTGAGACTGTCACACTGAGAACTCGTACTACTACGATCCAACCCGACATCAATACCCTCAGAAACCACCCACATACCATGTCTACCAAGTACCCCCCTCCAAATCCCATGGTCGGTGCCAACACACGCATTAAAGTCACCCAGTATGATCAATTTATCAGTTTTCCTTATTGATGATAGAACCCGATCCAGAGCAGAGTAGAAATTACTCTTCTCAGCATCTGATGCAATCAGGGTTGGAGCATATGTACTGACCAAAACCAGGTTTCTGTCTTTGGATATCGGCATCGTCAGGTCATTAGACGTTCAGAATGACCCATGGGTAGTTGGGTAAGTTCTCGAGCCATTTTAATTTTTACAGCAAAGCCAACTTCATGTATACGCGGCTCCTCTAGGTGTTTACCCTTCCAAAATAAAGTGTACTCATTAGCTGTTTCCACAATTTGCCCCTCTCCAGCAAAACGAGCTTCCGACAATGCAGCAATGTCGATATTGTATCTCGCCAGCTCATTCGCAACAAGAGCGGTTCTGTGCTCAGGTCGTTAACTTCGCGGTCCATCAGTGTCCTCACATTCCATGTTGCAAGCCTAAGTCCTCGAATATTTGATTCACTGCTAATTTTGTTTTTGCAACAACTAGTGTAGGGGATCCCCTGGGTGTGGTCACCCAGGAAGAGAAAAAGAGGGCAGGTTATTTTTAGGGCACTTTTTATAGCCCTTTCCCTCGTTCGAGGGGGAGCAAAACGGTTCCTGAATATGATTGCTCCGTCACCTGTGCCACTGCCAAATCCCAGCGCTGTACCTCAATCCCGCAGGGGAGATGACCATCAAACATAGGCCGCTCGACATGCAAGACACCGACTAAGGGCTCCAGCCTGCCAAGCCTGCCCCCACCGCCGACAGTCTCATCGCTGTGAGGCTTTTGCGTTTGAGATTGCTCGCTCTGTTGGAAAGCGAAGCCGTTCCATGGAGTTTGTTTCAAGTGAGTGAGCCGTTGCACACCAGCAAACTCACCAGCCACACCGCTGCACTGAATCCAATGGCAAACCGAGGTGAGACGATCGATCCACACTGGCATGTTGGGTGCCATTATGCATAGGGATGGGGCAAAACTAAAATGAGCAAGTAGAGGATTGAAGGTGGGGGGTAAATTTACAGGGAGGGGAAGGACATTAGGAAAGGAGTCCCTCCTCCTTTATCCGGGCTTGGGACCGGCTCCGTCATTTGATAAAGAGCATTCATCTAGTACGGAGGCGGAGTTAAGAAGGCGCTGATACTCATGATGTGATTGATGAAGTGTGGCTTATGACGTAAACATTGTGATGTAGAGTTAAGCTACTATTGACCTTCTAACGTTACGCTTGAACTTTCCGTTTTATATTTTCAAGCCACGATTATGCGTGGAGTATTGTAAGTATTAAAATTTTCCTTGCACCCGGCAGATATGTTTTATATCTGGTGAGTGCAAATAAATTATTAGTGGAAAAATTACCATGAGCGTTCATTTAGGTATTTCGATGTACGAATGTTATACTGTCTATCAGATAAAATTTCGTGAAACTGAAGTGGAAAAAAAAACGTGTGCTTTGTGAGGCTGGGGAATCAAGTTTGATTCTCGATAGTACCTTAAGTATAAAAAGGGCTTAAGAGTTTGTCTAGTTACGATACTCATGCAAGGTGTGTGCTGTTTCTTAAATTAAGGTAGTATCTTCAACCATAGCGACGATGAACTTTGAATTACGTATATATCATTGTCAACCAGTGTCCATCGGGAGTCTGACATTCTAGCTACGTGTCCGGCCCATT
>OX463843.1:37936672-38027553 GCA_949825065.1 Odontocerum albicorne | reverse complement strand
AGACCAAAATGTTGATGTACATATTTAACTGATAACAATGATTCTATGATCATCAAAATAAAACATTGGTTTTTTTTAACACATACATTAGTTTGATATTTAGAAAATATTGAACATGTCAACATATTGAATGTTTTTGCTAAAATATATTATGTCTGTTAATCTCAAAATGAACTTGTTTTCAGAAATAACCTGTCCCAACCCATCAAGCAATTTAGGCTTGGCCCCAGGACTGAATGTGGTGACTTCTTCCCTCAGCGTAGCAGGCAAAGCTCAGTACTCTTGCGACAGAGGATTCTCGATTCAAGGGAACACCTCGAGAACTTGCCTGACGAAGGGATCCTGGAATGGGGCTCAGCCATCTTGTTTGCGTAAGTTTCATTTTCCTCTAATATGGATAGTTGACACTTGGAAGAAAATTATTTATTTTTTATTCAATCGTTGATTTTTTAATACTATTAAACAACATTTACAAAGGATTTTTTTTAAATAAAACAGTTTTTTTATGTTATTTATTTAATGACAGTTATTTTTTCATGTGATAGTCTTATCAAAAGAATTTAACAAGGCCCTCACATATTGAAACAATTGTCACTAATGTATAAAACTGAAAAAACTTTTGAATTTTCAAAAGTTCCATAAAATGGAGATTTAAAAATTAAATAACGATTATTAGTTTTTTTGTAGTAATAAAATTACAAAAGAGGCTGTAAGATTATTTAAAACAAAGTGTACTATATATGCAAGTATAATTTTTATTTAACAATTTATGACATGGAAATATAATCTTCATTACCGTACTTTTCTCCCATTACTGAGAAAGTTTACTCATATAATTTTAACTTAAAGAATTCTATGAAAAGTACATATATCAAATCATATGTACATTAAATCAGAGGGACAAATACAAATTATTTAACAGTAAAAATTAAAAGTTTTCTATAACCTTTTTAACAGGCATTTTTCTAATAAATTAGTTATAATATCCTGTGAGATAAAAACCTTGTTTTGCTTCCCATTCCCTCAATTTTGAAGATTTTGGTTATGGTTATTAACCATTCTTCTCCAGTACAAACGATCACTTACCCAACATGCTGCTTTTTTTACATCACCACTCTTTCTGGTGATTGCTCGGCCTCTACTCCTTGTGCCATTCACAATTTCCACCAGAATTAACTGCTCAAGGCTGTCATCCTCCTCTCACGCTGTGTCCAAGATATTGTAAGATTCTTATTGCACACAGCAATAATTTGCTTAATCTATTATTAATTCTTCTCAAATTTGCCATGAACAAAGTTGGTTATTGTAAAAATGATTGTTTTGATTTTTCAGCTATTAACTGTAACCACCCAGGGACAATAGAAAATGGCCGTGTAATAATTTCCAATGGATCCACTTTATATGGCAGCAGTGTAGAATACCATTGCATACCTCACTTCCAACGTGTGGGACCGTATTTGAGAAAATGCCTGGAAGATGGGACATGGTCAGGCGAAGAGCCGACATGTGAATTAATATCTAATGAGACACAGGACTCCAGCAACTTGGCATTGAGTATCGGCATTGGGTGTGGTCTAGTTCTCTTCTTCCTCATCCTTTTAGGAATCATTTATCTGAGATTGTAAGTTGGAATTTTATTTTCATATTCACAACATTTAAAGACTTTTTTCTGAATTTCATAACAGAATTCACAGGAGCACCCAAATAATATGATAAATATGTAAATAATATTAGAATTTACAACATAAGTCATATAGAGTAAATTCAGAAATCCCTGGTCACCTAAGATAAAGAAATAGAATTAATAAAAAATGGACTAAAAGCTTTTAGAAAAGCATTTCTTTATTAATAAATCTAAATTATAAAACACTCCTCAGTTTTGAGAACAGATACCTTAAGAAGGTGATCGCTGTCAAGTGGTATGACCATGTGATAATTGGGAGAGTCCGTCTTCAGATTGAACAGCAGCCTATATCCACCACGTTATGGTAGTGGTAACTAACATAGTCAAGAGTTCAATATTTTATAACTCGCTTTTGACAAATTTGAAATAGAAGATTTGCAGTCATGAATTGAGATAGGAAGATGTAGATTACAGACAGCGGGCCAACCTAAATGTATGCATTTTGATCATCTCTATGTTCCTGACAGAAAGAAGAGGGTCTTAGATTAGGTATAAAATCTGAAATCTTATTGTGGAAGAAAAACGTAAACCGAAAAGAGGACCTAAATTAAGATAGGCTACATACTCGTATGTTACACATGCATAGATGCCATACACATAAAGGAAAATAATTATGACTCTGGTCTCAAGGTGACACTAATAGAGATTTTAATTGTTTAAATAATTATTTCATCCATAATGATATAAATGTTAGCACAGCTTCTTGACTGAAAGACTATTGGACCATATTCCACCCATAGAACTTTTCTTTTTGAACTAGGTCTCTTTATACAATATTTCTCCATGACAAAATATATTTTTCTTGGGAATAAAATTGTATTTGTAATATTTTTATGGTAAAATGTCAAACAGCAAAATGAATATTTGTTTTAAGCCTAAATTATTTACAGGCGGAAAGCTACACCAGTGAAAAATACAGAAAATATTGAAGGTGCAGAACGCAAAGAGGATCAAAATGCAGCAGTTATGAGTTACGCTTCGCTTCACGATGGAATGAATGGCTTCAGAGGTAACCATCTCTACGATCATGTGCAAGATAATGTCTATGATGCACCGTATGGGGATCACTTAACAGACAACCACACCTACAATCACAGTCAGAGCGGAGACTCGGATACCACCTATGAGCCTGAACCACAGGGGGGTCATGGACCTAATGCAATGGTTACAATCAATGGTGTTGCAGTTCGTTGAACAATTGTTAAGAAAAAGAAGTTGCCTACTTCCAAAGCAATTAATTTTATGTTGAGTGTAAGAATCAAGCTTTAGGGAAATTTGCCTTTCACAAAGTAGTGTATGCATATTATTGTTATATTAGAAATAGCACCATTTACCCCTAACACCAAACATTTAAGTTAGTTTCAACCATTATTTACTTCATATTAATAGAAGTATATCACTTTTCTTTATGTATATTTTTTAATAGTTTGTTTTTAATAAGTAATAAGATCTTTTCATTATTTGAGAGACCATTTGATAAATTAATATTGCATTGATTTAATGTAGCCTCATTTCAAATTAATGTTACATTGATTTAAGGCATTTTAAACCCTATATAAATAGCAATGATTAGTGCTCGCCATTAATTAAGGCATAATATTGTGCCAGATAATTAGCGATTTTAGTATGTTATTTACGTAGAAAAGAAGTCTCTTTTTTTCTTATGGTATTTTATAGAATTATGTAAGTCAATTTTTTTCATTTGATCCTACTCTTTACTTTGTGATAAACTATCAGTTGTCACATGGTTCCTTTTTAAGTTAATTAATTTTTTTGTTGAATTTTGTATTTCTTCAAATTATATATCTCTTTTGTAAATAAAATATTAATTTGTAATAAATATATTTTTAAAGCCACTATAATATGTACTCGTAATGTTACGAGTATCTTCTCATAAAACCAATATTGTGTATGATTGTTAGTCAGCTTTGAATCTAGCAATGCTTCAATTATTTTGTTGTAACAAACACTACTGTTTATTTATATTTTAAATAATGTCTGGGCATAAAATGATATTAATAAAAAGATGTTGTTTTCCAAATGTATTTTATAATGAATTTACATTGAATTTTAAAAAAGGCTTTTATTTATTCGTACAGAAATTAATCTCACTGTGTCAAAATATAAAATAATATAATGCCAATAATTATAAGAGTTTAAGTGTTCAGCAAATAATTTGAAGAATGTTTAGTTGTTTTATTAACTATAATACAAATATATTTTTTCCTTTCTATTGAATATCATATATATTGTTTTGGTTTAATAATATTTTCTGCTCTTATTTTTTTTTTTCTTTTAACACATTTTACTAAATAATTTTGTAGTTTTATGTGCTGTGTGAAACAGATTTATGTGATACAGTAGATTGTAAAAAGGAATGAGACTATTTATCGAAAAAGAAATTACTTATTTAAGAACATTTTTAAGACAATTTCTTTTATTTATTGATTTTATATATTTCTGTTTAAAATCCTTTTTTAATATTTCCATTTATCATAAAATTCTAACCAGATCAAATTGTATACTTATGAAAAACAGTGACAAGGCAAAAATTCCCAAGCAAGCATTTATGGAGACATTAAAATTAATGTATTTCCCTAGCCCCATTAAATCACTCCAAGGTGCTTCCATAAAGTTAATATCAAAAACTTGAAAGCCTCTTGAAAACTTTAGCATCTCAAACACATGTTCATGCTTCATCATCCTTTCATCTTTCATCTTCCACTCTTGTGCCTCACAGACTCACTGTGAGGCACTTATTTTTTGGAATGGACCATTAGGTGCTGTATTGTTGCTACATTAAATATAAAATCAATGTTTTTAATAAAGAAGAAAGCATTAATTCAAGAATACTCTATTGTTTGCTATAATAATATTTTTTAAACTCAAAATCTATAGATCACCAGTGCTCAGGTAGTTGATTTCCTGTTTTCCACTAAAGAATCCTTTTTCCTTTGATCCCTTTTCCCAAAACATTGCCTCATCTAAGTTATAGATCCTTTTTTATGAATAAATTATCTATTTATTTTAGCATGTACAATTCTCTTTATACTTATTCAAGTATTTTATATTTTCATTATACCAGAACTATTCTAAAGTTAGTAGTTTTTAAATGATTCATTCAGATTATAAAAAAAGCACATTGTACTGTGCATCAATTTCTGGAATCCTATATAATATTCACATGTACATATCTTCATATTTCTTGAAAACAATATGAGAGTGTTAAATTTAAGAAAAATTACTTCTGTGTACATTTTATAATTTGAATGACCCTGACTTTCACACTGTTCAATATTTTTTTTCTATTAACTATTAAAAGGTAATAAAATCCACATAACATGTTTTAGGTACTTAGTCAATAAAAACTTTTTAAAGATTATATAGATCAATGTTTCAATGCGAAGCAATGTTTTTTTAACAGATTCTTAAAATAGGTTTTGTCTTAATTACGAGTAAATCCAACTTATCTGAAAAATGCATTTTATCACTATATTAGACTATTTGTCATCATTAAGATAATTTTTCGATGGTCAATGATCAATTTGATTACCACATCTCACCATACATAAAATATGACATATTTTAATTGATCAAATGCTAAGGAGATGAAAAAGTACATAAAACCATTTTTTTTCCAAATATTATATTAAAGCATCCACTACTCAATACAACCATTATTTGACAGCGCACGTGTCCAAATTTTTCATTTGTCAATTTATTTCTGCTGAATCATCGACAACGGAGCTTTATCAAAATTATTTTGATTGTTTGAAGATCAAACTCTATAATAAGTGTATTCAGCACTTATATTCAATTTTCATATTTTCAAACAAACTAAAATGCACTTTTTCCTTTCGTAGTAATTATTATAAATTATTTCAATCACTTCCTTAATCTTTATTCCCAGGCCAAACTATAACATCATTCAGTGAAGCAAATGTTCTTCAAAACTTATTTTTAATCTTGACATTGCATGAACTGGCCTTAAAATCAAAACATTTCAAATATAATTCTTTCTTTATAATAAAAGCAAATAAAATAATTCTACCTAGGTAGTATCTTGAAACTCATTTATTAGATTACTTTTCCGTCTCCATATTATATTTTTCTATTATTAAAATGACGTAAATAGTCTTACCAAAAAATATTTATAAGAAATAAAGTTTAAAAAACAAAAAAAGTATGAAAAATATTTTTACTAAAACTTAGCACAGTTAACAAAATAATAATGCATGTAAATGATTATATCATTGTAAGCCAAATCAAAGAAATATATTTTTTCATACATACTCGTATTATATTCATAGCATTACTCGAACCTAATTTTGTCAATTTATTCCTCAAATGCAGATTTACTTTTCAAAATTTTACCATTATTCTTAATATGAGTATTACGTGTTTGATGATGCTTGAAAAGCCAGAAATTTAAATGAATCAATTTGTTAATTTTGTTCTCTAATTGCAAATATGCATTATCATTTCTGTCATATAAAAGAAAAAATATAAAGAATATTTTTTCCTCCCATTTCAAAGTACTGAAATTTTATGTAAATACAGATAAACACACAACTGTTAAAAATGAAAGCCAAAGGATAATAAATGAATAATAAATTGTTCGCACAATTGTATTTTTCATATACCTATTACAACTAATAAACTGTAAATATATTTTGTGTAAATGAACTGTCTATTGCTAAATAAATTTATTTAAATTTTTTTAAATTGTTTTCATTAATAACTTAAATGTGTAATTTTCAACTCAAGAAGAAACTGGAGTTGATTACTTCAAAAGTGCTGAATGATTGAAGATGAAAAAAGTTAAAAAATCTGCAAGCAAAAAGCGTTTCATAAAAATTATGAAATTTGATTTTAAAACCAGAAATTAAAAAAAAAAATACATATTCCAACACCACTCTGGAATCGAAAGAAATGTATTCCAGGATATGCGATTATTTATCCCAACTGATTAATTTCTAGTTTCTATACTCTCATTCAAAGGCAGTTATTTTGGGCAATTAATCTTTAACAACTGGAAAGAGTAAGATGGGTGTGGTCAGGTCAAAAGAAGAAATTTGGAATGAATTCCATGTTTTTGAAAGCCAGCAACTGAAAGATACTAATTTTGCAACAATTCATATCATATTTAAAATATTTTGCTTTGGCTCATAATAATCTCATCATGTGATTACTTAAGTATTTAACATTTATGGCAAATCAATTTTTCTGAGTTTGGAATATAATTTGATGCATATTATTTCATCCTTAAAATCCATCCCTTTAAAAACATTATCTCTCAGTTTGCCAGCTATACGCATATTGGTTTACAAGAGGTAAATTAGTTGCGTTTTCTGATACTGTCACACTATTCAAATACCCTAAACTTTGAATAGCACTATCACTTAGGCAAATGGCCCTTCTATCCTATATGCTCTACCTTATGGCTATTGAATTCTTTGTATTCTCGTCCACTGTAAAATGTTACGGAGCTAGGATACAAATACCACCACTTAAGTAAAATTCTCCCCAACTGATCTGATGTGAACAGCTACCGCAATTGGTGCAAAAGTTATCATTTTTAAGTTCCACAGTTTGAAAACATTATAAGGTCATCTCTTGGTCATTCTTTGGTTATTTTTTTTTTGTGTCAAAAGCAGTATACTACTTCTGTCCAAAATTCTGTCACCCAGACAGCACTGGTCGTTCAATAAATCAAATCCTCACCAGTGAAAAACACTGGGTTCCTTTAGCATTGCAGCAAGTGTCATATGGACTGCTCCTCATTACAGCAAGTGTCATAGAGTGGATCCATCACACAATATTCCCCATTTTAACATGTCTGTGGTTCTCTCAATTCCTGTTCAGTCAGTTAAGTGATTTCCAGGTTCTTCGTGGCAGTTCAGAGCCAGGTGGTATATAGTAAGTATGCTACAAATATTATTTAAGGGTATTTAATATTTAAAAATGACTTTTTTTTTTATTTCTTGGAACAATTCAATATAATAAATTTTATGCTTGACTTTATGTAAATTACTTTTGATGTTCAAAATATTAGGTCCTTACATATGAAATTGGCGTTTTGTTTGGGAGGAACATAAAGTTGATTTTTTTTTAATATAATATATTTATTTAATCAAAGTATGTACCATTGCTATCTATGCACTTTTGCCATCTCATAGGTAGTTCATCGATCCCTTTACTAAAAAAACCATTCGGACGGGAATCAATAAAATCTTTGAAGTCGGTTTGGACTGCCCCATCGGAGTTGAATTTTTTCCCTTGCAAGAAGTTATCCAAATTTCGAAAAAAATAGTAATCTGTTGGGGCAAGGTCCGGAGAGTACGGTGGATGTCTTAGACATTCCAATTGAAGCTCTTCTAATTTGGTAGCCGTCTGTTGTGCAGTGTGTGGTCTAGCGTTATCATGAAGCAGCAGTGGCCTAGAGCGATTAACCAGCCTCGGTTGTTTAGCAGCTAGCTTTTCCATCATGGTTTGCAGTTGCTGACAATAGACATCTGCCGTAATCGTCTGGCCAGATTTAAGAAAGCTGTAGTGAACGACACCAGCACTAGTCCACCAAACGCTCACAAGTAACTTTTTTGGAGTCAATTTTCGCTTGGGGCATGGTTTGGCTGGTTCGGCAGGGTTCAGCCATTGCGATGAGCGCTTCCGATTATCATACAGGATCCACTTTTCATCACAGGTAATGATTCGATTCAAAATCCCTTCATTATTGTGCCAGTTGAGTAATGCAACGCAGCAGTCAACGCGCGTTTGTTGATTTGCTTCACTCAATTCGTGAGGTACCCACCTTTCAAGCTTTTTCACCTTCCCAATTTGCTTCAAGTGGATTAAAACAGTTTTATCACTAACACCGCAGCCTGCAGCTAACTCGGACGTGGTTTGCGATGGATCCGCTTCCACAATAGCCTTCAATTCTTCATTATCAACTTTGGTCTCCGGCCGTCCACGGGGCTTGTTCTGCAGGTCGAAATTTCCAGAACGAAAACGTTGGAACCAAAAACGCACTGTGTTTTCTTTTGCGGCACCGTCGCCATACACATCATTAATCCTTCGAGCCGTTTCTGCAGCACTGGTGCCACGGTGGAACTCGTACTCGTAAATAACGCGATATTTCAAGTTTTCCATTTTGTAAACTGAGTGACGCAAAGAAAAAAAACAATTGAGGAAAAAACAAATGAATTATAATTTTCGAAACACAAATACTTGAGTAAATAGCTGTATAAATTTGAATTTAGAATTCCTAACCAAAGAGAAGATATTTGAGATCAAAGTTGCCAGTACGGCAAAACGCCAATTTCATATGTAAGGACCTAATAAATAAAGATTTCAGATTTGCCTCTTTATAATAAGTCTTATTTTACTTGAGAAATTAATGAACTATATTATTGATAACAAATAAATCAGAATTTCATCTAAGTATGAAAAGTAATTAAAAGATTTTTAGAAAAAAAAAAATTCAGTCAGTTTTATTTAACAGAGTTCCAGGTATAGCTGTACCATCACTGCAGGATCGATTCTGACCATAATGTTCATTTATAACGTTCAGTTATTACAGTGGGGAAAGAAAATTCATGGGAACAGAAAGTATTTTTAGTTTTCTTGAAATTTCTTTATACTAAACATGGGAGAAAAATATACTAAAAAAAACTTTTATTTCAAAATAAAAATTGTACAATTTTTTTTCAAAGGATGTTATTTTGACTACTGGATTTTTCTTAACAGCATTTTCAATACATTATTTTCGAAAAATATTTTCTGATGTATCAATGTTCCAGAAAGATAAGCCCAATTTTTGTCTAATTTATTCATAGCTTCGGAAAGTGCAACTTTTATATCTGGTGGCATAACTCCATTTTCATTATCATTTTCTTTACTCTCTAAAAATAAGATTGCATTTGACATACTCGTAGATGGCTTTTCAATAATGTCTTTCAATTAACTCACTCGCAATAATTGAATTACAATATTATCTTCATGAATGTAACCATCATAATTTACACCTGTATCAGCAATAATATATACAATATCAGCAATCTGTACCAACTCCACATATCTCTTACTTCACTTTCCACTACCGTTTCAGTAGTGGTGTAGCTGTTCAAGTCATCTGAATTTCACTATCGCTGTTTTTAAGATTTGAGACCTTCTTCCGACACTTAAAAATTATTAACCCTTTGGCTGACCACCAAGCTGCACAAATCATATATCACATGCTTCTTTAACATCCATTTATTTATTATCGTTCAAAACTGGGTTCAGTCATAGCTTTTTGACAAGTTGACTCGCATGTTACGAGGGTGGATAAAATATAAACGAGACTTTTGTTTTAGAACGCGCGACCACCTCGAGGAGTGTTGGGTGAGGATATCAGGAGTGGGGAGAGCGATCGGCCGGCCTCGGCAGATTCCGTCATTAGTATGGCACACAATGCCTGTGAAAGAAGTGCACCCGCCAATTGCGCAACGTATAATTATCAAGTGTCTGCTCGATGGGTCCCACATCTTTTGACTGCAGAACAAAAGTTGGCACGTTTGCACGTCTGTGCGTGGTTTGCACAAGGGAATGCATTTTTGAGTCCCATCGTTAACTGCGATTCAATTTGGGTACACCACTACACGCGTGAGTCGAAACAAGCCAGCGTGGAGTGGAGAAAGAAGGATGAAGCAGCCCTTGCAAAAGCCAAGACTCGACTGTCAGTTGGTAAGGTGCTTGCGACCGTTTTTTGGGACTGGTGCAGCATTTTGCACATCCACTTTTTGCACGATTGTCGCACCATCAATGCGGCGTACTACTGCGAGCTTTTGAGTGAAGTTAAACTTGCTTATGCTTATGCAAAAGAGGTGACCAACCGATATAAGAAGTGATTCTTCTCCATGACAACGCGAGGTCCCATACTGCAGCTGTAACATGCGAACAGTTGGAGGAAATGAGTTGGACACGACTGGAACACCCTCCCTATAGTCCTGCGACTTTCATCTCATTGGGTCACTGAAAGAAGTTCTGGGAGGCCAACGATGACAATGGGTTTGTGCGCAATTGGCTACTGACAGAATGCACTCCTTTATATGACAGAATAAAAAAAACTACCGTCTGCTGGGAAAAATGCATTTCTAAAGCAGGAGATTATCTAGAAAAATGCGTACTTGGTCTTTTTCTTTCTGCAAATAAAAAATTAAAACAAAAGTCTCCTTTATATTTGATCCACCCTCGTTGTGTTATCTTTTCATTTGTGCGCCCAAATTTATTCGACATTTGTTAAATATTTCTTATGCCATCCGAGCTATATTGAAACTTTTATTTTTTTAAAATGGGATTCCACGAATGAACATATTATTTCATGAACGTTCGTTGAATTCAACAAAAAATATTTATACTGAAAATTTAATTATTCATTATTTGTTAAAACGAAATTTGATCTGTATTCCGGTAGTAAAAAATACGGCCATGCTCATTTGTAAACTTCACTCGTATCACAACTTCAAAAAATTGTATAGAAATAAAATTAATGGTTTCATAACATAAAAAATAAAACAAAATTTTAGTATTGTTGAAGACTCTTTTTTACCTTCTCCAAGTTGCAAGAACTCTTACATTATACTCGGGTGCTATGACTTATACTAAGATATTCCAAGGAGGCATTGCTCCAAAGGTTGGGAAATCCTGCTCCAAGTCATTACCCATTCCACGAATCCAAATTTTGTTAAGTTTCTTCATACTGAAAATAGAATAAAATAAAACAATCGGAATTTGGAGAAAAAATAATATTAAGATAAAATACAGTTTTCACTAACAATAAACATCTTTGATTTCATTTTTATATCTAATTCATGATAACAATAATGTAGACAGCCAGCGAAAATAAAACTTAAGCCCAAATAACATGCTTTAATAAATTCAAGGTATCAACTATCATATTGTATTACACTTTTGTTGTTAAAAGTAAAATAAATTCAGGGTATCAACTATTATATCGTATTACACTTTTGTTTTGTTGTACAGCCTGATGGGTGTATTGTCATGTGGTAATCTCTTCCAACCAACCAATAGATCTTTAACAAGCCTTAACACGTTCACTGCGTCAAACACGGCTCCCGTGTCTATACAAATATTGCAGCCACGCATTGAACACGGGAGTCGTGTTCATGTCATCTTTACCATGCATTGAATCTAAAATATTACAGCGTCGCTTCAAAATTTGACGAAAGTTATTAGCGAACTATATACGCTTCAGTTTATGTCATTATTCGTGCTGGTCAGTCAAAGCAGCAGATTTTTATGATATACTCATATAAAGGGTCGTTCACACATATACAAATACAATTCGTATGGTAAACGATTTTTTTTTGCAAAACATTTGTTTCGGGATTTGTTGTGTTTTATTTTTATCTATATAAGTATTTTATACGCAGTGAACGTGTTAAGTAAAAAGTTAAGATTACAACAGGAATTGAACCTGCAACCCCCGGGTTAGAAGACATGTGGGTTGTCAACTAGGCCATAGAGATCGTCAGTTATATTATTATCGCAGAAATTAAATAAAGAAAAGAAATAAAATCAATACAACAATGTAATATTCTTGCCATTAACTGTAACTGTAACTGCACATCAACTGTATAGAGAAATTTGTTTTTAACTATTTTCAAATCAGAATTGAATACATCATTTTACAATGACACTATGCTTTCAATGTATTTTTAATAAAATTATTGAAATAAGACAATTCTGTATACATTTCCGGGACCTGTGTCAACATACTCAAGTGATGACAAAGCTTAACTTGTTGTTATACTAGTCTTATAAAAAAATTCATTGATAAAAAAATCAGGTTCCTGATTATAACTATATATAATTTTTGAAACTTTTAAAATTTATATCGATTTCAATTTTTTTTAAATTGCTTGATATTTGGGCTGCGGAGAATTTCAGTTTTATGAACTCAGATTGCGATATTTACTACAGTAAAAGTCGGTTAATTCGACAGTATGGGGTCATTTTACATTTTAATAACAAATCACATGATCACTAAAAAAACAATTTGAATTTGTGCGGCACTTCATAACTACTGAGAAGATTGAGACCATTTTTCTTACTATAAAAATAATATAAGTCAAGTAAAGTTTTGTCAACATATTTTGTAATATTGAGGCAATTTGAATAACATATATAATGGAAAAAAAATTTAAAAAATGTAGTATTGTTATTTAGGTCTTTATTTCCATGTGGATCTTTTCAAGATATACCTACTCATATACAATAGACGTCTCACTTACACTAATAAGGTGCATATATGCTTGATTTCAGAAACTTAAGCTGTCCCAACGAAGTCGCATTTAGTTTGCGAGACAGAACGGGTGTCCCATGCTAGGTGGTGTTTTCTTTTAGGCGTACCACTTAATGTAACATTTCTCTTTTATAAATTAAATACAAACTAAGACCTTTGAAAATATACATGTTAAGATATGTATTGTAGTGCCTTTTAATATATAACCAATGTTGAATAAAGAAATAGTTCAAACAAATGCATATCAGGTTTCCTTACAGTTGGAAAAATAGAATTAACATAACTCAATTATCAAAATAAAGTAAGAACATAGTTGCTTGTTGAAAATTGAAAGCAAATTCCTGTATAGATGCCCTTTTCATAAGTTTTTGAATTAACTATTCAGACTTTTTTTACAAAGATTATATTTTTTTCAAATTCCTTATATCTTTTATATCTTGAACTTTTTTAACATCTTTCAATTCAGAATATGATATTGATACTCAGTCAAATTCCTTATATCTTTTATATCTTGAACTTTTTTAACATCTTTCAATTCAGAATATGATATTGATACTCAGTCAAATTCCTTATATCTTTTATATCTTGAACTTTTTTAACATCTTTCAATTCAGAATATGATATTGATACTCAGTCAAATTCCTTATATCTTTTATATCTTGAACTTTTTTAACATCTTTCAATTCAGAATATGATATTGATACTCAGTCAAATTTGATAGTAAAAGGTATTTTAAAGGTATGAAATATGGTACAGTGAAAAATGAATTGATTCATCATAACTGTACAATAAAAGAAATGTATTGAACACATTCATCATTCTATTAAAGATTCGATATAATGTTAACAATATGATACACTTGAAATATTTACACATCAAGTTTAGTTTTATTCATTTGATTTTATTACTGTGTAATTTATTTTGATGAGCATTCATAAATGTTAACTGTTTAACCCTTTCTACTCCGTTGGCGACAATATGTCGACATGGTCAATTCTTTTGTAACTCCATTGGCGACTACAGGTCGCCATAATGTACATTTGTATTGTTTACTCTTAAAAAAGGTCTAGGTACCTATTAGAGCAGGTATAAACACTCATATCAGTTTGCAAGGTCATTGCTACCATTCAGACGCATTTACGTTGTTAAATTTAGTATGTGTAAAAATATTTGTTTTTTATTTCATCCTTAAAAATGGAAGAAAATTTCGAACTAAGTGAGAGTGAAGATGAGTTTATTTTCAGTATGTATGGTAACAAATAAAATGAAACTATGTTAGAAACAAGTGATAATCAGAGTTCTAGTGGGTAATTGGTAACAGAGAAACCAGCCGTGGTACTGAACTACACGGAATCTATGGGCGGAGTGGACCGTGCAGACCAATATGCATCCACATACTGCTTCCTTAGAAAATCTTTGCAGTGGTGGAGAAAACTTTTTTCTGGGGGATGGAATTGTGTTCAATTAATGCTTACATCATATACAAAACTATAAAATTAAAAAATAATGAAAAACCTTGGTCACTTGAAATTTATAAAACTCCTGGTAGACCAGCTAGTTGGAGACTTTCGTGAGCCTCGAAGTAGGCCATCTACTTCTTCGTCTGAAGTACGACTGGATGGTAAATTGCACGTTTTGCGGAAAGGATCGAAGAGGAACTGTGTGGTGTGGTGTGCTCACAGAGGAACAAAAAAGGGCAAAGACACGAAACATACGAGTACTTTGACACTCGTCCTGGAAAACCTAGGATGCATTTGGGAGATTTTTTTTCAGATATACTATGAACAATTATAAAATGTAAAAATATTTATATATTGTTGTTAATTTGCCAAAATAAATTAATTTATACATACATCTAATCATTTGAATGTCCATTTGCATACCTTTTTTATTTTATTTTTAAATAAATTTTGTCTAAAATCTACCATTTTTGCTTGAAATTGCGAAAAGTAGTCGAGTTACAGGTATTTCATACAAAAAAAATCCGGAGTTGAAAGGGTTAAATATAGCAGTTTAACAATATTTTATATTTTGAAAAGCACATATTAAATTTAACGATACAAATGTAGCTGCAGAATATTTGAAAAGCACACATCCATTTTAGCTACATCAATTTAATTGTATTATATTTAAAAGCATACATTAATTTTAATTATTGGGTGTACAAATAAGTCACCGCCGTTTGACAAAAGTTGGCGCCACAAGTAAGTTATGGTTAAAATTGTCAGATGTAAAATGTCATTATCGTAAGGTTGGACACTGTCAACAACATGACCTTGAAATATTAGTGAATTTTTATCAGTATAACATATTTTTTTGTGTTCGAAAATGTCAAGTTTTGAGCCGAATAAGCGTCATTTGCGGGAACTTTTGATTTACTTCTTCAATTTGAAGAAATCTGCAGCTGAGGCGCATCGATTGCTTGTAGAAGCATATGGTGAGGCTGCCTTAAGTGAGAGAAGTTGTCGTGAGTGGTTTCAAAAGTTTAAGAACGGTGAATTTGACATCGAAGACAAAGAACGTAGCGGAAGGCCGAAAGTGTACGAAGACGCGGAATTGGAAGTATTATTGGATCAAGATTCGTGCCAAACGCAAGAAGAACTTGCACTTACATTAGGAGTGACTCAACAAGCAATTTCACATGGGTTGAAATCATTGGGAATGATTCAAAAACAAAGAAATTGGGATTCATATGAACTGACACGGAGAAACTTTGAATGCCAATTTTCCACATGTGAAATGCTGCTTGCCAGGCATAAACGAAAGGGTTTTCTGCACCATATAGTCACTGGTGATGAAAAATGCATCCATTATGATAATCCAAAAAGGAAGAAATCATGGGGATCCCCTGGTCATGCTTCAACATCTACGGCTAAGCCAAATATTCATGGAAAAAAACTCTTGTTGTGTATTTGGTGGGATCAGCTTGGTGTCGTGTATTATGAGTTGCTCAAACCGAATGAAACCATTGCTGGGGCTGTCTACCGAACATAATTGATGAGATTGAGTCGAGCACTCCAGGAAAAGCGCGCCCACTACTACGCCAGACACGACAAAATTATTCTCCTGCATGATAATGCTAGTCCACATGTTGCGGCACCGGTCAAAACCTATTTGGAAACACTCAATTGAGAAGTTTTACCCCACCCGCTGTATTCACCAGACATTGCTCCTTCTGATTACCACTTGTTTTGATCGATGACGCATGGCCTGTCTGAGCAGCACTTCACATCATATGAAGATACCAAAAATTGAGTCGATTCGTGGATAGCCTCAAAAGATGATGATGATGACTGACGCGGTATTCGTATGCTGACAGAAAGATGGGGAAAAGTAGTGGCAAGCGATGGGTACTACTTCGAATAAAACATGAGGTTCCGTTCTTTCACAATAAATGCCCATTTTTTTATAAAAAACGGCGGAAACTTATTTGTACACCTAATATATACATTTAGTTATTATATTTCGAATAAATTCACCAATTTTAGGTATTTAGATTACTTCATATTTGTGAAAGTGGTTGTGTAATGACATCATAAGGGTTTAAATTAAGAAAATATATATGTATTACTTTGGAAAATATTGTTTTTTTATTTATTTATACATTATTTGATTGAATATATTTATGTATTATTTTGACTAAAAAATATAATGGTTTTTTTTTATTTATACATTTTAATTTTTACAATTAAATATACAAAGTACTCCCCTGCTTAACTAGGCATATGCCTATTTTAAAACAAATAGATAATTTTATAAATCAGCGACAAATAATCATAAGGCTATTATTATGTGCATATACATTTTACATATTATAGATATTTATTCCATTTAGCTACTAGGTGGAATAAATTTTCTAAGAACAGGTGGCATTGCTCCTAGCGGCAATTCTGAGAATTACATCACAAGAACGAAGATATAATAAAGTGAACTCAGATGCTGCAAGGCAACATAGCTCCAATTGCAAGGTGGGGAATAGAGGGGAAACATATCCCTAAGATATTAAGAGTGGATAGCGATGAACAACCTGAGATACACCAATCACAGAAGGCAACATACAGGTAGCACGGAAGAGGATTAATCCCCTGCATTTGAGATGCTTGAGTAGAGTTCTTGGAGTTACATGGCAAGTTAAGGTCACCGATAAGTGTCTTGACATGTACCAATATGTCCTCTGCATTTGCCCACCTAAAGGAAAAGTGATTATGCTGGCTGGGACATGTGAGGCGTATGGAGGATGGTCGAGTACTTAGTTTGAAATGAAAACAGATGCACCAAACGAAAAGGGTTATCTATGATATAAATTAATTGAAATAGGTGGCAAGGAGTAGACAATGCGGTGAATTCCAAACAACGTCCATGGTGCATCTTGGAGGTGTGATGTTTGTGCTCAACTAGCAGATCGAGAATTGGTATACATAGTCACAGAAAGAAATATAGCTTCATGCAACCGCCTGACACGCCTGACACCAAGACGGAATGCTATGTCTGCACCGTAGACGGACGGCTACCACGAGACATACTAAGATATAGGATATTTCCATTCAAATATTCGTATATGATTGATTTTCTAGTCTTAGGTTTTAAACTACACTTATTACATGAAATAAATAAATAAAAAAAATTTATAAAACATTCACAAATCAAATCTCAAAGAGGCTAGTAAACAAAAAGCAATATAAAAGTTGTTTTAACTAAATATAATTTTCTTTTTCACATTAAATAGTAATGAGAATTATATTGACTTATTAAAATAGCGATTTTGCAATTATTCTACTATATTATGCAGTAATATGATTTAATGACAGACATTATTATTCATAGAATAATTTAATTTAATATTAGCATTGTGTGTTACAAATTTGCTTAAATCAATCAAAATGTAAAATTTTGTTGAAACAATTTTTGTGTAAATGGACACATTTTATGTAAATACTTCTCATAAAATATATCATCATTACGAGTATTGTCAACCTGGGCCAATTCACTGCTGGATGAAGGTCTCCCCAAGTTGACTCCAAATAATTTAGTGTTGTGCTCGTTGGTGCCATGTGATACTTGCATACTTCCTGATTCCATCCATCCAGTTAATATATTTAACACTCCTTTTAAAATTAAAAAAATAGTGACAATTACTCTTAAATAGACCAAATTTCATTTTATTCACAAATCACATTCAAGAGCACAAACTATGGATAAAAAATCATTATGATTAATTTATAAAAATGCAGTACAATTAAATTTTACACACTTTCATTGTAAATATACTTTCATGCGCTATTTTTTTAAATATAATTGTTTTTGTGTTGAAAAATATACAATTGTTTTTTTACTTAAAAATTTTATGAAAAATTCTAAGGGTTCATAATCCGTCGCAGGGTTATAAAAAGTGGGATTAAATGAGTCATCTATAATTTTCTCAATAACAATTTTAACAATGCTTCAAATCTAGTATATGTTATTTGAAGTCTATGCATATTGTTCATAAAGGAAAGTTAAGGTGATAATTACACAATAATGCATAATTACACAATAATGTGATAATTACACAATAATGCAGTTCATAAAGGAAAGTTAACGTGATAATTACACAATAATGCATCATAAGCATTCCTTCCTATGTGCATTTTTCTTTTTAACTACAGAATTATTGTTGGTGTGGATGAGTCGATTTAGAAGATGAACAGAGATTTCGGGGATCTTCTACCTCAAGCTGGGAAACTTGTGTATTGCGCGTGCACTGTAAGAGGAGCTGATTAGATCATTGAATCCTTTCAGTTTTGAACTAGAGGAGAATTATTGTTGGTGTGGATGAGTCCATTTAGAAGATGAACAGAGATTTCGGGGATCTTCTACCTCAAGCTGGGAAACTTGTGTATTGCGCGTGCACTGTAAGAGGAGCTGATTAGATCATTGAATCCTTTCAGTTTTGAACTAGAGGAGAATTATTGTTGGTGTGGATGAGTCCATTTAGAAGATGAACAGAGATTTCGGGGATCTTCTACCTCAAGCTGGGAAACTTGTGTAGTGCGCGTGCACTGTAAGAGGAGCTGATTAGATCATTGAATCCTTTCAGTTTTGAAAAGTTTTCATAACTATTTGGGAATAAGGAAAGCACCTAAATTTGGATATCTTATTCTAAAATTTCCTCAAAAGTGACACAATTAAAATACTGCAAATACAACAAATAACTGGTACATGTGCCTTGCACATAAAGAAAGTGGCCCGGATTAAATTATTTGAAAACATTTTGACAATCACTCTATAACAAACCTCTAAAAAAATCAGTCGTGTGAATGAAATGTTTCTATTTAAGTAGATTCAAAACATTAGAAAAAAACTTTTACTCTACTAACAAATAAATTGCTATATCAATTATTAACATTTAAAATACTAAGTTTACTTAAATTTTTGAAAATGAAATAACGAAGCTAAAAATCTTTGCCATAGCAATCATAGAGTATATTCGTAAAATTAAAATAATCAATGTTATGAATATACTGTGATGTTTATAGTTTACTCATTCTACATATTGTCAAAATAATCAATGTTATGAATATACTGTGATGTTTATAGTTTACTCATTCTACATATTGTCAAATTTTGACCACATCAAATATATACATTAAGGCTGATTTATCAACTAAATTGAGAGAACTCACGAGGGATTTCAGTCTAGGTCATATTTGATACCATATAAAGTGGAAATACTAATTTATATACATAAAATTCCATATAACTTAAATACGCATAATGATTGAATAGATAAAAAGATAAAGATTCAATAAATTAACCAACAATAAACTTGGTAGTATTGTAATGGAGATTTCTTCTCATCACATGAATAGATAAAAAGATAAAGATTCGGGGCAGGAACAACCAACATTAAACTTGGTAGTATTGTAATGGAGATTTCTTCTCATCACATGATTTTTTACATGAAGCCAAATTTGTTTTTCCGCCCAATAACCAAGTAACTATTTGAAATAAATTTAATTCAAACTTAAACCAATTACATTTATTTTATTTTGCACATAAAAATCAGGTTTTCAAGAAAGTATCAAGTTAAAATGTTTTGTAACTAGATTTAATCAACACAGTTTAAACCAATAAAATATTTAATTTGACAAATTGATTTTCACAAGAAATATATAAAAAATCAACACAAAAATTATTGCTTTAAAATTATTCTGAGTGGAGAGCTCCACTCTGATGTATATAGAGAGATCTTTTGATTCTATCAGTTATATCTTTTTAAATAAGTTTCAAGTTCATTGAAAAATTACACCATCTAAAACTAATCAAAAACAATGTGAATAGACTACACAGTATACTATATTATAGTATGATGAAAAATATTATACAATCACAATTATTCAAGACACATTTAATTTTTTTTATCTATATATTAAAAATGGAAAAGCTACCATGATGAATAAAGATTAAAAACCCAAAACAAGGTATATGAAACATATGAATGGTGTTTTGGTAAAGAGGTATATGTCATCAATCACTTATTTGTCAGGAGAACCAAATGAAGTTTTGCAACGTTCATATGTTTCTCAATACATGACGAGTGACAATTCAAATGAATATTGATGTAAAATTGTTATTTAAAGGAAATTAAAGTAAGATTTGAGGATTTAAACAACAAATAGAAATGAAATATGAGTGATTTTAGAGTGCTGGTTACAGCATAATAAAGGTGTCATTGCCAGCAGAACCTCAGATATTTCAATAATGTAGGTGTGCTAAAGTGCAACAATCGTGCACAATAATCTTTATTTTTTATAAGATATATTTATTATACTCGTATTTTATAACATTTCTCATTTATCATACAACTGATGCTTCAAAGAATCCATTTTTTATTTATCTACAATAACTTTTAATTTAGTTGACATTCTTCAACAATCATTGCATTGAATTCAAGGTTAACATGTGTGATGAAACAAGGTTAATAACAATATGTGTGATGAAACAAGGTTAACATGTGTTAAAAAGGTTGTTAACAAGGTTAACATGTGTTATTCATGTGTGATGAAAACTAAAAAAACCTTTATCACATTAGTCAAACCAGGATTGATCCAATTTTCTAATCTCTACTTGCAACTAATTTCCGCCCAGCGTTTTTATTTATTTTAAAAGGCACAATTCAATTGCTCAGTCTTTCTGATTAAACCTGGAGATATTTAGAGACACAGAAACAGGTGATTCCTGTCCCTTTTTTTCTAATGACCAAATTCCAACAGTAATTCTTTCTTACTCTTCTCATACTCTAACGACAAAAAAACATTGTATTATTATCTGTGAATGAATAAAACATTGGCTTTATTTACAATCTTTTAAATATTAATCATTAATCTTTGTCATATTAAACATTTCAAATGGCAGGCGAAAGACGTGTTGCGATAGGAAAGTCTGGCCCTCTCTACCTATCCTAACAGGGAAACAGTGTGATGGTATGTATGTACCACTAAGTTAGTGTGAATAAGTTAGTGTGTATGGGTGGATACCAGATGGTCAGTCAATGTTACAGGTAAAATTTGCTACCTCTACACTCAGTGGTATGTCAAGTAGTCTGTTATATTGTGAAATTTTAAATATTGAATATTGCACGGTTATCAAGCTTCTTTCAAAAGGGAAAATCCCGGCAGAAATTAAATTACATTTAGATTCTACCTATGGAATATATCATATTTTACAGTGAAAGATAGGAATCAACAGTTTCAAACAGGCAGAAAATCAATGCAAGTTGACCCTCATCGAGGTAGACCAGCAGAAGCATTCATTCTAGAAACAGTTGCATTAGTGCAAGACCAAGTGTAACAAGATAGGAAACTAAAATCAAAATAAATAGCAGCAAGATGTGGGCTTTACAAAATCCAAGTACTTTGAATTCTGCACAATCATCTTGGCACGAATATAGTGAGGGCAAGATGGGTGCTAAAACTCAAGTGCTGTCCAAAGGCAACGAATTGTTGAATATTGCGATGAATTTTTAATGTTCTGCAATGGAAAAAGAATAGAAATAATTTAGTCAATTATCACGGGGGATGAAAACATGGTTTTGTACCATGATCGTCGATGGAGTGGGACACAAGCCTAAAAATATTTATTTTGGAATTGTTGTGAAATTCTACTAATTAAATTCAATGAGAGAAACACTAGGGTATAGGGTACTGGCGAGTATTATGCACCATTAATGTAAAAATTGAAGGATGCCATAAAAACAAAAGGCTGAGGAAAACTTTCAAGAAACATGAAATTATTGTACGACAATGCGCCAGTGCACAATTCTGTTGTTGCAAGCTGCCATTAAACACTATGATTTGCAAGAATTACTTCACCTACCCTATAGTCCCGACTTGGCCCCTAGTGATTATTTTTTATTTTCCAAACTAAAACCCCATTTTCGTTGGAAAAAAATAAAAGTGACGATGAAATCATCTCCAGTGTTGTACTATTTTGAGAACCAAACTTCAGAATGATTTTTAAGGGGTATTGAAAATTAACTCATTGTTCTAAAAAATGTACTGAACTATAGGGTGACCATGTTATAATGAAAAATAAAAAATTGTTTCATTTTGTCACCTTTTATATATCCTTGGGCTAGAAAGTGTTGGACCTTACCATGTTAATCATCTCAAAATTATTTATAATGAGCATTTTAAATAATTAAATTTGGTCAAGATTGGTAAAATAAAATGTGGTAAAGAATTAAGATCAGAATATGTTATAAATCATCCTACACTTTGATATACAATATGTACATATGATATGACATACAATATCTTAAGACATGTGTATATCTAGATAATATATGTTTAGATTATGCCTGCATCTATACTATACCACTAATCGTATTCATTTTCTTGTCCCACCCATCCGTGAACAAGGAGTATCCCATGTCTTTAGGATTTCTTTCCAACCCCTTTTTGTAATTCCTCTTTTTAAGCAAGAGTTAACAATATTATTGATCCTCTATCTCAAACATTTTATCGTATAATTTTGAAAGGACTTTGAAAACTGTTATTCAAATAATGACAAAAAGTGAAAAAAAAAAAAGGTGTACAATGCAGCCCATTAAAATCTTTGAAAGTTCCATAACTTCAGTCATAATCAGTTTTTCAATGAACTTAGAACACCAATTAACTGTCAAGACTTGAAACTATTTATATATGCACCAGCAACTTCAAAAATAAATAACTACAAATACATTTCACATCAAATGAAAGAAATTTTTTCAGATTTTTTATTATCATGTGTACAAAGGTATCTTAGAAACCATAGAAATGTATTCATTGGAGTATAGATTAAAAGAACATTCTGTTGGAACATGATCTATGTTAAAGCTTATTTTTTAGTGTAAACAAGGCTAAAAGCATGAGTTTTTGTATAAATTAAACCTTAGCGCATGTTTACAACCAGGCAGTGGATGTTTTACTGCAGTTATTTTAAACATGAGCTATATGCACATATCGGAGGCTCAATGGGATAAATCTGTAAGTTTTTTATCTTGGGAATAAAATTTCTTCTTCAGTTATTCTTTAAATAACTAAAGTTAATTTCACATAAATGTATAGAGGAAAGTAATGTATTAAACATTAATTACTCTTTGGGCCTTACTTATTGATAAATGTTTGTAATTTCAACAAGCTGCTTCTTAAACATATTCTACATTATATTTATATCCACAAAGTTTTAAATCACTCTTAACCACTCTCTCAAGTAATCGAAGTATGAATCACAAGAGTACTTTTATATTTATTTTTAAAGGATTTTTTTAGCAAAAAAATAAATTAAACTTAACTTTTGAAATTAAATAGATTGCAAAAATATGATTTGAAAATTATTGCACCATGAAAGAATGTGCATTACATAAGATTAATACATTGAATCTATGTTTTAGAGCCATGAATGTTAATATAATAATCTATACTCTTGACAAACTGAATATTAGATAGAATAAGACCTAATATGACACATACACTTTTTACTGTAAATACATAACAGAAAATATAAATAGAAAATTATGCGCTTGGTAATTAATAATCAATGATGAAGTTAAAATATATTGTGTCATTTTTTCATTATTAGCCAATAAACCTCAGAAATTATAATTTGATTATCATTTTCAGAAGTCTATATATCATTAAATTTTATTTTCTCTACTGGATTAAAACATTTTCTGTATTTCCTTTTTATATTGAAGTTTTATTAACATTTAAATTCTAATATAATCTCACTGTGCGACATTCTCATGACTGTCTTCAATCATAGGAAAAGTTAAGGGGGGGGGTATTGTCATTTCATGGGCCGAAAATTCGACGATTTTTAAGTTTTTTTTTTCAGTGAACAAATAATTTTTTTAAATTGTTGTTTTTTTAGACATATTTATTTATCTTTTAAGAACATTTTCATAAAAAATCATGATAAAAAAAATATTTTTGTTGTTATTAAGTCGGAAGTAAGGCCGGCCGCCTGTATATGGAGTGGGTCCATTATGCCCATAATTATGGCTGTTGTAAAAGTCTGAGAATTAAAAAAATTGTTTTAGTCAGAAAGCATGTGACTATAGCTGGTACTAGAATAATTAAAAATAATTAGAAAAAAAAAAATGGCGGCTTGTTGAAATTATTTTTTTTTCATGTTTTTTGTCTTTAGAGTGTCAAAAAACGAAAAAATGAATCGATTGAAATAATTCTAGTACCGGCTATAGAGAGAGGTATCAGGAAGAGAATAAGTGCTTATTCATTAAAATCGGTTAATCAGTTTTGGAGTTATTATGGGTAATAGTTTAAAAAAAGTAATTTTTCAGGAAACGCGTAAGTTTCAAGTGCGATTTTTACACGGATTCAAGTAAATATTTTCAACTTACTGTCAAACAGCAATTCCAGGGCCATATAAACTTGTTCGAAAATCCCGACAAACTAAATATCAATTCATCATTCCAAGAAATCCTATTGGACGAGAATTCTTGGAAAATAAGGCTGCTGCCATAATAGACGATCCGAAAGCCAGATCATTTTTCGAACGGCGCGCTCGTCTATATACCCTCATAACTTTTCAAATTTTCGAGAATTTTGAAAATTTCTTACTGGAAATGATTCAGAAAGGATTATAAAAAAAAATGAAAAAAAAATCAATTAAAAAAAAATCCAAATGAGAAAACCCCCTTAAGTGTTAAGGGGGTATTCTCATTTGGATTTTTTTTTAAATCGAACAAGTCAAGCATTTAATTTGCATTACTTTAATACAATTATTTAATTATTTGTACAATAATTGCTGTTTATGTAAAGCAAATTGGAAAGGGGAAAAAGCTTGATAAGTGGGTTCCACATGAACTAAATGACAACCAAAAAAATGATCACTTGGAAGTGTGTTCTTCCTTGCTGTTGCATAACCGTAATGATCCAACTTAATCGGACAGTGAAACGCAATGATAAATGGATGCTTCATGATAACCATAAATGATCTGGGCAATGGCACAGTCACGATATAGCACTAAGGCATTTTACAAAACAAGATACATTGAGCGACAATGTATAATAGAATACAGAATGAAATGATTCAGGATGAATGTGAAAAGACTGATGTGTTGAGAAAGATAAAGGTTGGCCATGTGGAATGAATGAATGGAGAAAGACTAACAAAACAGATATATAGTGCAAATGCAAGTGTGGAAGTAAGAGCAAGGAAAGTATGTCTGTATCAAGTAAATGATATTCTGAAAGAATGAAACGTAGTCAGAGAAATCGTAGAAATTGTATGAGAAGGCGCATGGATGTAGAAGAGGCTAAGGATGTGTGTCGAGACAGGAGTCTGCCCTCTCTTCTTACACCGACAGGGAAATGTGATGGTATGTATCTACGAATTTATCGATAGGTTTACAAACATCCATTATTTTATGTAGATACCAATTTGCACTGTAAACACTACATTCAAGAGAAAAAATATCTTTAAAATATGATTACATGTACACTTATTAAATTTTTGTTTAGTGCATATGTTTTTGTTTTGCTGCACTGAATCTGTGATAAAAATATGTTACTATTAATATCAAAATCACTGCAAGTACAGAATTTAATTTTTAAAACTAAAAGAAAATATTAATGTTATATTTGTTTGCATCAAAACTTGATTAAGAATATATCTTTAAAAAATAAATATTCAAGATATTCCAAATCCATTGCTTTAAAATATTTCATATAATTTGTTTATGAAAATTTGTGCGAGATATATCAATTATTGTCGATTATTAACAAATACAATTCATTTGATTTATCAATGAAATATTTTCCAAAATCGAATATCAAAAATTAATTATAAAAAATAAGTTTTATAAAAAAAATTTGATTATAAAAGCCAAAAGAATAGCAAATAGAAAACTTACACTCAAATCTATACAATCTTATCTATAGCATTCATATTTCTTATTTTACAATTATAAATTTTAAAATACAAGTCAAATTTCGACTTTAAAATTGATTTATGCATAATACTACATCTAATTATTCAAACATAAAAATCACTGACTATTTTTTGCAGTACAAAAATGGCTTTATTTTAATCTCAATATGAAAATGAGAAATCTTCAAGGAGCTATTACATTTAGGGTGTATTGTGCTGGTAATTGTGACAGTGGGCTAAATCATATATTTTTCATATTGAGATATTTTTAGACCTTTGCTGTGTGTAATACAAAATATTTTCCAAATAACTTGCCATTATAATGTAAATCTTTTATATAATTATGAATTTTTATCATGTAAATGTATGAGTATCATGTCAAAATATGCGGTTTTGGATACTTCATATGACTATTTTCACAATTATTCAAACATCCTACAAAAAATAGTATTTTCTTTTTGTGATGTTTTGAGAGTACAAAAATATTCATGAAAAATTGGCAGACTGTACGGTAACAAATCCATTATATCCTTATGTTTTTTTTAAGTGGTTGGATATTCGCATCAAATGGAAATAATTGAATTTTTCGTATATTTTCGACCTTCTTTTTTTGGGTGAAAGATCTAAAATCTGAAATTCTGCACCATCATCTAAAGATGTTTTGTAAAACACCCGATAAAGGGCATCTTTTAGAAATCTAATCCATTGTATTTTCAACCAATAACCAGGATTGTCCCTTATTTTCCTTCTCTTTGTAATTGATTTCTCTAGAGATTTTGTTGAAAAAAATTCTTCTTGTAATATTTGGTGCACTTTAAATATTTTTTTTATGACACAGATATTAGATTATAATAGTCTTTAGGCATGTAATAAATATACTTTTATAAAAAAATGAGGTAGGTACATGCGTTTTTCCAGAAAAAACAAAGTATACTGAAAAGTAAATTACTTAGTCCACTATCAAAATACGACCTCCGTGGCCTGGTGGTGGTAAGACGCTAGGGCCCATTAAAACATCTTTCTGGTAGGTTGAAAGAGATTGCCAATGGTAATAAGCTGGCCGAGATTAAACAAAAAGAATAAACAAAAACAGAATTATGTTTACTCATTAATTGAAACGTTTTATATTTTTTTCTGGGTTCTTCTAGATTATTAAAAAATAAATAATTGTAATACAAAATAAATCTTTTTTTTTAACTTACCCTACTCTCATAATTACCGGCACACATATACACATATATACGAGGCAGTATGCAACCTCATGACTACATAGAAATTCGACATACAAAACCATAGTCATTCACATTCACTTATTGAAGATTGATATTGTAGACATTGAATATAAAAATAAAAAGATACTTAATAAATAATCCATATAAAAATAATTAAATAAAAAGATCTTACTTTAGTTAGGATACACACCAATATAGTTCAACCTCAAAATGGATACAGAGCATAATAATATATTCAACTTATCTATTTATACTTGTTTCACTATTTACTATTCAGTTCACAAACATGCGATCCCTCTCCCTCTCCCTCTCCCTCTTCATATAATCGCTTTGCTTAGAACATAATATATACTATAGCTTAATTATTAAGGGGAAGAAGAAACAAGGGATAATAAGCGTAACGATAATACATCAAACAAAACATAAGATAAGGGATGAATGTAAACTTAAGGCTGAACTATGATTAAGATGAACAAGAGTATGCTTAGATGGTTTGGGCATGTGGTACGAATGAAAAAAGATAAAACTAAACAAATATATATAGTGCAAATGTGAGTGGGATGTATGCATGCATGCACGCACGCACCCACCCACACATCCACACACACACACACACACATACCCACGCACGCATGCACGCACGCATGCCTGTCCACACGCATGCACGCACGATCGCACGCCCGTCCACACGCACGCACGCAAAAACATTCTCAAGTACTTGAAAATACACAAAATATACCCAGGGCTTGACATGTAACCGTTCCGGTACCTTTTTTCACAGTATTTTTAATGTTTCAAATGCAATTAGAGGAAACAATGTTCACGCGTACATAATTACAATCCATATTTTGTCAAAATGATAAAATCTAGTGTTGTTACGAACCGGATGAAATATAGATGGATTCGTCATACTTTGACATCATTATTTTCATTCTCTTTATTTTTTTAGTGTAAAAGTTTAACCCCAAGTTTAAAAATGAAAAAAATTTCCAGTTACTTCTCAACTGCCAGTCCCGCTAGTAAAAATCCAAAGCAATAACAGAAATGACGCCAGACAGTATGGGAATATCGGTACAAGTTGATGTTCCTGAATCATCTCAAGCTGATCTTGAGGAGCAATGGCGGACTTAAATTGATTGGCCGGATTGCTGGTCATTAGGTCAAAAAAACTAGTTTTGCTCAAAAAATGAATGAAAATTTCCAAACATTGGGCCAACAATCAAATCACCTATTCTGGGAAAGATAGATATAACTTCGAAAAAAGACTTTCAACCAGAGAATCTGCTGCACACAAAACAGCATTAAAAATTATTTCTGAAGCCGATAAAAAGAAGATTGAAAACATATTTTTAAAATCATTATATCGCGAAAAAGTAATAACAGCTAAAAAAAAAAATCGGACTGCATATAAAGTGGCTAAGGAAAATCAATCATTCAATACGTTTGAAAGTGAAATTAATCTCCAAGAACTAAATGGAATCGAATTGGGTCATATTCTCCATTCGACAAATGCACGCATTAACATTGTAAATCATATAAGTGATGAAATGAGAAAAAAAGTATTTAAAGAAATTGGTCAATAAAACATATAATTTCATTGATAATTGATGAATCAACCACCATTAGCAAAAAAAACACCCTTATTGTGTGTGTTCGATGCTGTATCGAAAGTGTTGGAATTAATTCACCGATTCATTTATCTTTGGACTTGATCGAACTTGAAAATGTAACGGCAAAAGGAATATTTGAATTCTTACTCCAATGTCTTTATTTTTATGGGTAGACAGATTATAAAAAAATTATTTAGTTTCAGTAGCATGCGACGGCGCTGCAGTGATGTTAGGATGTTAAAATGGAGCGAAAAAATTGCTTACAAAAAAATTTCCTTCCATTATAGTTTGGCATTGTGCTAATCATAGATTAAACTTATCAGTAAGTGATGTTATAAAGGAAATTTCAGGAATCAATAGATTCAAATCATTTATTGATAAACTTTATGTTTTATACCGTGCGTCGCTGGAAAATAATAGAGAGTTGCATGTACGTGCAGAGTCACTAGGCGTTGAGGTGCTGAAATTGGAAGAGTTTAAGGCAGTGGGGAATAATTTTGGATCTCTTGTGCGCCATTTTGAAAAAGCGATGAATGATCCTACAAGAGATAAAAATGATAAGTGTACTTACGACGGTTTAAAGAAAAAAATAACATCTACAGCCTAGCTATTGGAGCTAGGATCTAGCATTGATGTGCGACACTCTCCAAGAATTGTCAGAACTAAGTTTGGACCTACAAGATCGCAATGTGAACCTTTACATTGTAAATCGAAAAATAAATGCACCAGTTCAAAGTTTTTGAAGAAAGAAAACAGAATTTCGGACCCTATTCTAAATGTGCTGCAGATGCTGTATGCGATCTGCATTTTCGTGGAGTTTCAGTTCACGAAAAAGTTTCGAAAAATAATCCTATTTACCCGAAAATATTTTATTTTACATTGAAAGAGTCAATTGAAAAATGGATGCTAGATAGCAAAGATGTTGAGTTTGCACTTTGGGCTCGAGTACTTGACCAAAAATATTGGCATAAAGATATTGATAATCGATTGACATTTGGAGAGATGGACATTAGAAACATGTCAATCAGACTACAACTAAATGAAGAGAAATGATTTGTGCATTTCGCAAATACATTCTTGAAAAGACATATCCTAAAAAACTATTCCGTTTGATATACTATATGCCCTGAATTCTATTCCCATTTCTTCAAGTGAATGTGAACGCGGGTTTTCGCAAATGAATCTAATTATTACTCCAATAAGAGCTTCGTTTAAGACCAAAATAGTTTCGGCCCTTTTATTCATCAAACTCATCGGACCACCTTTGACACTTTTCGATCCTTCAGAATATGTAGATATGTGGTTACTCAGAGGAAGACATTCGGCCATAGACACTAACACTAAGCTAAGAAAAGGAATCGAGACAATTTTCCAGACGAGAATCGGACAAAACTTTGGATCACTATAAACTTTTATTCAAATATATGTTTTTAAAATTTTATTTTACATTTTGTCTTCAGTTGTATATTCGTATGTGTTTAATTTTAGACTTGACATGTCTAAAATTTAAAAAAAATATGATAAATTTTGTTTAATTTTTTATGCGCTTCGGAAAATATATACTTTATAAGAAAAGGTGCTTTAAATTTCATTTAAATGATATTTGAATACAATTTTCTTTAGTAAAAAGCTTGACAAGAAGTGAGTTCCGGCACCCTTTTTTTTAAAAAAACAGCCCTGCTTATACCTTTTTTCACAATACTAGAAATTAAAAATACAGATTAAACAACTTTTTCAGAGAAATCCAGTTACACAATTTTTTACCAAAGGGACGGGACAAACATATAAATCAGAAAATAGATTTTAATTAAAAGTTCATACATCTTGGTAGAGAAAATAGTCTTCAAATTTATGATAATTTCGTTTTGACAATTTTCATCAGAATAACTAATTTGGCATCATTGGTCATGTAAAATTGGCCAAATAAAATACAATAATCTTTGATATAAATGTAGATTACCATTTACTAATGATTCCTCCTTATAAAAATACACAGTAAGTTTTACAAACTTAAGTTGTGATGATTGTTTCTATTTCCTTAAATATGCATAAATATTTTTTCCAAAAATTATATTGTATTGACATGACGGTATATCATGCATTTTCACTATCAGCATTTTTACCTAGAAGATGAAAAAGATTTAAAACCCTTTTTTTTATTTTTCCCCCTCTTCTAAATATGTCGTCGTGGAACTTCAGGTTGAGGCGTAGATCAGGCGCTGTTTTTGATAGTTATGTGGACAAGCAGTGATGATAACTCAAGTTCTTCAGAGTAGCTGTTCGTCAATGGGACGCTTCGATACCCTGTACGTAAGCATTTAATTGGAAACGTCGCTTGACCAATGAAGTTTGGATCTCCAAACATGTCTTCATCTTGAACGACAAAACGCAAAAGAGCAAAGTCCGGATTAGCAACTTCAAATTCAGAAATTACATTCCAAATAGGGTTGAATCCATCACCTGAAATAAAGAAAAAATCATATTTCTATATATTATGAAACTAAATGATTTAATACAAATAAATAAGTTTAATGGCAAAAAAAATCCGCTGGTAAGGGCATTTGAATGCTATCATGGAGTCCAAAAAAGATTTAAGAAAGAATATTAAAGAGTAGTACAAAAGTTGTTAGTTGTTTTTTTTAACTACTTCTATTATTTGTTAACCAATTCGACAATTCTGTGGGTTTACGAGGTATTAACTTGGCCAGTGTTATAAGACAACCGCACTATGGAGGACGAGCTACTAATATTTTCCTATAAAGTGATTCTACATAAGATAATAGAATATTTTTGGGAGGGAATGCCTGGACTTATGTTTAAGCAAAACCAAATAAGAGGGATGTGTAACAAATTATCTGCATGAAATAAGGATTATGTGGTCTAGTGTAGGAAAGAGCGAAAGAGTGTGTCAAGGAGTTGGTGTGATTATTCCAAACTAATGAGTTCGACAGTATGAACTTGTGTGGCTGAAGGTGAAAATTGGGTTGTAGTTATAGGGTATTTATTTATTTTACATTGGATACAGGTTTAACCCGATTATATCAAATAACAAGAAAACAATGTTTAAAAGTTCAAATATAATATAATGACAACAGGAACAATGATACTCATGCTTCCCTGTCAAGTAGCTCAGACGAGACATGCCTAGAAGTTCGATCCTCAATTTATCCAGAGATATGGAAAATATCGATATTGAAAAATTCATTTAACAATCAATCCGTGTGCGAGTGGTGATGCTCTTAACCGTTACGAGTGCTGAGAGTCTATATATAGACGTTTTATAGTATTGAAAAAGATGCCCAGCAGTAAAACGGTTAAATATGGCACCAAAAACGGTATTAATTCATGATGATTTAAATAATTGAAAATATGGTATACACCAGTTAAGATGATCAAACAAAATAAGACTTCTGGGAGAGAGTGAAAGAAGTTCTGGAAAGGAAAAGAGTAAATAAGAAAATTGTCCAGGCTAGTGATTTCAATGGATGGATGGGAGTGAAAAGGAATGCATATGAAAGTGTGTTAGGTAAATTTGACAATGTGAGATTGAACAATGATGATAGGCTGTTAGAAGTATGTCTAGAAAGCAACCTTATTGTATCAAATAGGGTGTGGGCTGAAAAACATCTGGTGTCCCCGTGGCTGGGTTCGCCCTATATTGGTGGAGTGCCAGTTTCTGGACCGACCTGAATGGAGGCACACTTTATGACATCCGTGTATTCCCAATGGAAAGTAATGATAATGTTTGTTTTTCAAGTTACAAACATAAAGTTAAGAAGATTAATTGAACAGGTAGTCAATCATATTTTTTATTCTTAAAAAAAATAAGAAAACCTTCTAGACAGAAAACTATTCAGAAAATAATATTCTACTATTATATATGGGTAGACAAGGGTAATCTAATCCAAGTTTTTATAAGCTTTTTGTATAGCAGTTCACATGTCAGAATCACTTTCCGAAGACTTTCTAAACCTACTTATGCAGATTCTTGAATATAGGTATTCATATGTTCGATACCAGTAAAAATGATTTGATACCTCAAATGCAGAGGTAGGTATATTAGCCTGAGATGTTTCTTTGCCTCCATAATCTATTACGAAGTGAGCCTAGTACATGTACATGTACATGTCACCATAATAAATTGGGTTCCCAAAAGTTTTCTTCATTTTAAATTGTGGTCCTCTTAATAAATAAAGCAGTCCAATACAACTTACCAATTGTTTTGGTGACTAGTTTGACTCCAGAGTCGTATTCAGCTCCAACAACTTCGATTTCCACAAAGGGACTCGCTGTACCTCGCCCAGATTTACATAGATGTCTAGCAGCAATCACTCTCAGTTGCACTGTCATTCGTGGGATACCCACTAATGTTAACTTGTCATATGGATTGAACCCTTCTGAATACATAAACTCAGGTTTAAGGACATAGCCACATCCACCGTTTTCCTTGAATTTACCCATATTTATTTGCATGGGTTTATCTGGAGTCTGATAATTTAAGGCAACCATTTGACAACCTGCATTCCATACTGGAACAGGATTATAATTTGAAGAATCAATTCTCTGTCCTTTCGGATAAACTCGACTGAATTGAACTTTGTGATATTTCAAGAAGAAGTTGTTTTCTTGTTGACAGATTAATTTTTCAGCTTTAGTCTCTGGGAAAGATGACATTTCGTAAAATGTGAAGCCTTTAGTTTTTATACGTTCCATATTGAAAGCGACTGATCTGCAGTAAATGATAAGATCAGACATTTCTTTCGCAATGCGCCAAGCACGTTCCATTTCTCGGTGCTGTAAAGATCTCGCACTGGCCGATTGAGCGGCATCTCGAATAGCAGCTAGCCACTCAAGAGCAACTTCGCGAGAAGGAGCTGCCATGTCAAAGGGAGCAAACATTGAAGGGTTTTGAATTCGGACTACCCACTGAGCGGTGCTTCCACCTTCGCCCCCTACCACCAATTCCACCATAGAACCCACGACTTCTACACTCCCTTTTTGTAGTGGTCCCAGTGGCATACTGTCTCTGTCGATCACCTGTTCAGACAAAAAAAAAATTAAAAAACAAAAATCAAGATCCAAAATGATTGGGTGCAAAAAAATTAAATATATACACATACACATACAGACACACATGCATGCACGAACGCACGCGCGCGTGCGCTCGCACACACACTTAAATATTTTGACTTTACATGATATTATTTTGGAGGTTTTAATTTTCTGCTTTAATTGGAAGAAAAGTGCAGCTGAAGCCCATCGAATGCTTGTCGAAGTTTATGGTGACACTGCTCCAACTGATAAATCATGTAGGGAATGGTTTCGATGTTTCAAGGATGGAGATTTCAGCGTCGAAGACAAGCCTCGCTCTGGACAGCCGAAAAAAATTCGAGGACAAAGAATTAGAGGCATTACTCGAAGAAGATCTGAGTCAAACGCAAGAGGAGCTTGCAGAATCATCGGGAGTGACTCAACAAGCCGTTTCCGTACGATTGAGAGCCATGGGAATGATTCAAAAACAAGGAAATTGGGTGCCTTATGAACTGAAACCGAGAGACGTTGAAAGGCGATTTTTCACTTGCGAGCAGCTGATTCAAAGGCAACAAAGAAAAGGTTTTTTGCATTGGATTGTAACTGGAGATGAGAAGTGGATATTCTACGACAACCCCAGGAAGAAAAAATACTACGCTAAGCCCGGTCAATCGTTGCCATTGACCTCAACATCAACACCAAAACCAAACATACATGGTTCGAAGATCATGCTCTGTATCTGGTGGGACCAAAGGGGTGTTGTTTACTATGAGGTGCTGAAACCTGGCGATTCCATTACGAGCGATCGGTATTGGATACAATTAATTCGTTTGAGCTGTGCATTGCGAGAAAAACGGCCGGAATACGATCAGACATGATAAAGTTATTCTTCTTCATGACAACGCACGGACTCATGTCGCAAAAGTCATAAAAAAATATTTGGAAACGCTCAAATGGGATGTTTTACCGCACCCGCCATATTCCCCGGACATTGCTCCTTCTGATTACGGGTTGTTCCGAAGGATGCAGCACGATTTGGCAGGTTACCGGTTCACTTCTTTCGTAGAAACCGAAAATTGGCTCCAAACTTGGATCGCCTCAAAAGACGAGTCATTTTTTCGAACTGGAATTCGAAAATTGCCTGAGAGATGGGAAAAAGTAGTAGCCAGCGATGGACAATACTTTAATTGATCTGTTCATTCATTTTGTTTAGAAATAAATGCATTTTTGAACACAAAAAAACGGACCGAACTAACCTGTACACTCAATAATTTGCAATAAAAATATTGCAAATTACAAAAATAATATCCTTAAACCATAAAAAGAATGTTTTCATTATTTAAATTTATTTTGAATACCCTTTCAATGGTGAGACAATTGATTCATTGGTTTTAAATTCTCAAGATTTATATTCTTTTGTTAGCATATAGTATATGACAATCTATATTTTTTTGTTGTGCATATAAAAATTGTCCAAAAAGTAGTTTCATATTTCTCGGATAGATGTCATTAAGAAAAAAATTCCATCGCTTACTTCATTTCAAAAGTGCCAAATACATATTATTATAAGATATGTTTTATGTAGTTTAAAAAAATCCATAATGGTGATACGACACTTGAAGATGGTTTCCGTTTTGGAAGGTCGATTAATACTGATGACAACCAAATCAAGTATTTCACGAAAAATAACCAGGGTTCTACAACACGAGAGTTTGCTGAGAAACTAAAATATCGATAAAACACTTACAGAATAAAGTTATATCTGAATTTAAAAATTACACATTTGACCTAAAAATACAAAATTATTTTCCGAAAACCTATTGTAAATGTAGAAGAGACGAAAGCTGTATATGCACGTGGATAAGGAGTAGAGATCTGTGTTTTATGGCCACTCCAAAAGAAATATGGCATGATGAATTCATGGAGACAATATCTCGCATCACGTATAGTACATTAATATAAAAGATAGATGATAGGTGGTTACATTTGAGCTCTCCTCGACTGGATCGATTTCTTGTACATAGTTTGCCGGGAACCAATGATGCCTTTTGCCCCCGTAATCGCCCCTCCACCATCCAGCATCTGGTTTATGGACATTTGTTATGATAGCGTGTTTGCAAAAAGATAATTCATCATCTTGACGTGCCTTGTAGTCATACAAGGCTTTAACCATTACCTAAAATTGCATAAAATAAAATAAATATTGACAATTATTAATCAGCATTGTTCAGTGACACTCTAGTAGTAGTTACTTCGCCCTAAGAGTAGCTTGAAAGTGATTTTCAAGACAAAATGTAATTCCTCACGTGAGAAACTGTTTTATCTGTATTCCCTAGACCTCTGAGCTACTATGGGCTGTAAAGACACTTGTATGTGCATCGGTTTATTATATGCAAGCTTTTGAGCTTCAGCAAACTTCATGAGTTAGCTAGTCTTGACAATTCAAACCCAAAGTAACAATGGTAGGGAGATTCAACTTCCAATACATTGAGTAGATTTAATCTGCTGCAGCATTTCATTAGGCAGTTTTTAAATAGCATTGTTTTTGTGTTACTTAATAGTTATAAAACTACATAAATTCATACGAGGGTGGTCCCAGAAGTACCCGACCTGACGTATAGATGGTGGTTGTTGCTTTGAAAAATTACTATGGTCGAAAGTACTAAACTTATAAAGCTTAAGTTTCAAGTTTTAAGACGCTACGTTGTTTAGTATTTGTTTGACAGCCATCAATAGTGAACGCTCTCAGTGAATTTGTAAACATGGAAAAAATTGGTCATCGTTATGTGATACAATACTTTAATTTGAAAGGTCCAAGTCCAACCAACATCAAAGCCGAGCTAGACTCTACTCTGGGGGAGTCTGCTCCTTCGTTTACAACAGTAAAATATTGGGTGGCAGAGTTTAAATGAAGCCGTACGAGCTGCCAAAACGAACATCGCAGTGGTCGACCAAATGAGGTGACCACGCCAGAAATGGTAAAGAAAATCCACAAAATGGTATCGGATGACCGTCGATTGAAAGTGCGCGAGCTAGCAGACATGGTAGGCATTTCAAAAACTGCTGTACATCGCATATTGACTGAAAATTTGGACATGAGAAAGCTGTGCGCAAGATGGGTGCCGCGTTTGCTCACAATGGTACAAAAACAGCATCATGAGGATGTTTCAATCTCGAGTGTTTGGCGATGTTTCACAGCAATAAAGCCGAGTTTTTGCGTCGATTCATAACCATGAATGAAACATGGGTCCATCACTTCACACCTGAGACGAAGGAACAGTCAAAACAATGGACTGAAAGGGGAGAATCGGCTCCAAAAAAGGCGAAGACAGTTCCATCTGCAGGCAAGGTCATGGGGTCAGTTTTTTGGGATGCGCGTGGGATAATTTTCATTGATTATCTTCAAAAACAAAAAACAATCAACGGCGAGTATTATGCGAACTTATTGCAGCGTTTGAGTGATGAAATCAAGAAAAAATGGCCGCATTTGGTGAAAAAGAAAGTGTTGTTTCATCAAGACAATGCACCAGTTCACACATCCGTTATCGCGGTGGCCAAAATCAATGAATTAAAGTTCGAATTCCTTCCTCACGTACCCTATTCGCCAGATTTAGTCCCCTCGGATTATTTTCTTTTTCCAAACTTGAAAAAATGGCTCGGTGGTAAAAGATTTGCCAACAATGAAGAGGTGGAATCTGCGGTTGATGGCTATTTTGAGGCGCTCGACGGTTCTCACTATAAACAGGGTACCGAAGCTGTTGAACATCGCTGGGAAAAGTGTGTCGAGTTGAAAGGAGACTATGTTGAGAAATAAAAATATTTTTTCCCAAATTTTTTGTGTTTTCTTTGTTAGGTCGGGTACTTTTGGGACTACCCTCGTATGTAATATAATTTGACAGTGTTACTCGAACTTTCTCACGCAGCCGATTGGTATATATATTTCAGTGTCGCCTAGCGACTGGCTTAACTTTTTAAGATGGGGTTGATTTTAAAAGAGGTTTTGTAAATATAGTTTTATTGAATTCAAAGAAATACAACATGTAAGTACTTAAGACTTGACTAAGATTACAGTCTAGATCTACAACTGCCCATGGACCAGCTAACGAGGGCCCGGGACCACCATTTGGGTAGCGTACCCACTTGTTTAGCATGAATGATAACCATTATTAGATCCCGACTAACAACTGACCTCTGAGTAACACCAGAATCTTTCTTAGGTTGGAAAAATTTTTGAATGACAACATCTTAAGCAAGTTTCTCTGTATTATGTAGACTAGACCTCTATGGAAAAAAACCTCAACAACATCCTATTCATACCCTAATCTTAAATACCTGCTTAATTTTATTTTAAAATATAATATTGGGTGTTAACATAAGTTGTGTACGTTTTTTTCCAATTTAAAAATGAGCACCAAAAGTAAAACAAAATGGTAAATTTTATACGTCATTCGAAAGAAAATTTTACGATATTTGCAAAGTGTACGGTGAAGATGCTATGAATTAAAGGATAGCTCGTCGATGGTTTTTGCATCGACGAGCTATCCTTTAATCCTTTATCATTTAACCTGAAAGACATGGAGCGTTCCGGACGACCAGTGGACTTCGATGAGGACCGCTTAAACTATATTATTCATGAAGATCCCCGAATAAAATTAATTATTTATGGTAATAGAAAACAGTATGCAAAGTGCGATATATGCAACATTTTTCCAAGAATGTCTCACTGCCATTCACATATATCTGATCAAAAAGTATCCAGCCTTATTTTTTTTGTTCTTACAGGAGAGACTAGTATGACTTTGGACCCTACTAAGTAATTTGTATTCGTCGATTTTTTCTTTTGAGTCAAAATTACCAAAAGTTTTGAGTAACGACTTGATTTGAAGATGATTAAGATAAACAGGGCTTATGGGTGTTATGCAGATTAAAAAGTTGAATCATTTCAAAGACAGCCGATTGTCAATTGAGAACACAACATAAAAAAATTACCAAAATAATAGTAGATATATTTTTACAGACATAAACATACTATAAACAAAACACGCCTGGCCTGTCCTGCGCACTGGGCGTAAGTTTGCATGGACACGCGAGGCATGTTCTCAGCACTGAGCGTGTGAATAACACCTAGTTCAATTCATTTGTCAGACCACAATAAATCTGATTTTAGATTTGATTAATGTGACGTTTAGTTCTTTTTTTGTGATAATAGTCATCAAGTACTTGGATGTTTGCAAGTTTAGGTAATTTGATTTTTTTAGCAGCGTATATAGAAACATCCATTGATGAAATGAAAGCAAATAAAATATTATTAAAACTAAGTATAATTAAAGCTCTAAAGACTATCAGAGGAGAGAGCAAACCTTGGATGTGAAAGTGCTCGGATCCATGTAGCCAGGAGTTCCATAAACACAGTTGTCGTCAGATTCCTGTCAACAGAAAACATGAAATGAACTCAAAATAATATATATGATAAGCTTAAAATACAGAGTGGGATCAAATCTTGCTACAAAAATAAATTAAAATTGCTACAAAAATAAGTATAAATAATTTCTTTTTTAATATTTTCTTAATTTTTTGTTTTCTGAATAATTGTAATAGATTCAATTTTGAATAATGGAGAAATATTCAGACACAACAAATTAGGGTGGTTCAACTGTATTTTGAATTCAAGTCCCCGATTTCAGTACAATATTGAGAAATAGGATATTCCGAGCAGATGGACCATAATGCGGATTGTAGGACAGTTCAATGAGATAGGAATGTCCAAAGAGAGCCCTACAAACAAAACTAGACAGCTTGTACAATGAATAACATTGCCATCTGATAATAAATAATCTCATGATTTCAAATCTGATGATTTCAACCAGGCAATTGGCATTGAGCATTCGTGTCAGTCGAAGCAGTGAATTCCGTATACAAAATTTAACTAGTACACAATCAAAATCCAGGGGACCTGCCAATTCACCTACAATTCAGCCCAAATTATTATTTGCAGAAGATCCAAATTTTATTAATTACTTGTTTACCAGGTCTATAAATATGAAACCAGAATTTGTTCATAGATGGCTCTTGTTGTCAATGTAGTGAATGTCAAACCGCGTCATTGACGCCATTTTCTTGTGTTTACATTTGTCAAAGACTTTTAACTCACAACAATACAAGTTTAATACGACTACATATGTTTTCATAGCGTTGAACATGTCTGTTTTTGTGCCTGAAAACTACGATTTGCGGACAGCATTGATTTTCTGTTACCATTTGAAGAAAACTGCTGCAGAATCGCATCGAATGCTTGTCGAAGCTTATGGTGAGCATGCTCTTGGTATATCATAGTGCTTTGAGTGGTTTAAAAAATTAAAAAATGGCAATTTTGACACGAGAAACGAAGAACGTGGAAGACCACCGAGAAAGTTTGAAGACGCCGAATTGCAGGCATTGTCGGATGAGGATGACGCTCAAACGCAACAACTCGCGGATCAATTAAATGTGACACGAGAAGCCGTCTCCCTACATTTGAAAGCCACGGGAAAGATCCAGAAGGTGGGAAAATGGGTTCCACATAAACTGAATGAAAACCGAAAAAGACAGCAGGAAAACTGAAAAACCACTTGCGAAATGCTGCTCGCCAGGTACAAAAGAAAATAATTTCTCCATCGAATTGTGACTGGCGATGAAAAATGGATATATTTCGAGAATCCTAAGCATAAAAGATCATGGGTAACTCCAAGCAAACCAGCGACATTGACTGCAAGGCCAAATCACTATGGATGGAAGACAATGCTCTGTGTTTGGTGGAATCAGAAGGGTGTTATCTATTATGAGCTGCTAAAACCTGGCGAAACCGTTAATACTGAACGCTACCGACAACAAATGATGGATTTGAACCAAGCATTGCGTGAAAAACTACCAGAATATCAAAAGAGGAAACTCAAAGTGATTTTGCTTCGTGATAATGCACCATCGCACACAGCAAAATCGGTCAAGGAAACGATTGAGGCGTTTAGTTGGCAAATACTTTCGCATGCGGCTTACTCACCAGACTTGGCTTCATCCGATTACTACTTATTTGCATCGAAAATTCCCAAAAAATTGCAGCAACAAAAATCACATTCAAAGCCAAGTGCTTTGATCCATATTTTTTTAAATGGTGTAATTATAACAGTAATTGCATGTAAAATGGTGAGTGTTATTTAGATGTGTGGGAGAAATTTTTCTTCTCAGAATTGCATTGCATTAAAATATGTAGGTTTTAAGAAGATAGGACTAGTTACAGTCGCTTTTTATTTCACACTTTTCTCAGATCTTGCTCTTTAAATCTCTCATAATAATCCTTATTTTACCCCATTTAAAATATTAAACCATTCACTCCAATATACATTCTTGTTTCAACATATAATGAAGCGATACCACGTATTGATTTACATTCCACATCATATGCATTCAATATTTCATTTATTTTACATTTGATTACATCAAATAACAAGAATTCTTTTATCATAAATCCTAAATATAGTACAATGACAACACGAACCGAACCATGTTACTCGTGGGTTGCCTCTGAAGTGACTCAGTTATGAGATACCTACAAAGTTTATTAACACGTTTGTTTAGTGTTTAGTGCTTATAACACCCCTCGTATGTCCATATAAACATACCCCCCCCCCCCCCCAATGTGTAAGACACACCAGGCATGTTCTGTTAACCAAATTTCTCAGCATGGTATGTATTGACGTAAAATTATATTCATAGTGAATGTATTACGGAGTTTAATTCTCAATTTATCGACTGAAGTGTGAAAGATATCGATATCAGAAAACCAATTCAACAAGATCATTCTGTGTGCGAGTGGTGATGTTCTTAAGAGCTCAGTTCATGAATACAAAATAATCTTAATTCACGATGGGGTACATAATTGGTTGGGTATTTTTCCCATTAACAATTTGTAACAATTGCGTAGATCTCTTAGGAGTAATATCCAAGCATACCCACCCAAAAAAATGTGGGATACCGCCATAGATAAAATCCATGCCCTTTGCAATAAAGGTGTCGCAGAAATCTCTTTTGAACTTATTCAATCAGGGAATTCTGTATTCCCGTCGGGTTCCAAATGATTAAGCCACACTCTAATCTACTACAAACCAGTGAATTATAATGATATCTCATAACAGCGCCACCATCAAATACTATAGAGACTCTAATAACAAATCCCAGAACTTGATTGCCAGATAAATACACACTCTCTACATGATAACCGAATATATATTTACTGTTGAACATGATGCCAAGGTCTTTGATAGTGTTGACAGACATGATAAACTAATCATCAATTAAATATCTTAAATACTACTGGGTCTAAGCTCTTGAAAGTCATGAACTAACATTTAAAGATGTTGAAGGCCAGCTTATTGGTCTCACTCCACTTCCAGACACTATTCAAATCCATCTGGAAATCTTTGCAGTCATGGAGAGAATCAAATGTTTAAATAGTTTTAAATCATCGGCAAACAGTAACTCGACCAATATCATAAATGAAAATTAAAAAGAATGTCAGACCAAGATTGAAACCTTGCGGAACACCTGATTGCGTAGCAAAAGGTTCGGATTCAAATATACCACAAGAAACAAACTGGTATATGTTAGACAAATAGTCTGTGAAGAGTTGTAAAACACTATTTGGAACACCAAGTTGATTCCTTTTCGTTAGTAGAATTCAATGATGTATTATATCTAATGATTTTGCTAAGTTATGATATAAGAAATCGATCTGACAACCAACATCAAGTGTGCTAGAAACGAAATCAGTAAATACCATTAAGTTGAACTGTTAAAATTTGCTACGTCGAAAGACAGTTTGCTCATCAAAAATGTGGGAATCTATGTGTGATCTCAACATACGATTCATCAGTGTCTCAAGTAGTTTGGCTACAGAAGGGAGTATGGCAATGGGTATGTTGTAACATTTCCTTAGGTCCGTTTATGAATGAATATGATTTAAGTTATTTTCCATTCACTCGGGAAAATACCAACTTGAAAGACTAAGTTGAAAACGTAGACAAGGGGGGCTGAAAAAGTTTCATCACATGCTTTTATGAAGAATGTGGGTATGCCGTCGAATCCAACCGCCATAGTGTTCTTCAGACTGTTAATGAAAGTTTTGACATCATTTTTATGTATTGTTTCAGAAGAGTTGTGGCGATGTTTTCACAAAGAGAACTATCTGAGTCCTCTCTATAGACAGATGAAAATTGCAAGAACAGATGAAAATTGCAAGAACAGTTGAAATGTCTGAGCCTTTATACTGATTTCACTGAATCATATTTGAAAACCCCGAATCATTACGGAGAGTTTTGACGTAACTCCAAAGCGATTTTGGGTCCCTCACTATATTTTATTTGAGCGTATGTACGAGAATGTACTCAGCATATGCTAACCCAACATCATGTTTCAGTTGAGCTCTACAAGATTTAAATAAATCATAATATGGTTTGTTGCCAGTGATTTTCTATTTTCTGTGATAAAGAGGCTTTAAGTTTATTCTCTCTGACAATGTTGCAATTAAACCATTTTGGATATTGCCACCTTTGCTGGGAAAGAGGTTTCACAGTAAAGCATTCGCCGAATAAAAAATAAATTTGATCACTAAAATAATTCACTGATGCATTTACATCAGAAATATTGTCGAGTATCTCCAAATTAACATTAAGTGTATTGGTATACAAGGAGTGAAAATCGCCTCTATTAAAACAACACTTCTTTCTTTCGGGTGCGATGAAAGTTTTCTGCGTCTTTTCCTTCTCATTAATTGCTACTAAAGGTTGTAATGAATTCCAGAGCAAGATGGTCAACGCCCTCGCCTATCGAAAGGAATTCACAGTGGGATACAGATGTGCATGAGGTAGTGTATACCAAGCCAAGAATTTGTGCTGTAGAGTTCAAAATCGTGTTGTTTATGTTAAGATAAACATCATTATGAGACAACACATTTCATTAATGACCTTGCGGTATTTTCCATAACTTGCAACCTAAGTTTTATCTCAGTCCACTAATGCACTATACAGTTTCTTATTTTTTGCTGGGATCTTTAAAACTCTAATGAAAACATCAACCCACCCTGCAACTTTATTAAAAAGCGTTCAATTTCAACAATGACAGCTAAACAATCTTCATTTGTTTTGTAAATCTATTTACTTAGACAGCTGAATGTATGTGAAATTCATTTTCACTTCGTGGTCACAGAATGTTTTGTTTAATTTTAACTTGTGAAGCAGCATCCCTGAGGGAGTTAATTCATTGAGGAATTGTATTATATTTGAATTGAATCGTTCTGCTTATCCTAATCGTTTGAATTGTAAATTGAATCAGAACTTTAATAAGTGACAGCTTTTTAAAAATTGGGATACTCCTAACGTTATGCAATAGTTTATTCATCTCTAGGCAAATACATTTCTGCAAAAATCTCAAGGCAATAAATTACATTTAAAAAAAATTTACTTACTATTCCGATTCTTTTGATGACATCTTCATTAACGGGGTACCATAATTTAATTTTTTTATATAAAGGATGCTTCTCATAATAAGCAACAAGTTCAACCAAACTTTCAAACTTAACTGTGCCTATTGTGTAGAGACGCCCATCTAGTTTTACCCTGCAATGTTTTATTTCCTTGTCGGCTCTAAAAATTGAAAAAATATAATTAAAACTGGACAGCAAAATCAAACATGATTACTTATTTATTTACAAGTGACTCCTGATATAAAAAGATAAATTATGAAAACAGTTAATTCACTTTACAGCTTTGACAAATTAATTAGTTTAAAAACAAAGTACCCAAACATTATCGAAGCAAATTAATGATTGGATGGGTATTTGATTATTTATATTGATTTTGCCAAATTATTACTGGTAGAAAAAAAATTGTCATGCTTCTAATTTTAGGTTTTGCTTCTTCATAAAAAAAAGACTGTATGGACAAATTCCTACACAAACCATGAAATGATGTTTTGTTTCCTTTGCGTTTTCTTTTAGAACATATGAGTTAAACTCAATATTAACAACATATATGTGTGTGTGTGTGTGTGTGGTTGCGTGCGTGTGTGGTTGCGTGCCTATGTATGTATGTGTGTGTATGTATGTGTGTGTATGTGTGTGTATGTATGTGTGTGTATGTATGTGTGTGTGTGTGTGTGTGTGGGTGGGTGTGTGTTTGTGGGTGGGTGTGTATGTGTATATATGTACATATGTATGGATGTACACACACACGCATACACAAACACACACGTATGCACGTGTGCGTGTGTGTATGCTGTCTGTCCGTATGGCTGTGAGAAATACATTCACTTCCCGATGTGACCAGAGCCAGCTCGAGCTATATTGACTCATAAGTTATCAAATGGGTGGCCCTTAGCATACATATTACACAATACAATATCACATGGTCAGCAGAGAATGTATTAAAGAGCATTTCCATTGTAAAAATAAATTATAAAAATGCAGCTCAGAAAACTTAGAACTTTACAGCCTGTAGAGTGACCAAAATAATTAATATTAGTAGATTATACTGGTTGATCATCCCCATCAAAAAGAGTTCTTCAGGAAGACTTAAAGAATTATGAACCAAAATAATTAAAATACCTAAAGGAAATGGCATACGACCCTGTGTCCTTCTCACTGGGCCTCACCAGGAATGCTCCGTCTGAAGGAACCCGCCTCAACAGCTCTTCAGCCTGAGTTCTTGTAGCATGAGGATGGTACCACTCTTTGCCTTCATGTTTATTTTGTTGGGGCACTGGCTCTTTCAAGGTAATGAGAAACTCCTTATAAAAACCAAATTAATAATCTTAATTTCTTGTAAATAATACACTATTTAATTGAACTAAGATTAACAATGGCATTGTTCCACATAGAGCTTACAAGGATTTTTTTAACTTACACATATGTATATGGTTTTCATACAACTGTTTATATATTTCTTTCTTTTCTTTTAACTCTTTAGATAACCGTGTTAATACTCATATAGTACAAACATGATTCATATTTACTAAAGGTGTAGCTGTGTTAATACTCGTATACTGTGTTAATACGTATATTGATGAATTGTAGTCTTCACAAAAAAATATCTACCACACATTATTTAATTGATAAGTAGAGGCAGTAAGTAGTCTTTATGATTGCCTTGAGATTTTTTGAATCAGGCACATTAGATTTATTTAGTGACACTTCTTAGTTGCTCTTCGTAAATACAAAAACAAAACACTCTTGTGGTGACATTTTGTTATGAAACAGAGTTACACAAGTTATCCATATGTTGTTGTTCACAACATGTACATAACAATACCAGACTACACTCTAATTGCTTGTCTTCAAATGGCCTCACCAGGGACTACAGTGAACATTATCAAGTCATTATTACTTGGGTAGAATTTGTAAATACAATGTATTGGTCCGGTCCCAAGTTATGAGGGATGAAACTGAGTTCACATTTAACATAAAATACTTGCAAACTGTATGTACGAGGGTTGCTACTTAAGTTTTGAGATATGGCAACACCAGTGTAGATACGTCAAATCTGACATCAGCATCGTAAAGTTTGACGTTTTTAATGGTATACGTGCTCTGAAAGTTTTGTCATAAGAGTGCTATTTGTGTTGTTTACAGTGACTTGAAAAATTCATCTCGGCCAAAAATGGAATTAAGCCGTGAACATTTTCGTGCGATGATTTTTTAGGATTTTCGACGTGGACTAACTCAACAACAGTGTGACGATCAACTAGCTTCGACTTTTGGTGATGAAGCACCATCCCGGGCCACTGTGTTTTGCTGGTTTTTCGAATTCAACCGTGGTCGTAGTTCGCTCCAGGACGCATTTCGTGAAGGTCGTCCAAAATCGGTTGTTGTGCCAGAAAACATCGATGCTGTGCATGAACTGATATTGCAAGATCGTCATGTGACTTATCATGAGATTGAGGCATGTTTGGACATTAGTTCCACTCGCATACATTCAATATTGCATGAACATTTGGCCGTCAAAAAGATTTGTTCGCGTTGGATACCGCATAATTTGACAATCGCTCAAAAAAAGGCTTGTGTCGATTGGTCCAAAGAAATGTTGAAAACATTCGATCACCGTGCTTCCAAAGACGTCTATAAGATCATGACAGGCGACGAATCATGGATCTATGCATATGAGCCAGAAACTAAACAGCAATCGACTGTATGGGTCTTTCAAGACGAGCCAAATCCGACAAAAGTTGTTCGCGCACGAAGCACTTCGAACCAAATGGTGGCTTGTCTCTTCGGTATAAATGGTCATGTCGCAACAGTGCCTTTAGTGGAACGTCGTACGGTCAATTTTGAATGGTACACCACCATTTGTTTGCCAGAAGTGTTTGGAGAAATGAGGAAAACCAACGGCCGAAGACGGATCATTCTCCACCACGACAATGCGAGCTCTCACACATCGACTCAAACAAGTGACTTTTTGAGCACTCAAAACATCGAATTGATGGGTCATCTGCCGTACAGCCCTGATTTAGCCCCCAATGACTTCTTTTTATTCCCGAACATCAAAAATAAATTGCGAGGTCAACGTTTTTCGACGCCTGAAGAAGCGGTTGATGCGTTCAAAACGCTCGTTTTGAAGTTACCTCATTCAGAGTGGAAAAAGTGCTTCGAAAATTGGTTCAAATGCATGCAAAAGTGTATTGATCTTCATGGAGTATTTTGAAAAACAATAAAGCCATTTTCGATGATAAATATTTGTTTTTACTTGTCTGTCTCAAAACTTAAGTAGCAACCCTCGTATGTATACTCTATTACATTTTCTTCAGTTCATTAGCAAATATAAGATTTTATAGGGGATAAAAACTAAAACTACCTGGCTTTTTAATGGTTGTTGCCTGTAGTGGGTGATCAAGCTATAAAGGCTGTCAAAGCACACCATATCGATCAAGTAATATTTGGTGACGCCTTTGTCTTGTTTTAATTTAATTCGACAATGATTTACTTTGCCTTGACGCCAAAATGACAAGCAGTAATCCCCAACAAAAGTGACACTCTCTCTAACAAGGAATGTTCCATCTCCCAAATAGGAATGCTGACGTAGTAATTCTTCGGCCTCTTGACGATTGCCTGCCAGTTTTCCATGAAACCAGCATTCTCCGAAATGAAGCTCATCTTGGGGTACATCATTAGTCATTCTTTCTGCTTCGCTTTCACAATCGCTGTCAGTCTCAGCATCATTCTGACTGTTATAATTGTCAGTATAATATAATTTATTTTCTGTCAGCACAAACAAGTGGGGGTTCCACTCTTTGTCAACTGGATCTTCAAGGAACAGAATACCATTTTTGACTGAAGTCCTTAGATCTAGATCACGACCCTCCTCAGCACGCATGGAGAAAGAATTTTCATCTACTCCTTCTGGTAGCTTCTTGTGTTTGAGAATAATCCTACGTTTCAATTGGTGAGGAGATGGCAAACAAGTTTCATTCTTCTCAAACTGTTGAGTTAAAAGAATATCTCCAAAAACTTCTTGCAAAGCTGCTGCCATTTTACGTTGTTGAGGAAGAGAACAATTATCTTCAATGGACAATATTACGGGGTATTCAGAAGTTACAAATGCATGTTCTTTAATAGTACGTAATACATCCATTAGCTTTATTTTCGTTGTTAAGGTATGCCCGTGGTAAATGAATGGCATACCATCTGGACCATCCCAACAGTCCAACTCGATACATCGGCATCCAAGCCGCAGGCATCGAACATATGCTTCAACAGAAGACTCACTCGAAAATTGGTCTCCAGTTAGATACCTAAAAGGAAAATTGAGTATAAATTTCTAATGATTTATTTTTACAAAGAAAAAAATTACAGAGCTTATATCTATAAAAAATAAACCAAATAATTACTTAACATATTCAGTGCTGAAAACGCTTATAGGCGTTCATATAAACTTTAGCTGAGTGCTCAAAATGCCTTTCGTTTTTTGGGTGAATTAAAAAACAAGTCATTCAGAATGGTCTTATGGTACTGATAGGGTTTGTAAGGGTTATATGGCAATGAATTATACTAGCTTTTAATTATAAAAGAAATTATTCAGCAGTCAATGTGTTAAGAGATGTCACTATTATGCTAAAATTTCAAACAGAATAAATTGCGTTAAATTAGTAAGAATAAATGGAGGGATTACTGTGTGTAGTGATAAAATAAAAAAAACTGCTTTTATTATTTATTTATTTATTTTATTATTACACATGACAAGAAATATACGCAATTTGCGAAAAAACAACAGGTAATTTGATTTGGACATACAATTTTAATGGATCTGGGTTTGTTGCCTTTCATTTGTCGTATCCCCAGTAAACTAGGCTTTTGCCTGTATCTCACTGAGGGTATTTAGCATGAAAAAATAAATTATGTAAATAAATTATGTCATATGAACATTCTGAATGACTTCTATAAAAAACAATTTGCAGTACATGGAATCGCAATAATAATGGCTGTGGAACCTATTCAAAAAATGATGGCAAAATATCATAGAAAATTATTTATAAAGAGGAACTTACGTATTGTGAGACGAAGCTATCCAGTACTGGGTTAGGGGTTTAGTCATATCTTGAGTGATATAATTGTGGCGATCATCCCAAATGCTGTTTTGTTTAGAGAACAACATTTCTACAAACTGAAAAAAATAATACAACCCATATGTACGAGGCTTATCCAGAAAGTAAGTGTACTGAGGCTCTCACGACCGGATGGATTTTATTTTCGACATGTTGGCTACACTTCCGTGTAGCCTGACCCTTCCCCTCCGCAACGAGACCGGTTCGAGGTCAGTACGTTGAGAAGTGTCGACGCGACAACACGTTTCGTGAAAAATGTCAATCCAATCTCCCGCCAAGTGCGAAATACGCGGCGTCATCCGTTATCTCGTTTGGAAGGGAAAACCTCCGGTTGAGGTTTATAATGAGGTGAAAACTGCATATGGTGATAAAGCTATGAATCGTACGAGTGTGTACAAATGGTGTCGCGAGTTTAAAAACGGTCGTACGTCTGTGCATGATGATCAGAGGAGCGGAAGACCTTCAATTGTGACTGACGAAATTGTGGAAAAAATCGAAAATACGCTCCGTGACGATCGCAGATTGACTGTGGATGAACTTTCTGCGATGTTTCCGCAAATCTCCAGATCTCTACTACACGAAACCATCACAGAAACCCTCGGATATCGGAAACTGTCCGCGAGGTGGGTCCCAAAACAGCTGACAGACCGACACAAGTTGAATCGAGTGGAGGCCGGGCAAGAGTTTGTGAGGCGCTGCAAACTGCATGGAGATGAATTTCTCCGCTCCATCGTTACTGGAGATGAAACTTGGGTTGCACACTACACGCCTGAAACCAAAAGGCAGTCTCAACAGTGGCGTCACACCTCTTCACCCTCCGCCAAGAAGTTCAAAACCACAATTTCAGCCAAGAAAATCATGGCATCCGTGTTTTGGGACTGTCAAGGCATAATTTTAATTGAATATATGCCTCAAGGGGAGACCATCAACTCTGCAAGATACTGTGAGACCCTAAAAAAATTGCGGAGGGCGATTCAGAACAAGAGGAGAGGCATGCTGACAAAGGGAGTCTGCCTGCTGCACGACAATGCAAGACCGCACACGGCCAACGCCACGAAGGAACTGCTCGCCTCGTTTAAATGGGATGTCCTGAACCATCCCGCGCATTCCCCTGACCTAGCACCTTCAGATCACTATCTCTTTACCTCCCTGAAGCTGCACATGGGTGGAAAAAGGTTTTCAACCGACGAGGAGGTAAAGGAGGAGGTGGAGAAGTGGACGGAGGGGTTGGGGGGAAACTACTTCGAGGAAGGCATCAAAAAGTTGATACCCCGCTTCACCACCTGCATTGAGAGGAATGGCGACTATGTCGAAAAATAGCTTACTTATGTACTACGGTAACCACGTATTTTTTTTGTTTAAATAAAAAAAATTGTAACCTACAAACATTCAGTACACTTACTTTCTGGATATGCCTCGTATATGCACCATTCTTATATATCAATTTAAATAGGACTTATATAATAAAGGTGTATTCAATTAACTTTGATACAGGAGAATGTAAAGAGAAAGAGCTAAGTTATGTTTAAATCAGATTAGGACTAGAGAATAGTACTACTAAAACTATGATCTCCGGATCAGTGCTGATCCGCAAACAGGTTGTTACTGGACCACAATTAACTTTGATATAGGAGAATGTAAAGAGAAAGAGCTAAGTTATGCTTAAATCAGATTAGGACTAGAGAATAGTACTACTAAAACTATGATATCCGGACCAGTGCTGATCCGCAAACAGGTTGTTACTAGACCACAATTAACTTTGATATAGGAGAATGTAAAGAGAAAGAGCTAAGTTATGCTTAAATCAGATTAGGACTAGAGAATAGTACTACTAAAACTATGATATCCAGACCAGTGCTGATCCGCAAACAGGTTGTTACTGGACCACAATTAACTTTGATATAGGAGAATGTAAAGAGAAAGAGCTAAGTTATGTTTAACTCAGATTAGGACTAGAGAATAATACTACTAAAACTATGATCTCCGGATCAGTGCTGATCCGCAAACAGGTTGTTACTGGACCACAATTAACTTTGATATAGGAGAATGTAAAGAGAAAGAGCTAAGTTATGCTTAAATCAGATTAGGACTAGAGAATAGTACTACTAAAACTACGATATCCGGACCAGTGCTGATCCGCAAACAGGTTGTTACTGGACCACAATTAACTTTGATATAGGAGAATGTAAAGAGAAAGAGCTAAGTTATGTTTAAATCAGATTAGGACTAGAGAATAGTACTACTAAAACTATGATCTCCGGACCAGTGCTGATCCGCAAACAGGTTGTTACTGGACCGCAATCAGATTTCACTTCAAATTTCATAATTCATTGTGTATTGTCCCATTAAAGTAGCATTATTGTGAATCCAACCCAGATTAGATAAACTAAGAATATGCAGACTCATTTGCCTCATTGAAAATAACCTATTGACTCATTTTTAAAGATTGTGTAATTGCATTTCTTTTATATGATTATATTTACGTCTGCCTACCTCCACAGGAAAATGGTATGATGGTATATACGTGTATGTATTATATGTATAATTACATAATTTGTATTACTATTTATTTTTTTGTAATTTTACTATTGTATTTTTCTTACTAAGTTAGTCTAAATTTTTTTAAATATGTTTGATCCCTGTTCTCTTACTTTTAAAACCTTTTTTATTTATATTTCACTTCATAAAAATAGTAGTTAGCGATGGATTGGACTGGTCCATGAATACAGAAAGTTATAGAAGCAATGCTAACAGAGTAATATGATTAAGTTAAGTAAGGAAAAAGGAGAAAGGGAAAAGTAGCACCTGCAAGTAAATTACCAATTTTATAGCAATCTGATATCTAAAATGTTAAATAATGATGTTAATTCAAATGCTTTGGACGCTTCCATGAAAATAGTTAAATAATTTATCTAATCAAAACAAAACATCTTTATTTTGCATACAGAAACACTTTTCAAAATGAGTGCTTTTATTTTACCATCAAGCCATGTTCTTATTGGAGAAGGTAGAGTGAAAAAATCTCCACTTAATTCTATCCTGGCATACACATATTTTGCTTCTGCCATGTACATACTAGGCGTATACCTTGTGAATATTCTCCAATTAAGACTTTTCCCTCTTTCAAAATTTTATTTATTTGGACATGCCACGTTTTTTAGGCCTTCCCAAACTTCTCTTACATTTTATACTAATTGAATAGATAATCTTTCATCGTTCATTCTCTCTACATGGCCTGATCATCTCTTTGCTCCTTTCTTCATCCTAAACACTACATATTCTTTCAATCCGAATTATTTCCTAATGTCCTGATTCCACATTGTCATACATTGTTTCTGCACACATTCTATGCAACACTCATTTCTACCACATCTATCTAACTTTCATCACCGTCATGGCATATCCAAGTTTTGGTTGATATTCTAATGTTGAAACCTAGATTCCATTATAAACAGCTCATCTCTTCAAATTGTCCCAGTTATCAAGTACACATATGGTACATACATACCATTATGCCATTTCCCTGAATACATGGGATACCCAGAGGATGGAGGATGGATGACCTCCGTGGCCTGGTGGTAAGATGCTTGTTTGACGATCCGGAGGTTGCGGGTTCGATCCCCGCTGGAATTCAGATTTTAAAAAAAAATGGAATTCCAGTCTGGTTTTCACGCCCATTAAAACATTTTTCTGGTTGGTGGGAAGAGATTGCCACATGGCAATAAACTCGCCAGGTAAAGTAAATAAAATGAATAAATAAATAAATGGAATATCAAACTTCCCTATCACAACACTTCCTTCACCTCCTCCATATCCACACATCTCATACAGCTTTTTCTGTTTCTCTTACTCCTTAGCTTCCCTTCTTTCAAAATTTCATTCGATAATAGTTAACTAATGTTTATTATTTCTAAAATTCCAACCATACTTTTCTCAATTGTCCTCTACCACGACTCTCACTTACAACTCAACATGCTTTTTTCACCCTACTTATAAACACGCCAGTTTTTATTTTAGCACAAATTCATCATTAATAATTACATTTCTTACTCTGTCATACATTGACATACCACATATTTTTCTCATTGTAAGTGTCTATATATGAAGGATATTTCCAAAGCTCTAAGAATTGTGCTCTATACATCTTAATTTATTAATTTTTGTCTACATTATTGTACATTGTAGTTTTTCGAAATAATTTTAGCAGGAAGTTTGTGGTCTTACATTGCCCCGCTGCAGTAATGTCCTGGCGTGCAGCTTTTCAGGCTGTGCTTGTCTTGATAACCAGAACTTTGAACTTTGAACAAGACGCAGGTCAAATCCGACCCACTGCCTCTTTTTGTACACTCGCAAGCTAATGGATTTTACAATTCAAATTCTTTCAAATTTCAATTTCTCACAACTCCTCAACTTGACCGGCTGCCGAGTTGAGTTGTTGAGATACGATCATATGTGGTGCTCCTATAGCTACGCATTCAGTGGTCTCTGTTGTGATGCCACGTAGTTATAATTCGACAATGTTTCCAATGACACGTGTATCGCTGATCTTTTTCAAAGATGAAATATGTAAAATCTCAATACAGGTCAGCATTAACAGATGAACATTTACAATCAATTTTGATGATAGGGAGTACTTACTTTGAACCCCAATTTGGTGAAATATTATCTCAAAAATAGCAATTCCTTCCTTCTCATTGGTAAAGCCATATTTCAAGTCTTTTTTAGTCTACTTATTATGATTATGTTAGATTTTGTTCAATAAATTTGTGGAAACTTTTTTTTTCTTGTTATTTAAGTAGGCCTGCCAACATAAATATCCTCGAGTTTTGCCTCATAGCCCGCAGATTCTAAAATATTTACTATTTGGCCCTTAACAAAAAATGTTTGTAACCACTGGTTTAGAACCTTGTGATATATCACAGGGGCCAAATAGGCATTCAGTATTTATGCAAGAGAGGTTAGAGATGTTCTGACCCTCAGGATGGAAAATTTTATTACAATGTAGGGTATTTTATCAATCATTCAAAAAGGTAACAAAAGTAATACTCAAATTAGAGTATGCATTAATATAAATACAACTTGTCACAAAAATAATAAACATTTATACGAATCATATACAAAAAATATCAAAATGAAGTACGCGCCCGCATACCAAACAACAAACACATAAAATAAAAACTTGAGTCAGATTATTGAAAGGGTATTAAAAGGCTCTAAAGAGGCATTAAAAGGCTCTAAAATACAAAAATAAAGAAAAAAAATTATATAAGAAATAATAATACGCATACAATCAATCCACTTCAACACAAAAAAAGCACATTGAAACTTCAACATATTTACAGATATCTCGAAAAGTTTAAGAGAAAGAAAGCCAACGAAAATAAAAACCAGACGAACAAAAACGCTCTCTAAGAGAACTTTAGACTGTCACCAAATATCTCGAGGCTGTTGTGTAAGTTTCTTTACCTTTGTTGTATTAGTTTCATGTTTGTTATTATATTGATCGAAGTGCCGGTGTAGGCTAGTGCCATTAGGTCCTGATATATCGAGAAAATGTTACCATTTATTTATTATCGTTAATACTCGTATAAAGACTTCGGATCCTTGTAGAATCTTTTTTTGGGATTTCAGAATATCTACCCTAATCTTCGTTTCCATAAGCCCTAAATGACACAATGCCATCGCTTTTAATTACTTTTAAATTAAGCCAATTGATCACAAAGAAGAAACTAAGTTTTCTGAATTTGAATAAAGGATATTGATATTGGTATCGTGTATCAATATGAACTTTTGCCACCTAGCCGTTCAATTTATATTACAAAAGAAGATGAAGTAATTCAGAAAGATACAGATATAACATCGAGCAATTCCCTTGCCGGGGTAGGCAGTGAGACAAACTTTCTTACTATGTCATAACTTTGCCTCCTCTACATCATGTTTCTTCTCATCGGTTTATTTCAGTTTCCTTCTTTCAAAATCTCATTAACCTGGTCAACCATATATTTCTCGTTCTAATCACCCATTCGTTCTACATGCCTTAAACACCTCAGTGTGTTTTTCCCCCATACTTAACAAATGATTTTAGTTTGTATCATCCTAAATAACTACATTTCTTACTGTCATCCATTAACACACATTTCCTTAGCAGCGCTTGTATTTCCACTGCATTTACTCATCTGCTTTCAGAGGTTTACAAGCGTAGTAATAGTGGAAATAAAATTGAAAAAAACTTACTTCTGCCAAAGTAAAATAGGGATTATGCACATCCCGTTGAGGGTCTCTTAGATAGTCTCGAATAAATGATGAGACCTCTTCTTCGTTATTTCCTAAAGCCGGCTCATTTTGTTCGAGTAACAAAAAGTTTTGAAACTCTCGGAGAGTAACTATTTTCCCGTTGATGCAATAGTTTGCATGTTTATTGAAAATATCAAACACATTCTGCAAAAGAAAATAACCATCAAACTACTGCATACATCTTATTTAAACAAATTTTTAGATTGTGATTAACTAAACCATTTTTAAAAATGTATATATATCATCATCATTGTCAACCAGGGTCGATCCACGGCTGGATGAAGATCTCCCCAAGTTAACTCCAAATAGTTTGGATGCTGCCATACTTCCTGATTTCATCTATCCAGCGTACCTTCGGTCTTCTTCTGGGCCTCTTTATGCCTCTTGGGTACCATTGGATTATTTCGGATGTCCATCGGGAGTCTGACATTCTGGCTACGTGTCCTGTTCATTGCCACTTAATTTTATTACACACCTTTATGTCTTCTACCTTTGTTACATTGCAAATCCAGGTGTTTCGTTTACGGTCTCTATTAGTATATCCCAACATGCATATATCAATGCTCCTTGTGCAGTCTGGAACTTTTGTATGTTCTTTGCTGTGAGTGTTCATGTCTCGCAGCCATACGTAAGTACTGGGAGAATATACTAGTTGTAGACCTTTCGCTTCAAAGATATTGGGAGATTACTTTTGAAGATGTTGTTCAAACGTCCAAATGAGCTCTATGCTAGTTTTGTACTTCGTGCTATTTCCTCCGATATGCCACCTACAAAGGAAATAAGTTGGCCCAAATACACATATTCCTGGACAGTTTCCAGCGGCTTTCTACGATTATTGGTTTTGGGGTAGCAAAGCTGTTCATCATATATTTGGTTTTTGATATATTCATTTTTAAACCAACTTCTTCACTGACATCTGCCAATTCCTGCAGTTGATGCTGAAGATTATTCGGGTTTTGTGAGAATATAACGATATCGTCTGCAAATCTCAAATGTCTCAGATATTTTCCATCAATCGTCTGGCCTTTATTATCCCATTCCATTTTACTAAAGACATATTCAAGTACAACTGTGAATAATTTTGCAGAAATAGTATCTCCTTGACGAACTCCCTTACTAATTTGGAAGGTTTCCGAGGATTTGTGGAGATGTATTTTTGCTGTTGCATCCTTATAAATGTTATTGAACAACTGAATGTATGCTCTATCAATGCCTTGTGTCTTTAGAGCTTCTAGTATGGCGACTTTCTTGGCTGAGTCAAATTCATTTTCGTAGTCCACAAAGGCTAGGTGGCATACATATACATAAACATATACAGTACTGTGCAAAAGTTTTAGACCACCTTTGATTTTATAAGATTTACTTATTTTAAACGGAATTGTAATAAAACAAAGTATCATTACAATTTTTTTTATACTTTAACAAACAAAATTAAATTTGTGTTAAAAACATAAGGTTGTAAGTAAAATAAAATAAAAAACCAATATTTCGTAAGACCTCGTTTTTCTTTGTGTACACTGAATATTCTTTTTGGGATGCTATCAAATAAATTTTTTATGAAATCGCTTGGAATTTTATTCCATTTTACTTTTAAGATATTAAATAACTCATCAGCACATTTTCGAGTTCTTTTTTTCCGAGCTCTGTCCAAGTAATCCCATATATGTTCAATAATGTTTTAATTTGGACTCTGGTGGCCACTTCATGATTTGTAAAATTTCCTTCTCTACTAGTTCCTCCAAATAATTCTCTACAGCTCGAGATGTATGTTTCAGGTCATTATCTTGCTGGGAAATGTTTTCCAATAGGACGTCTTCCAGATGGAATGGTGTCTTCAATAAATTTAAAAAGCTGGCAGCAGTCAGTTTTTCCTCAATATGGACAAGATCTCTAACTCCAGATGAGGAAATGCATCCTCAAACTAGCACCGACCCCCCTCCGGGTATAACTGTAGGTTTTATGCAAACATCCTTGTATGCCTCACCAAACCGTCTACGAACATATTGCCTTCGTTTGTTTCCAAATATTTCGAATTTTGCTTAGTTTGTCCATAAAACATTATTCCATTCCTCCATTGACCAGTTCAAATGCTCTGTTGCGTATTTTCTTCTCTTTTGTTTGTTTCCTTTCCGAAAAAGTGGTTTTCGCACAGCTACATAACGTTTAAGTCCAGATTTCACTAAATTACGACATACAGTAGTCAGATCTACTGAAGTTCCTGTTGATTGCCATAAGTCAACAGTCAGTTCCGATGAAGAACTCGTACAACACCGCAGCGATTGGACTCGTAAAATAGTTTTGTCCCTCTTTTGAATCTTTTTCGCCCTTCCACTTTGTTTTTTATCTTTGACGGAACCAGATTCATTCATTTTTGTTATAATATTTTCATAGGTTTTTTCAGCAATTTCAGAAAATTTGTTTTTTTCAGCAATTTTTCGTTGCCTTCTTGATGCAACATAACTATGCGGAAGCCTTGTGACTCAGTCTGCCAAAAATCTTTATGCTGTGTGCATCCATATCTGTTTTGCAAGCAATTTTGTTAACACACGTTTTACAAAATTGCTTGCGAACTCTCTACGATTGCCGGGTTTTATTTTTTTGCTGATGAAAAATTCAGCGGTGGCGCATACATCAAATTTAGTTTAAAACTTAGAAAAACAGTGTCTTAAGACTCTTGCAAAGCATCGCTACTTCTACGGTGATGAAACCATGAATAGATCCCAATTTGATAAGTGGTATTAAGATGACGGTAAAAAGATTGAAGCTGAATCGCAGGTGGTGCTTGACCAGCTTAACAAAGAAAACTTTGTGGGGGCTGTTGCAGCATGGCAGAAACGCTGGATTTGCTGTATTAATATAGGAGGAGACCATTTTGAAGGTGATGCAGCCTAAAATGTAATTATTTAATAATAAAGATGTTTTGAAAGAGAGTCCAGTTTTACATTGATCATACCTCATATATCATATTAATGCTGAATATATATGTTATAGTTAAATATGGAGATGACCTTTTTACTGCCAACAGAGTGAGATGGAATCTAATGCCACTGCTAACTGCAGTTGAGAATTGTAAAAAATTAAACATCATATTGAGTATATTCTAACATGTGATTGAACAAAAATAGAAAAAATATGTTTTAGCAAAATAAGGAATTATCTTACGTTTTCATCAAAAATTAGTTTTTGGTAAAATTGGGTAAAATCATCAAATCCAATTTCCCCCCTTTTGAAGGTGTCAATCTCTTGAAAAATATCCCTTAGTTTACTGGTCGATACTTTACAATTAATTTTTGGCAAAAAACTTTTTAGTTCCTTCAATGTTAATCTGAAACAACATAAAACATAACAGAACAAGTCGGTTCATGTTCATGACATAACATGTACGAGTATTGTATAAAACTAGACACATTGTGAAACTGTTGTGTAATCTCATAGTTAGGTAATAGATTTGTATATATAATTTTATAAAACCTCATTCAAAATCTAAACATTTAAAAAGATTCTATTATCTTAAGGCTTTTTTCAAAACATTTTAATTTAAAAAAGGCAAGATATTCACAGTTGTAACTTACACTTCTCTCGGACTTTCCATGGAATAAAACTCTCTTCGTAACCACCTCTCAATTTGTAATGGGTAAGGTGACATAATGGTATCCTGCACCAGATGATTCAAACCACGGATCCATATTTCACACTCTTTTTCAGATAAAGCTGTTGGCCAGAACAAAAGCATATTCGACATTAATTTTGTCAGTCATATTTATAGTCACAAACTTTCTAAAGGGAAAATGGTGAGTTGAATCCATATTATACAGTGAAATTGGTACACTAATCAGAACTTCAATATTACTTGGCCAAATAAATTTTTATGTGATCTGCATAGTAATTGAAAAATAGCTAAATATTATCCTAATAAGGAAATTATCAGCGCCCTTGAGGAAAATCTACTTTCTAAATGGTGCTATGTATATTGCCTTTTTATAATTAGTATTGTTATCATCAATTACATAATTAGTATTGTTATCATCAATTACATTTTTTCAAGATATTTTATTAATGGTAACTTTATATATTAATAATAATAAAAAACCGCAAGAGAATACATTTATCTGTTTCTGTAAAGTTTATTCTGAATGTTGCCTAATATATAGTAGATGTATTGATTACTATAATGTAATCCAAACTGGTCTCAATAAGTTGTTTTCAAGGTGTCAGAGTAATATACTGCGCTTAAAAACTAAGAAATGCCAGAAGATTAGTTTCTTCAAGACCAAAAATACCATAAATTTTAATTATTAGTTTGATTGTGATGGATAGGGAACGGTTTTGGAGGTATAAGATCAAGAAGTTATATTTGATGATGGTTTCACTTTTTCCAGTCATATTTAGACTCATTGGTAGGTGCCTGAAAATTTTGGGATTTATTCTGAGAATTTCAAAACCATTTAAGGGAATACATACGATTAAATTTATTCACATCCCCTTGGTGAGAAGTAAATTAGAATACAATTCAAGTATATGAACTCCCCGTTATACAATCCATTCCAGTGCACTGGAGAGTTCAACGTAGGTTTTTGCACCAAGTCAATTTTAAAATAGGTTTGAATATGAATAATATAAATTATAATTCATCGTTATTTAACCGTAATTTGATAAGTCTCTCTGATCAGCGAATAATAGTCAACCTGATTGTACTTTTCAAAGTCGTGAATGGAATGATCGACTGTCCGAAACTCTTAGAATCGACTATCATTTGAGTTCTGGCAAGAATTACCAGGTTGCAAGACACATTTCTATTTGAAAATTATATAATTATTTTATGAATTCTCCCATACTTAAAATACACAGGATCAGAAAGGAGACATTGCAGTCTCCAATGTTTTTGGAATTAGTTTGATGACCTATAAGGAGTGCCTGAAAAGGCATTTCCGAAAAACTGAACTTTGAAATGGAATCCCGCATGTCTTTCAAGGACTTTAAAGAACATTTTTGAACTGCTTTATAATTGATTATTGTAGATTTTTTTTAAATCTATTTTTGTGATTTTTTTCCCCATGCTGAAGGAGATTTGTGAAGTTACACCTGTCTGGTTCCGTCTTTTATATTTTGTTTTCAATTTGTTTTTCAATGATTTGTCTATTGTGTTTGTATTTTTTTGCACAGTACGGGCTGTGCACTTGTGTACGGCTCCATATTGTGTTGGTAACATGTGATTTTGTAAGATTTGGTAACTGATTCTTTCTGATTGTTTTTGTTGTAAATTTTTTTTTATTATTTTTTTACATATTCTGTCCTAAATGTGTTGAGCACTCACTACTGGCTCTTTTATTTTTGTTTTTGCTTTTAAGTTACATTGTACCGTTTATTTATATAAATAAATAATAATAATGAGTGAAGAGAATGTTTTAAAAACGCCACCCACACGAAATATACTGCACAAAGATTATGAAAATAAGAAAACTTAAGGCCTTTTTTTGGTATTTGCTCACTTATAATTTAATTGTTCTACACTTTCTTTAAATAAAGTACAATGCCACATGCCAATAGACTAACAGGTTGTTAAACTCCTTGTACAATCTGTTTGACAAGAGCGTGTACAGCTACATTTTTTCCTAGAAACCGTTCGAGGATAGATTCAAACGCAAGCAGGTAGCAGGACCCTTCCTCCAAGATGTTTCGTATAGAAAAACTCAGTTGTCGTTCGACCTTAAGAACCTATTTCACCATGAGTGCCGCGTACGCATCACGATATGAATCCTTGTTTCTGTGTGTGAGTGTGTGGGAAAGGACTGAAAATGTCGTACAGAGTTGCTGCTAAATACATGAGAAAGTCGAAGACATTTGTAAGTAAGTGGGTGAAACGCTATTCCAACATAAAAAACATCGATGACCTACCAGATCGTGGCACTGCACAGAAAATGACGAAAAAGGAGGATTGTGATTTTACAGGTGTTTGAGAAGATTCCTCGTCCATCATTGCGTAGCGGACAGGCGGTTTTATGTGAAAAGGGTCTAATTGTGTCATGTTACACTATAAGAAGACATTTACTAGCTCATGGAGTAAAACTTCGAAGCACGGTGAAGAAACCACTATGTAATAAGTCCGAAAAACAAGTCGAAAAAAGACTCACATGGGCGAAACAAAATTTGGACCGCGATTGGGACAACGTATTTTTTTCAAATGAAGCTTTTGTTTGGGCACTTTCTTCCATTGATCATGTAACACATCCATTAATAAGTCCCTGGACTAACCAACAGATGGCGCCTCTAATAACAAATCCATACCATTCTCAGTTAGTACCAACCTTTAGAACAGGCTTGGCCAACCCGCTGCCCCCTTACGTGCAGCCCGCGGCGCCCTTACGTGCGACCCGCGGTTATATATGACGAATAATGTTTTTTTCAAGTATCGGGTACTTCAGAATGTATTTAAAATCACATTTAAGAAATTAAAACCAATAATGTTTCTATAATTATGTGAAAAACTCGAAATGCATAGATTCTGCTGGTTTATATTTCCCGCGCATAACTTCTCGCTCGTTAAGCGTTCAAGAACTCGCAGTCTGCTTGCAGCGCCGCCACGGGCAACCGCATGTCATTTTTGTAACTACTCAGTTTTGACGAGGTTCGACAGGTTGACACTCGTCTTTCATTATTATCCGATTCTTGTCAACGTGTATAGTAGTCTGTTCAGTGTAGTGCAGCTCTATACTACTCTATAGTCTCGACGTCTAGTGATCCACAATAGTAGTATTCAAACAAGACAAGTGTTTCAAGGTGAGGCAAGATGACCAACCGTAATCCTTTTGGGAATTAGTAGAGCTCTGGACACGCAACTTGTTTGATCGCGTTAGCGTGAGTCACCGAGTGTTCGACGAATCTTATGTAACTGTTTATTGCCAATTCAAAGTTAAAGTCATCCACAATATTTTTTTAACTGCAAATCCTTGTTTTCTTCGGAGAACTTATGGCCATCTCTATTCCGCTATCTTTAAATTCCGCGATCGTACAAGTTGTGTATGCACAGTTATACAGGTGCACTTATTTTAGTGATATATTATTAATTAGTACATCTATTTTTAGCCGTTAAACATGAATACGAAGAAAAAAAAACTCAATGAAAAAAGGAAATTCAGTAACCGTTGGGAAGACGATTATTTCTTCATAACGCATAACTCCAAATTAACGTGTTTAATTTGTAGAGAAACAGTAGCTACTTTTAAAGAATTCAATGTTGAAAGACATCATAAAACGAAACATAGTGACTATTCAAATTTGACGCGGAAGTGAGAAAATATAAGTTTACATGTCTTAATTCTCAATTAAAAACCCAACAAAGTATGTTCGATTCACAATCATCCAATATCGTCAAAGCAAGTTATTCTGTCGCATTGTTAATTGCTAAAAAAATGAAGCCATTTTCGGATGTGGAATTAGTAAAAGACTGTGTTCAAGCCATTGTTAAGGATATTTTGCCCGATAAAAGTAAATTATTTTCAAGCTTAAGTCTATCGCGCCAAACTATAACTCGACGCACTAATGATATTTCAGAATAGTTGTGAATTTGCATAACAATATTAAAAATTTTAAAGCGTATTCTTTAGCTTTCGACGAAAGCACAGATATTTCAGACACTTCACAGCTTGCAGTATTTATCCGTGGTGTTAATGAATCGTTCCAAGTTACACAAGAATTATTCAATCGCTTAAGCTTGAAAGATACTACAAAAGGTGATGACGTTTTCCAAGCCATAAAAAACTGTTTGTTAGATAACGGCTTACATTAAGAGAAGCTTTCCGGATTAACAACAGATGGAGCGCCGGCTATGATTGGAAAAAATAAAGGTGCTGTAAAGTTGATTGTCAATGAGTTGGAGGCCAAAATTAACAAAACCAGTGATATATATGTGATACACTGTTTGATACATCAATTATGCGCTCAAGTATTATCTATGAGCCAAGTCATGTATGTTGTTACAAAAACAGTGAACTATATCCATTCGCACGCTCTTCAGCATCGCCAATTTAAGGCATACCTCACTGAATTAGATTCGAGTATGGTGACATAGTTTATTTTACCGATGTTAGATGGTTGAGTCGCGGAAAATGTTTAAGATGATTTTTTGAGTTACGGGATGAAATTGATTTTTTTATGACCGAGGAGAATATGCCTATTCCTGAATTAAGAAATGAAGAGTGGTTGCAAGACTTATGTTTCTTGGTAGACATTACGGAAAAATTGAATCAGTTAAATATGGAGTTGAAGAATCAGAATAATTTAATTACCGATGCTTGCAATTTGATTAAAGCATTCCAAATGAAATGATTATTGTTTGAGAGCCAACTTAAAAATAATAATGCACAACATTTTCCATTATTGAAAGAATGGCATAATAATAGTTTTCCAAAATTTTCTCACGAAATAAGAAAACTTATAGTAGTAGCCTTTGATTGTTGTTTTAAAGAACTGGTAAATGATGAGAAAGCATTTGAGATGTTCAGATCTCCATTTGGTGTTGATGTTTCCAGTTTCAGAAACCTTACAAATGGAATTAATCGACCTACAATGCAATATTGAACTAAAAGATATATGCTCCACGATTCCAAAAATAGAATTTTATAGTAAGTATATAACAACAACAAAATTTCCTAACATAAGATGTTTTGCCCAAAAAAGTATTAAAGTATTAGTGCCTTTGGATCTACGTACGTTTGTGAAGCTTTTTTTCCAAAATGAAATATAATAAAAATAAAAATAGAGCGTCAGTAACCGACGTACGAGTAAATCTGGAAAACCAGTTAAGGTGTGCAACTTCAACTATCGAAATAGATTTAGAAAAATTAAGTAAGCGAAAAGAAACTCAAATCTCGCACTGAAAGAAGTGGCCATTGATAATTGTTTTTATTTAAAATAAAATTTGAAATATTGTTTGATTTATGTGTCTTAATTAATAATTTTGATTGTTAAAACAATTTTTTATTGTGAAAACTATTTTATGTTTATTACTATACCAAAACTATTTTTTTGTTAGTTCAATGCGTGTTTTCTTTTTACATCTGGTTGTAGTATTGTTTTTTTTTCCCAATTATCCCGTTTGAATGCTTTCAGATTACCTCTGCATTCAAATTATTTATTGTACTTACAAAAAAATCAATAAATATGAAATTCGTTTAATAAAAAAAAATGTAATTATTTTTGTATAATGTATGTACTATATGTGTGACTCTTGGAAAAATTTTAGGTCGTCAATGCGGCCCGAGGTGCAATTGGGTTGGCCAGGCCTGCTTTAGAAGTTACGTGTCAAACTTTCATAATATTCCGACATTGTGTCATTGAGTTACGGTGGTTTTAGTGACGTTACTTTTGCTATTTTCAAAACAATGGAAAAAACCTAATTTCATGTGTTGATCATACATTGCTTTTTAATGGGAAAAAATACCGTTCAAACTCAGCGATGGCTTGAAAAGTGTTATCCGGGCTCAGCTCCGTCGAAAACAACCATTTGTCGGTGGTATGCTGATTTCAAATGCAGTCGTACAGACACAAATGATGCTGAACGCTCTGGTCGTCCAAATGAGGCTGTTACACCAGAAAACATTAAAAAAACCCTCAAAATCGTGATGGAAAATCGCAAAGTAAAGTTGCATGAGATAGCTGACATCCTGAAGATATTATTTGGTACTGTTTACACTATTTTGCATGAACATTTGGTCATGAAAAAGCTTTTTTCGAAATGGGTGCCGCGTTTGCTCACAATGGAACAGAAACAACAACGCATCTATGATTCAGAGCGCTGTTTGGCACTGTTTACGCGAAATAAACAAAAGTTTTTGCGTAGGTATGTGACAATGGATGAAACTTGGATCCACCACTATACTCTGGAATCAAATCAGCAGTCAGCTGAGTGGAGAGCAGCCGGTGAAAGGCGTCCGAAGTGACTAAAAACTCAACCGTTGGCCGGGAAGGTTATGGCCTCCATATTTTGGAATGCGCATGGTATAATATTCATCGATCACCTTGAAAAGGGAAAAACCATCAATAGCGAATATTACATAGAATTATTGGAGCGTTTGAAGGCAGAAATTGCAAAAAAAACGGCCCCATATGAAGAAGAAAAAAGTTCTCTTTCATCAGGACAATGCACCGTGTCACAAGTCGATGGTAACAATGGCCATATTGCACAAGTTGAACTTCCAATTGCTTCTGCACCCACTGTATTCTCCAGATTTGGCAACCAGCAACTAGTGGCTGTTCGCAGACCACAAAAAGATGCTCCAGGGAGAGATTTGGCTCCAATGAAGAAGTGATTGCCGAAACTAACACCAGTTTTGAAACTAAAGATAAATCGTTCTACACGGCTGGCATAGAAAAGTTAGGAAAGCGTTGGAATGAATGTATCACTCTTGAAGGAGATTATGTTGATGAATAAAGAATAATTTTAGCAAACAAATGTTGTTTTAGTAGTTAGTCCCGGGACTTATTGATCGATGTGTTATAAGTATGTGTATGTGGATGTGTATGTATACGAGGGTGGTTCAATAAGTACCCGTGTTAGGAGTGAAGACGCTATTTTTTTCAAAAACAAATTATTTATTTTCAACATAGTCCCCTTTTAGGGATATACACTTTTCCCAACGTCCCTGCCATTTTTTTAACCCTTCCAAAAAATAGGAATTGTCGAGCTCTGCAAACTACGCCTCTGTCTCGACAATGACCTCCACATTTGAGCTATGAAAAATCCTGCGAGCCATTTCTACATGTTTGGGAGCCAGGTCTGACAAATAGGGGGGGTGTGGCAGCAATTCATAACGCGATTCATGGAGTTTGGCGCCAACAACTCCGTATGAATGTGCTGATGCGTTGTCGTGGTGAAACAGTCCTTTCTTCTTCGCCAAATGGGGCCGTGTTTTCTTCAATTTCTTGTCAAAGCGGTCCAATAACTCACTGTAGTATTGTCCAGTGATCGTTTTTCCTTTTTCTAAGAAGTCCGTGAATATTACGCCCTTCGCATCCCAAAAAGTTGTCGCCACAACTTTTCCAGCCGATGGAATCGTCTTCACCTTCTTTGGTGCAGATTCACTGGAAGCAACCCATTGTTTTGATTGTTGCTTGGTTTCCGGTGTATGATGATGAATCTGACAACTCGACGCAAAAACTCCTTCGGATCTCGCTTAAATTGCTCCAGACACAGCTTCCAAGTTGAAAGCTGCACGCGCTTGTTGTCCACCGTAAGCAATCGCGACACCCATCGGGCCGACTACTTTTTCATAGCCAACTTATCATGTAAAATATTAATTGCCGTTCTCGTCATACCTATGGCCTCTGCTACTTCGCGCACTTTCCGACGATCAGTGAGAATCATGTCGTGGACTTTTTCAACGATTTCCTCGGTAACCACATCTGCTGGGCGTCCTGGGTGATCCTCATCAAAAACGGATGTTCGATCATGTTTAAATTCGTTGAACCAATATCTAACTTGTCATTGATGGCGAAGGGTCCCCCCATAAACAGCATCCAATTTCGCATTTATCTCATACGTTTTCCCATCCAAAAGCAAAAAGCGAATCACTGAACGATGCTGCACTTTCTCCATTTTAGCGAAAATCATGTTGCACTGCTTACTGCAATGGCTGTCAAATACAAACTAACCTAAAAATCAGTGTTAAATTTGTTTTTGGCGTTGTGTAACAGATGGCAGCACATGATGGTAACAGCAACTTGCCTTAGCAACACCATCTGTCGTCAAACACAGGTACTTATTGAACCGCCCTTGTATGTGTATCAGGTCTGTAAATATGAAACTGGAATTTTTTTGTAGAAAATACACATTTATTGTATGAAAATGGTAAAAAATATTTTAATTAAAGTATTGCCCATCGCTAGCTACACATTTTTACCATCTCTCTGGCAATTTGTGGATGCCACGCCAAAAACACTGTTGCTCTTTTGAGGCAAACCAATCATCGAGCCATTTTCGTAAGAAGTGAAGCGCTACTCAGCAAGTGCGTGTCCCATCGATACAAATAAGTAGTAATCGGATCAAATCTGGTGAGTAAGCCGCATGCGAAAGTATTTGCCAACTAAACGCCTCAATCGTTTCCTTGACCGGTTTTGCTGTGTGCGATGGTGCATTATCACGAAGCAAAATCACTTTGTGTTGCCTCTAATGATATTCTGGTCGTTTTTCACGCAATGCTTGGTTCAAATCCATCATTTGTTGTCAGTAGCGTTCAGTATTAACGGCTTTGCCAGGTTTTAGCAGCTCATAATAGATAACACCCTTCTGATCCCACCAAACACAGAGCATTGTCTTCCGTCCATAGCGATTTGGCCTTGGAGTCGATGTCGCTGGTTTGCTTGGAGTTACCCATGATCTTTTATGCTTAGGATTCTCGAAATATATCCATTTTCCATCGCCAGTCACAATTCGATGGAGAAATTATTTTCTTTTGTACCTGGTGAGCAGCATTTCGCAAGTGGTTTTTCGGTTTTCCTGCTGTCTTTCATTCAGTTCATGTGGAACCCATTTTCCCACCTTCTGGATCTTTCCCGAGGTTTTCAAACGTATGGAGACGGCTTCTCGTGTCACATTTAATTGATCCGCGAGTTGTTGTTGTGTTTGAGCGTCATCCTCATCCGACAATGCTTGCAATTCGGCGTCTTCAAACTTTCTCGGTGGTCTTCCACGCTCTTCGTTTCTCACGTCAAAATCGCCACTTTTGAATTTTTTAAACCACTCAAAGCACTGTGATTTACCAAGAGCATGCTCACTGTAAGCTTCAACAAGCATTCGATGCAATTCTGCAGCAGTTTTCTTCAAATGGTAACAGAAAATCAATACTGTCCACGAATCGTAGTTTTCAGGCACAAAAACAGACATGTTCAACGCTATGAAAACATATGTCGTTGTATTAAACTTTTATTGTTGTGAGTTAAAAGTCTTTGACTAATGTAAACACAAGAAAAAGGTGCCAATGACGCGGTTTGACAGTCACTACATTGACAACTAGAGCCATCTATGAGCAAATTCCGGTTTCATATTTACAGACCTGGTATGTATATAACTTTAAAGGTTCAGAATATGTCAGAAAATATAAATAAAGTAAAAAATTTGCAACACATGCCTTAGCAAGTCTTCCTTCATTATTTGCAATTTCAAATACCAATTTGCGATTATTCATTTACAAAAAAGGAAATTTTTAAATTAGCAAAATTTTACAATGACATATTGATTTTATACTAATAAAACCCTTGACATGTAAGTTCATATACAGTGCATGGCATTAGTAAATGGACAGTAATGCAAGATTAGCATAAAAGTTTTTTTTCAACCAGCTTTATATTTATATTTGGGGTGTAGCAAGATGTTAAGTGATAATACCCTGTGGACAGTACTGGCCAGTCCAGTCGCCTAGAAAATACTCAGTCCCTGGTCCGCTGATATCTCGAACTCTCCACTTTTGGCTCCAATTTGCTATCAATGCACAAACAGCTGCCAGATCCCGGAAACTGTGTGGGCCCACAGGCGTAACTTGATGGCGAGGCACACGGGCCATTCACATCCGCATCTGTGTTTTCTCTATCACCTCTCCTAATCTTTCCAACTCCTATCCATATTAGTAAATCCCAAAATATTTTACGACACTTCTGCTCCCACTCAACATCCACAAGTGCACATTTCCTCTGGGACCTAGTACTACACCCCAAAATACTATATTGACGACAGGGTTTACAATATATATAACATGTATACAATTCCTCTAACGATTTTTCATTTAAACAACACTACAACATTACACACTTAATAGTTATTAACAATATATTGACATTAAGTCAAGTTAAAAAAGAAATTTATTGTGTAATAACCTGAACGATAATTTTTTTATTTGAATACATTTTTTTTTTAAATATCACAGTAAACTTTTGATATTAAAAGTGTCCAATAACTTATTGCTCCCCGCTCAATATCACTTGTCTGCCGATCCGGAGGTTGCGGGTTCGATCCCCTCTGGAACCCAGATTTTTTTAAATAGGATTTCAGTCTGGTTAACACTTAGGGCCTATAAAAACATATTTCTGGTTGGTTGGAAGAGATTGCCACATGGCAATAAACTCGCCAGGTTAAAAAAAAAAAAAAAAGTTAAACATCCCTACACTATGAAGTTTTCTTAACAGTGATATTAGGCATCCAAAGATATTTTGTCTTTTGTACATAACACTTTATTTCCAACAATTCAAGAAACCAATTCACATGCTGGTGTTTTTTTAATGGTAACAGTTTTTTTTGCTCCTCTTCCATGCAATGATAATGTCGTATTAGATAACTCAGATGAAGATATAAACCTCATCATGAACACTTTTCATCAAACTTATCTGCCACTCAATATAAACACAAATAAAACAAAATGACTATATCAACCAGCATCTCGGACCCATTTATCACCCTCTAGCATTGCCAATGGGAACAATATCTTGGATGTACTCCTCTTTCCTTATCTTAGAAGTTTTTATTATGTGACATCATCATCAATGAGGAAATACAACCATCAGAGATACTTGTGTTGTGTCCTCAATATAGAATAGTACGACAATCAGACAAATCTACGAGTTCTTGATACAACTTCGATGGACAGGACATATTGCCAGAATATCAAATTGTGAAGCAATTACTCTTCTCTAAATTTAACACATTGTAAGTGGCTCACGACAATTCCCGTGTTCGGATGTCCAACGGTAAAAAGCGGAACATGAGAATTCTCATGTTTACATAGTCTGCACATAAATTGCGGATCACGAAAAAAGTCTTGTTCAAAAAAATATTTTGCTAGTGATATCTCTTGAACAAAATACAAACTACATGTGTAATCGGTAAAACAGGATGCTGTCGTATATTTTTCTTTAAGAAACAGCGTCATCTTTCGCGAATTTGAAATTTGATATACTGTGTCCATTGTAATGTTCTGCTACGTAAAGGTTCCTGTTATGAACGATACCACACACTTATAAACTATTGGTTAGCAGTGATTAGAGTTTTTTTTAACTGATATTTACATTATAAGATTATAAGTAAAACTATAATTATAATAATATTTTTAATTAAGTGTTTTAAGGCAAGAAGAACTTTTTTTGTATTTTGGTGTACAAGAAAATAATCTACAGATACTAGTGAGTACAAATAAAGAAAAAACTTTAAAATCCGATAAAAACTTTAAAAGTTATGCAAATTTTAGTGAGTACCTAGAGTAAACGGCGATATAGCGAAAAAAGGTTCGATTCCAGCCTTGGGTGACTGTGTGATGTAACCGCTTGCAATGTGTTAAGTTAGGGAAAAAAGAGAGGGTGATCCAAAAAAAGAGGTACAAGGATGACCTTAAGTCCAACCTCATGCCGTGTGGTATATATACCCAGAGTTGGGTTGTAGCGTTAACGCAATGTGAACAGTGGAAAGGCACCATGGCCGAAAGGATGACTCCTTTTAAGACTGCGAGATGTGACTGAAAAGCGCCTAGCACCGAATCACCGCCCGGAAGAGTGTGACCATACTTTGTAGGGTGTGCGGGTTCAGAATGTGACTTTTCAGCCACCTCAGAGAACATGATATGGATTGACAATCATACTTGTCTATGAGGGATTATCTGAGTATGTTAATATGGACAATACTATAAGTTAAAAAAACTAAAAATTCATACTTTGGTTTATACTGTGTAATTCATTTGAAGTAATGGCAAACACTGCTAATATAACTGTCAACTTACTAATGCAAGGCACTGTATATTGGCTTATCTAACCCAGCATACACTTTGCTATCTGTATGATTTGTAAAAAATGTAGCAATTATACTTGAAAAGGGCAAACAAAAAGTGATGGGGAACAAAAATCTGTATTACAAAATGATAAGATATAGCATAGTTGGTTAATAATGTCATATTAATTAGTGCTTAAAACACTTCACAAGAAAAATTTTAATAATTGAAAGGTTAAAAAACTAACTTTTGTTACATATAGGATGTATTTTTTTTACAAGAATACACCAACAAAACAATCAATACATCAAGAGCTTGTCATCAACACATTTTATTTGAATAAGCAATTTCAAACATTTGCTCTTGAAATAAGTAAGATTGCAGCAAGTAGAACAAAGATTTTTTTCATTTATATAAAAACAATAACATCTCAGAAGTAATACCAAATGTAAAGTGTAAGAAATCACACAATTAATATTGTAGATCTTGAACAGGGTTTATTTCCAGCAGTGTGTTATGTTTGATAGAGATTTACGGTAATAAAGTTGATAAAAAGTTTGAAAATCTTATAAACTAAAATGATCAGTGCAATTTGGTTTGCAAAAAACCAATTGCTAATTGCAGAGTGATAATTTCTGAGACCTATTAAAATATGGAAAAAGACAAATTATCAAAAAAGAAATGAATGCCTACAAAGGTATTCTGGGTATTTCCAAAACACACTGGACTAGTGAAAACCACATCACATCGCACAAAGGAAAATATCACAATCTCAAATGTAGTGATACTAATAACGCCCCATTCAAAGCAATATGTGCTCAGTTAGAATAACGTCAGCGACAGAGTCATACACCGGAGGATGAACACTGCACTATGCAAACTGAACTTTATACAGACTTATATGCCAACATTTTTTGCAGAAGGTGTAATAGTTGATGAGTTTTACACAAAATTAGAAGCTGTTATCAAAAGTATCTCTAAGAAAGAGGTCATATTAATCATAGTGGCTTCAATGCCAAAGTTGGTAAAATAGCAGATTCTAATCAACCACGAGATATTGTCAGGTAGTATAGAATTGGTATACAAAACAATAAAACTGCTTCATTTCTGCATAAAAATAAAGTAATATACTGACAATTATGAAAACAGTTAAAAAAAATTATCTGCAGAATATGAACTAGAAAATCACTTGGCAATAGATGCAGAAATCAAATAGAGTAATTAATAAGAGATGGAGATCATCAGTTCATAATGCAAAAATCTTTTTAAAGGGCAAACTGTGGATCTGGACACCAACTTCTTGCGGCTGAAATTCAGCTAAAGTTAAAAAGGATAAAACGCAATGCGGCTAAGCAAGCAATTTAATATCTACAAAAATTGTAGAAGAAATTAAAAACAAACCTGGATCGAAGATACCCAAGCTACTGTTGCTAATGATCATAAGTGGTCCCAACTAAAATCTTTTATTTCAGCAAGTATCAAGGAGGCCCAAAGCTTACGAAAAGTGAGGGAAAAATGAGAAAATTGGATTTCTAAAGAAACCTGGAAACTGATTGAAAGAAAGAGTTTAAGAAAATAAGCAAAGCAGATCAGGAAATACAAACCCTATATTCTGAACTGACCCAGTATTCAAAGGAGCTGTACAACAAAAAAAGGAGCTACAGAGATTGAGTCATGCACACATGAATCATACTTGAGACCTATTCTTTAAAGAAAAAATACTCTCCAAGATGTTCAAACCTCGAAAGTGGACCATTGAGGACAATCAAGAAAGCACCATAAACGAAATTGACAGTCACCAGAAGATGGAAAGAATATTTCGCTAAACTGTACAAGGATGACACTACGCAAGCCCAGGAAGAATATGTAGAATCTTTCCTAGAAGAACTAGACATAATCCTACAAGAAGTTGAAACAGCCATCGTGAAAACTATACAACTGTCTCAGTCATCTTTCATGCCAGCAAAATATTGTTACATATAATATAAGCAAAACTAAAATATTACCTAGACTGGCAAATACGAAAAGAACAAGCCAGGTTTGAGAAAGGCAGAGCTGAACATGGGAACAAATTTTGAACATACTGTTAAGCCAAATTATTGAGAAGATCCCAGAATTCAGAGCTCTTGTGATACTTTGCTTCATAGACAACACAAAGGCTTTTGATTCCATCAGATGGAAATGCCTATGAAAAAATACAGCATCAGTATGAGTATCCAAGCGAAAGACTTTCGATAACAGGTAGCAAAAGAATTCTTACATACTTTGGGCATGTTGCCAGAAGGAATAATTTCGAATCTGGGGAAACTGGTAGTCATGGCGACAGTGGAGGGAAAGCGAGCAAAATGAAGATGTACTATAAAATGGATGGAATAAATAAAAGAGTTAACAGGATCCTCTTTGAATGCTGCATTCAATATAGCCAAAAACTGAGAAGAATGGAGATAGATAGTGCATCAGGTTCCAGATATAGCAGAGGACCATGATGCTCAGCATTGAACACGCAATGAAGAATTTAAAAAAAATACTGAATACCCAATGAATTCTCACTAACCTAGGATATTAGGATAAAATCTAAGGAATATTTCATCTTTAAAAATGTCAGCAAATTTTCTTATACTGAAAGTTATCATTGATTATATTTATTGTTTGTTAGATAAGACTATTTGAGGATCAAGAGTTTTGTTATTTTAAAGCATATATATATATATACATACCAGCCACTGACAAGGTCCTCAATTTGAAATCTGATCCATAAAATATAACAAAACACTTCTGGCTTTCCATTCTCTTTGATTCGTCGGGCCATCTTTCGAAGTCTTTAGAATTTTTACCAATCCTAACTTCTTTCACACCCCTTAATTCTATGCCTCCTTCATGATAGTGTTTTTGGGCTATGTGGCTTCGAGACCACATGATCTGGGATGTCTCTCTTCTTATCATAAGTAATCGCTTCTCTGGGCGTTTACGAGGGTAAAACTTTGTAACAATTGTACCCCTCTCAAGCTGAGAGATTATTTGCTCCGCCTCGTGAATGAGTCCCCCACAATGCAAATTATCCATGTTTGATGAAACCAATCTGAAAAATACCAAAGTAAGAAATATAACAAAGAAATTATACATTGAATAATTGGCGCATGTGCTCTTTTTTGAGGGCATATTTTTTTTAAATTTCACTCTTTATTCCACTATTTTCATTACCATTTGTCTTAGATGAATCCTGTATCAAAAAGGTATCCGATTCCTGTATCTAAAAGATATTCTAATGAGAAAGTATATAATTTAAAAATTAAATATATTTAAAAAATTTATTAAATGCTCAATTTGTTTTGGCTGTATATCAGGTCTGTAAATATGAAACCGGAATTTGCTCATATATGGCTCTAGTTGTCAATGTAGTGACTGTCAAACCGCGTCATTGGCGCCTTTTTCTTGTGTTAAGATCCAGAAGGTGGGAAAATGGGTTCCACATGAACTGAATGAAAACCGAAAAAGACAGCAGGAAAACCGAAAAACCACTTGCGAAATGCTGCTCGCCAGGTACAAAAGAAAATAATTTCTCCATCGAATTGTGACTGGTGATGAAAAATGGATATATTTCGAGAATCCTAAGCGTAAAAGATCATGGGTAGCTCCAAGCAAACCAGCGACATTGACTCCAAGGCCAAATTGCTATAGACGGAAGACAATGCTCTGTGTTTGGTGGGATCAGAAGGGTGTTATCTATTATGAGCTGCTAAAACCTGGCGAAACCATTAATACTGAACGCTACCGATAACAGATGATGGATTTAAACCAAGCATTGCGTGAAAAACTACCAGAATATCAAAAGAGGCAACACGATTTTGCTTCGTGATAATGCAAAATCGCACACAGCAAAACCGGTCAAGGAAACGATTGAGGTGTTTAGTTGGCAAATACTATCGTATGCGGCTTACTCACCAGACTTGTCTCCATCTGATTACTACTTATTTGCATCGATGGGACACGCACTTTCTGAGCAGCGCTTCACTTCTTACGAAAATGGCTCGATGATTGGTTTGCCTCAAAAGAGCAACAGTGTTTTTGGCGTGGCATCCACAAATTGCCAGAGATATGGTAAAAAAGCGATGGGCAATACTTTGAATAAAATATTTTTTACCATTTTCATACAATAAATGTGTATTTTCTATAAAAAAAATCCAGTTTCATATTTACAGACCTGATATATGAGTTCTGTTATGATAATAATAATAATAAAAAGTAAATTAATATAGCGACGTTTAGAGAATAAATACTAACTAACTCGGAATTCAAACCAATTTATAAATTTTGATGAGACCTCCCAAAAAGAATTGTTTTTAGTGCTTCTTAAAACTACGCACGCCACCCATATATCTGGCACTATAGTTCGGAAATTCTAGGATGAGTCCTGTGACAGCTCACAAATTGGGCCCAATACAACCTTATGTAATGTATTTACCTAAATAACTTGCTATTTATTAGAATTGAGGCTTATATTAAAGTTGATAAAATAAATAAAATTACTGAACATCGTTACAAGGTTGTATTGGGGCAAATTTGTGAGCTGTCACAGGACTCATCCTAGAATTTCCGAACTATAGAAGACAGACCATTCCACTCCACAGAACCAGCTGCAACAAAAGCTCTGTCATAATACCCCGCCCTAATGAATTGATTTGGAGCAGTGGTCGTCAAACGGTCGCTCGCGAGCGGCATTTCGGTAGCTTGCGTAGGATATTTTATCATATTTATAAATTTGTCTCTCAAATTTTATTATTGGATTCCGAAATGAAATATTTCAATGAAATGCTTAAAAAGTTGCCGTTGTAATATGAATTTCTAAGTAAAATAGAGAAGCAGTCAGTGATATATTATGATGAGAACTGCGCCATACACTTTGTCTCTCTCTCGCAGATTCACACAGTTCCGCGTGACCGTCAAAGCTTGACGTTTACAAAGTTACCATTCATTTTGTTTTTTCCACTCTGTCAACAAAAAAATTTAATAACAATAAAAAAGATAAAACCTATCATTATCACACAGAATGGGAAGAGGATTATTTCTTCATTGAAATTAAAGAAAAATGCGTTTGTTTATTGTGCCATGCGAGTGTAGCTGTTGGGAAAAAATGCAATGTGGAACGACATTACAAAACAAATCATTCAGTTATAATTGAAAAAGATTATTCTTTAAATACGGCTGTAAGGACAAAGAAGGTGAGCCAAATGAAAGTCAGGTATGTTGACAGCGGTCATTTTTTACAAAAGTAACGGGAAAAAATAAGGCCACTATTATCGCGTCTTATCGTGTCTCTCAGATCATAGCTAAAAACAAGAAACCTTATGAAGACGGAGAAATGATTAAAGTGGCATGTTTAGAGGCAGCAGATTCATTATTTGCGACATTCAAAAACAAATTTGATATAATATCTGCAATTAAATCAACCCAACTTTCTGCCAATACAATAATGAGACGTGTTGAGGTTATGTCTAGTGATGTTTTTTTGCAACTAAAAAATGACTTGCAGAGTTGTTGCTATATATCACTCCAGATTAATGAATCTACCGATATGATTGACACATCTCAGTTAGCCATATTTGTAAGAATGATCTTCAGCGATTTTACTGTGACAGAGGAGCTTTTAAAAGTTATTCCACTAAAACACCACACTAGAGGGGGGGGGGGGGGGGGATTTACTCTGCGACCAAAAAAATGATTTCTTCTGAGAATATACCTATTCAAAAACTTGTGGGTATTACTACCGATGGTGCTCCAGCTTTTTGTGGTGTTAACAATGGCTTCATTGCCTGATGCCAGAAGGATGAAATGTTTCCACCCTTTTTATCTTATCACTGCATTATTCACCAGCAGGCACTGTGTGCAAAATACCTAAAATTCAACGAGGTAATAAAACTTGTTAAAATTATTAACCAGGTGAGAGATCGTGCTCTCCAAAGACGCTTGTTCAAGGCTCTGACAGATAAGCTAAATTGCCAGTATGGAGACCTCCTGCTCCACACAGAAATCCGTTGGTTTAATAAAGGACATGTTCTTCGTCGTTTTAATAAACTTCTACCTACAATAGCCGAATTTTTCAAGGAAAGTGATGAAACATACTCAGGGCTTACACATTTTGAGTGGCTGCGGGATTTCGCTTTTCTTGTGGATGTTACAGAAAAATTAAATGAACTGAATGTTCAACTTCACGGACAAGATAAAATTTTTGGGGAAATGATCTCTAAAGTACAGGCATTTTCCAACAAACTTACATTCTGGGAGCACAACCTAAGTCGTGGAGAAGTTAAACATTTCCCCTGTTTGAAAGAGAAGCTGGAAAAAGAAATAAATCGTGAAATCTACAAAAGAGAAAATCATGTCCAGATTCTTTCAAGCTTGCAAAAACAGTTTGATCTGTGGTTTAGTGAAACGTTGAGCTGCTTGGACAATTTGCTTCAGCTCCTTTTATAAATTTTGACATTGAAAAACTATCCAGCTATATCGTCGAAAATTTTCAAGAAGACCCTTCATCAAAAATGGAATTGATATAATTTCAATGTGATTTGTCGCTTAAGAGTGTTGCCTCAACTGTAGAATCTGTATGGCCTTTCGTCCCAACAGAAAAGTATACAATTTTAGTTCGAATTGCGCTCAAAATGAAGGCATTGTTTTGTTCTACTTACTTATGTGAATCAATGTTTTCTACTATGAAGATGGTTACGAGTAAAAGTAAATACAGAAACAGACTCGCAGATGTACATCTTGATAATTGCATTCGGATGGGAGTGACAAGGTACTCACTGAGAATTGAAAAAAATGTGGAGGAAAGTGAATGCCACTAATTCTTTTCACTAATTATTTTTACATTTACTCACATATTTCAAGATATTTTTCAATTATTTTTTTTTACAAATAAATAATTAAAATACGCATTTTATGTTTTATTGGAAGTCCGATGTCCTAATTTATTTGAAGTAATATAATAATATTGTGTATGGTACGATAAAGTACGATGATAAAAAATTATAAAAAAGAAATATGTATACGAGTAAGTGGCTCACCAGACAATTTCAATTTCCGAAAGTAGCTCACATCCTTATTGAGTTTGGCGACCACTGATTTAGAGCAACCAATTTATTGGGTGATGATAAAATCATCCCCAAAGTTCTATTACTCTTCAAAATGACATCCCTCAGTATAGATTAAAAAGATACAATGGTGACATCCCATTAAGGGACTTAAATACAAAGAGACAAAGTTTGAAATCAATCCGTTCATGACACTTAAGGGCCAGTGTAGACTTTTTAGAGGCAGCCTAATATATAATAGCAATATTTATGACTACCACATATCAGCCTAGCATCTGTATTGAAACTTTCCTTGGTCTTCCTCCATACGCCTTCCACTAACATTTGCACTATATATCTGTTTTATTAATCTTTCTTCCTTCATTCGTTCCTCGTGCCCAAACCATCTTTGCGCGTTCTTCATCTTACTGAACACATCAGTCTTAAGTTTACATTCATCCCTTATCACTTCATTCCCTATTATGACACACATTATCAATCCATATATTCTTCTCAATGCACGCATTTCTAGAGAATTTATTCGGCTCCTCTCAGTCCTTTTTCCATGTCCATGTTTCACTCCCGTACATTAAAGTTGGCTTCAAAATACTATGGTAGACTTGAAATGAATTGACTGGATCTTAGCAGATTTTGACACTGTCCGGTTCAAATATATATGTTTTAGTGCCCTATTGACATTGTTTACTATCGCTACACGCTGTTTGATATCCCTCTCAACTCTTCCACCATCTAAGAAAATACTACCCGAATAGCAGAATTCCTAAACTTGCTCCAACCATTCATTATTCACCCATATATCACATTTACTTTTCCTTTCACACTTTTCAATCGCTATTATTTTGGATTTTGCATCATTCATTCTCAGATTTTTCTCTTCCCATCTCTCACACAATTCACTTTTCAGACTCTGCAATTCATCTTCACTCTCCACCAATACTACCATGTCATCTACATACAGTAATCCGCATACATTCCCATTCAACGTTTATATGCCACCAATTGACCTCTGTAGTTTCTTCACACATAAATCAATATAAATATTGAACAACAAGAGTGATATAACGTATCCTTGCTTTACCCCTTTTGAAATATTAAATAATTCAGTCAAGGTACCATTCACTCTAATATATGCTCAACTTTTAGCATATAATGACACCATACCACGTATTAGTTTGCGTTCAACACCATACTCATTCAATATTTTCCATAGATTGTCCCTTATCATGCGGTTTTATGCCTTTCTGTAACTTCCAACTCCGTTCTTGCACCCTTACCTTAAAATGCCGTCACAATCGATGCACTTCTCCAATATTTGAGTGTGTCAAATTCCCAACATTTGTTGAAAAACTCTCAGCTACTCAATCATTCTTTCACCCCCATACACTATTAGTTCTGTGATCACTTCCTCGCAACCTGACGCTTTTCATTTTTTTATGTTTTTTACAACTGTTCGTACTTCTTGTAGTTTTATCTCCCATTCTTTGTAGCCTTTCTTTCATTGCTTCATCGCTATTACCTTTTCTTGGTTCGACAATTATTCTCGAAGCTCTATTTTTTCCTTTCACGCAGTCTTTAACTTCCTTGAACCATCACGCATCTCCCTTTTTAAATCCAACATTCGCCGTGCCACAGACATTGTTTACTGAGTCCATCAGTATATTTTTCATACTCGTCCATCACTTATCATTCTCATTTTTTCTTCCACACTATTTCTAAATTCCACTTTCTTCTCATCATCTTGCAGTTTCTCACATCTGATTTTCATGGCCGACACATCTTTATGTATACCATATCGCCACCCAAGGAGAATATTTATTCTGCTCACCACTAAATAGTGTTTTTCGCCGATATCTACTTCTCTAAACACTCGAGTCATCTGCCAATATAATCTTATCATACTTCTCTTTTTTTTCTAAAACATTTCTTATACACATCCAAAAATCTTCCTTGCAATCAGTTTTACTATTGACCAGAGCATACCCTATCACAAGTAAAATACTCATGCCTTTTGTTTTAGTCTGATCCACATCACTCTTAGGCTTACAAACTCATTCTCTTTCATACATTTCCTCAACCGCTCGGATATTAATGCTCCCACACCCTGCTTTGCTGTTTTATTATCCTTCACACCAGACCACATACTTAACATTCACCACACCTCCTCAGACTCACATCCTTTCCTCTTTGTCTCACTCAAGCACACTATATCTAAACTTTTCTTTTTCATTATCATACAGTTCATTCATCTTTCCATTCATTCTTTCCCAAATATTCCATACACCCTATTCTTAACTCCGTCCTCCTCTGACTGCCACCACCAGACACAATGCAGTGGGTTACAAACCTCGCTGGCTCCTTGAAGTACATCTCTGGCGCTACTACACATTATTCTACTTTTTATACTAAAATTACACCCTAATAACAAGTCCTTATAAACAAAACAAAAAACCAAACTACTGCTACTAGTTTGGTTTTTTTGTTTTGTAATGTGTGCACCAGCAATGTAGAGCCAGCAATCCGTTGGTCGAAGTCTAGGAGCGCCAATTTCATGGTCCTCCGTCTGTCAGTACTCAGATGCATGTGTTGGCCATGCACACTCCATAACAGTGCATATGCTTTGTAATGTGTGCACCTGCAATGTAGAGCCAGCCATCCGTTGGTCGAGGTGTAGGAGCGCCAATTTCATGGTCCTCCGTCTGTCAGTACTCAGATGCATGTGTTGGCCATGCACACTCCATAACAGTGCATATGCTTTGTAATGTGTGCACCTGCAATGTAGAGCCAGCCATCCGTTGGTCGAGGTGTAGGAGCGCCAATTTCATGGTCCTCCGTCTGTCAGTACTCAGATGCATGTGTTGGCCATGCACACTCCATAACAGTGCATATGCTTTGTAATGTGTGCACCTGCAATGCAGAGCCAGCCATCCGTTGGTCGAGGTGTAGGAGCGCCAATTTCATGGTCCTCCGTTTGTCAGTACTCAGATGCATGTGTTGGCCATGCACACTCCATAACAGTGCATATGTTTTGTAATGTGTACACCTGCAATGCAGAGCCAGCCATCCGTTGGTCGAGGTGTAGGAGCGCCAATTTCATGGTCCTCCGCCTGTCAGTGCTCAGATGCGCGTGTTGGCCGTGCACACTCCATAACAGTGCATATGTCAATTTCCATATAATTATTGTTCTGTTGCAGACCCCTGTGGTATCCTTACTATTGTCAGTTTTATTTTATCTGGTAATATTGAAAGGTCATGCTTGTGAGAAGAACTTTATCCGGTACTATTGACTTGGCATTTAAGGATGTCTACTTTGGTTTATTAAGATATGTTTTTTTTGTAGTTCTCTAGTTTGCTCAATATTTATCTTCTTTTAATGTGCTGCTCGGTCATAACACTAACCTCTAAATTTTGACAGAGGGAAAAAGTGGCACAATTTGCCACTTCTATTCTATAAACCATACTTAAATCAGTTCACTACACGTATTTAACTGATACATGTACTAATCAATTTAATTTCAAACAAGAATCTAATAAAAGGGAAATTTAATAACAAAAGGACAATTTACACAGCGCTGTTTAGAGAACAAACTCTCCTCAACTCTAACTCAGGATTTGAACCCATTTATAAATTTTGATAAGACCTCCCAAAAATAATTTTCTTAACTACACACTACTACTAAAACTACACACGCCACCCATATCTTTGATACTAGAAGGCAGGCTATTCCACTCCACTCCACAGGACCAGCAACGGCAAAAGCTCTATCATAATACTTCACCCTATTGGATTGATTCAAAACAACCAATTTATTAGATGAAGAAGAAATCGACCCTCAATCAAGTTCTACTTCTCTCTGAAGGAATATCCCTCAGACACAGATTCAAAAGATACAATGACATCCCATTAAGGGACTTGAATACAAAGAGACAAAGTTTGAAATCAATCCATTCACGGCACTTAAGCCGTAATATTTTTGACTACCAGCTAGCAGCCTAGCAGCTGCATTGAAAACAGACTGAATCTAGAAATTTGTTAATCAGGCAAACCAGAACAAATAAACATTGAAACCACTGCCTTTAGATCTCACATTACCGATAATTTTAACTAGTTGAGTTGTGTAAGTATAATGTAATATGGAGTTATTTTAAACAAACCAAAGAAACCATAAAACGATTTTTACTGTGCACTTCTATAACTTTTATAAGTGATTAATAACCCGGAACAGACTTAATATACGAGTATGTATGAGAAGGAATATAGTGTATTAGGAACGTATAAAAATATGCTAAGTACTTAAACTGATAAGAAGTAGCGAATAATACATAATGATTAATGATAATCAGATTGCTTTTGAATAAAACATGAGTTTCTCATATTGGTCTTGTATGACACAAAACACCCAAATGTTAAAAAATTAATAATTTAGAAAACATTATTGCACAAACCAGATACAGTCAAACCTCGGGTCACGAACGCCTCTAGTCACGAACATATCAGCTTATGAACACAATTTCCGAACAAATTTTGACTCGACCTGCGTACAATGTCTCGGCTCACGAATTAGTTGTAACGGCACATTACGCATTAGTTGTTCTCAAGTGCGCGCATTGTGAACATTGTTTGTCGTTGCGTTCGTTCTTCTTGATACAATTTTTTTTGCTTTTTATATATGTAATATACAGTATATATAAAATATATTTTGCATTAAATTAACCCTCACTATGAAATATTGTTTCGATTGCGAACATTTCGGCTCGTGAACGGAATCAAGAACGAATTAAGTTCGTAACCCGAGGTACCACTGTATGAGTATTTTATAAAGGAAAACATACTTGGAATTCCAAAACTGTAAAAGATATTAATTTTGGAATTTTATCTGACGTAAGCAAAAAAAAATACAGAATGAACTTATATTTTATGTTGCTCAGTTTTACTATTCTGTCTACTGTACACGTATTTCTCTGTTCTCTCAAAATTTAGTATCTTATTTTCTTTTCTTTCTGGTAGTGAGTCTGGGGTTGTGTGTGTATGTGTGAGTGTATGCATTTGTATTTTTAACAAGTTTTGTACATATTTATTGAGTTTATTGTTGTATTGTTTTATATTGTATCAACTGCTTATTTATTATCATTCAATTTATTGTAGTATTGTTTTATATTGTATCAACTGCTTATTTATTATCATTCAATTTATTGAGTTTATTGTTGTATTGTTTATGTTGTATCAACTTCTTTATTATCATTCAATTTATTGAGTTTATTGTTGAATTGTTTTATATTGTATCAACTGCTTATGTGTTATCTATCATTCAATTTTTTCACAGTAAAATTTGTGTGAAAGGGGGTGGGCTGAAAAATATATGGCGTCCGTGTGACCAGGCTCACCCTCTTATTGGTTGGGGTATATCTGAATTGGATGGATGTCACAAGACTTTTAATAGATCCTCTCTGTTAAGTTTATTTATTGCGGACGATCAAATGACACAGTGTCAGCTCTTATATAGGGCAAGACAAAACTTACGAAAATATTATATTAAATACATTCGGAACATTGTGGCACAGAGTATTGTGAATATGAAATGTACCCACATATCAACACGCCTTCTTACATTTATATTCACAAATTACAAACATGACAGAATTAAACATTAGTTACATTTAACCTTCAACTCTTCAAAAAAAATCTTCTATCAACTTAAATGTTACACAATAAATGTTACACAAAAATTCAATTGCAATTCAACATAATCAGTTTTCTGTCATAAACAAAATTTATATTAATTTCAACATTTCTCTGAATTTAACAAAAAAACATTATTAACAATATTTATATTAATTTTAACATTTCTCTGAATTTAAGAAATATAATTCTTCCCAACGACTTAGTAAAAATATCAGCAATGTTTGAATCCGAATCTATCTTAACAATTTCAACAATTCCAATTTTAACATAATGATATTGTACTTCTATATGCTTAGAATTTTTTGTAAAGTTTCCATATTTAGCTATAGCAAGAGCTCCAGAATTATCTTCATAAATTTTAATAGGTTGAACAATTTTAACAAAAAAACATCATCAATAACATTTCTTTTCACATCAAGAATTGCTGCCCTATCCTTTGGTTTATTCACTAGTGTCCAAGTGTTATTTTCTTTTTTCATTTTAACAAGACTTTTTATTTCACTGTCCATTACATCTTTCCATCGTCCAGCCTCATTACTTGTTGTCGCCTCCTCGAATTTAGCCGGAATTGTAGTATCACAAAAATTTGCAGAAACACAATAATATCCTAATTCTTCATCGAATCGAACTGGCGGTTTGATTCGTCTTCTTGGTCTCTTTCCACTTTTCACTTTGTCATCATTCTTCACATCGTCCTTGGTGTTCTCATCATTACTTGGCTCATTTGACACTTCAGGTTGCTTCTTCATATTTGTATCATTTTCTCATTTTCACTCATAACCTACATACTTAATGTCTTCTTCAACATTTGCAAGTATTTTATTGTTTGAAATATAACTTTTTATCATATACAATCCTTCATCCTTCTTCGCTATTGCTGACAATGTACCATCCAATTCATAGATTTTTGAGAATTGCCCTTTTGAAACTATTTTATGATTGTCAGTGATCTTCGAGTAACTCAATAAATTGTGTTGCATTTCTTTGACATAAAATAATATTTTTTATAGTTACTATGGATTCAGTGTTATAAACAGGAAAAGAAACTATAATATCACCAACCTTTGTTGCTTCCAACATTCTTCCATCACCAACTTTCACCTTAACCTGTACACCGCGTTAAAAATCAAATTCCACGAATCCTGTGCGTGGCACAATTTCGGTGTTTTTTAATTTCTAAGTTTAAACGCGTATTTTGTTTAAAACCACTGATATTTGATTACATTACCAAGTAAACATGACATTCAAGTAATTTTCTGATAATAAATAATAGTCATTACTCTTAAGGAGACTCATTAAATAAAGGAGATAAACTAAACATTACGTAAATTACACAAATGAATGCTACGATCAAAGCAATGATTCATTACACTCACCTAATCAAATGCGTATATGCGTGTGCGTGTGAAGAGCACAGCACTGGGACGAGACGAGACGAATGGGATCGTCCAGTATGGGCTCAAGGATATGAATTATGAAGTGTTTTTTACTTCACAGACACTATAAATCTCACTCTGTTCACACCATATTTATTGGTCTATATTGAAATACTATTTACTATTATGAAATAAAAATCAAGATTGTTTATTTTTCAATATTTCTTTTTCTCGTGGTATGCCCTCAGAACACATAAATTTAGTCATTTTACGCACTTTAACATTTATTTTAGTTTTAGAACAGACATGACACCTTCTACGTGGATTTTTGCACTTTGGCGTAGATGGAATGTTTATCTCTTCATGATTTAAATATTTTTTTGGTATAAATCTTGTAGGGTTGTCAGCAGAAGTAGTGGGGCGTTGAACTTTGTAGAGCATTACTTTTTTTGAATTTTTCTCAATCAATTGCCGAATAACAGCTAGCTGAAATTCAGCCAGACTAACCGATTTAGATGTAACAAGTTTGTACAAAATATGGGCGTTGAGCAAATACAAAACTATTACATGGAAAAACACCTTCTTGTACCATTTGACGGACTTTCTCATGCAACTTAATCCACTTAGCATCATGTCCGCTTTGTCTACCAAACCCATACATTTGTTGTAATCGATTACGCACTTGGGTTTTTGTATGGCTTCACCGGTTGACCTGTTTACTTTTCCAGTACAATCTTTTGAATCGTCATGAAGAGTGGTAAGCATGTGCACGTCGCGCCGATCACACCATTTCAGCGCCAGCAATTTTCTATTATTAAAAGATTCCACTTCTCCCTTTTTCAATTTTTTAAAACTTGGCATGCCTTTTCGGTTTTTACGCACTGTTCCGCAAGCATTTGTTTTGTTTTCATATAATCGTTTTAAAGAGTTCAGGGCTAGTGTACCAGTTATCACAAAACATACTGTGTCCTTTTCCGATATAATTATTTAATAGAGTTGTGACCACTGAGTTGTGTCACAGAGTACAAACATTTTTATTCCAAATCTATGCCGTTTTGACGGGATATATTGTTTGAAAACCAAGCGCTCTTTGAAAGCAATTATACTTTCATCTGCAGAGATTCTGGAAAGGTGCGAAGGTTTCTTTAAATATTTTTCTAGTAAAATCAATCACAATTTTTATTTTATGCAGTCTATCTGATGATTGTGATGCGTTGTCACTAAAATGTAGCATCTGTAAAATGAGCTCAAATCTGTCCCTAGACATTGTTTACCCGAAAATAGGACTCAGCAGAAGAGGATCTGTTGACCAGTGCTCCTCGATGGTAAGATGACGATTCCTCGTCATTAACATTGTAACTGCTACAAATATGTACATTTCGTAAATAAATGTATCATACCATCTTCTTATCCTTGATTTATCTCCAAAACTTTTATTATTAATTTCATGTTGATAAAAACTATTAGTTTCGTCAACAATTTTGCTAGTTATAGTATATCTTCATTGAGAAAATGTTCAAAATAGTCAAGTTCGGTGGAGTTTTCAAAAAACGTAATGTCTGGATTCACTCCTGAAAATGCGTTAAAATTATGAATAACCGGAATATGTGGACCCGAAAGCCACGAAGATGAAAACGTTTCTGTAGACGATTCGCCGCCAAATCCAACATTTTCATCATTATCGGAATCAATAACATCACTAAGGTTGGAAATATTATCGTCTTCACTAACACTTGACCCGTAATTTGACCCAAGTTCACAAACGTACTCGCCAATTTCTTCTTCACTTAGACCACGTTTAGCCATAATGAATATAACGTGTTAAAAATAATAAAACAGAAAATTTAAAATTTATTGATTTCAAATACAAATATCAAATTTGAAATCAAAACACTAAAAACTTACCACAACTAAACGAACCATACACAATTATATAGTCACTAATTAAAAATATTTTAAAAGAAATAAAAAAATCAGATTGAATGCTGCTCGTATATAAAATATTTAATAATGTTTATTTACGTAAGAGAGACTCATCGCAGGACTCGATCCGTGCGACAGGTCGTTTCATGTAATAAAATATTTAGAGTAATGTTTATTTACGTAAGAGAGACACAACGCAGGACTCGATACACAACTAGTCATAACGAGCACATCACGCATACTGACGAAATACCTACAAATATTGAGAAACCAAAAAAATTCGGCGCTGTTTATTCAACAATATCTCATAAACTAATATATTATTTGACAAGGTTTTCAGAGATTTCGCTAGAATAAAGATTATTTTAAATTTTAGTTCCATTTTTATCCCAGTTTTCTGTCGTTCTTAAGTATTTGTGACTTGAAACTTGGATTGTCATCAGATCACAGACGTTTGTGCTTCCCGCGAGGAACACGTTAATAGGATTTTTTAATGTTATTTGGTTATCAAAATATTTATCATTATTTATCATATGATCAGTACACCCGCTGTCCAGTAACCAATCAATTTGTTTTTTATTCAACATTATTTCTTGTATATTTGACGTGTTATTTTGGATTATTGTTGCACAAAAATTTTTTTTGCGTCGACTATTCAAATTTGTTCTGTGTCCATGCTGATTAGCAAAATCACGATTACGCTTTTGATAATTTGAATAATAACCATTTTTTTAAATATTTCGCCTGACCATGCCAACAGTACTTTTGAATGTGGCCAGTTTTACCACAATTATAACATATATTTTTTTGCATATTTGACTTGTTTGTTTCTATTTTAAATGCACTACTTTTTTCAATTTGTGAAGCACTTTCTTCACAGTAATTTTTTTCTTGTTGCGATTTTGTGAATTTTATTTTTCAAGTATTCAACGGTTCTTTCTCTCTCCGGCAAAACATCAATCAAATCACCAATATGACTGTACTTTGATGGTAATGCTCTTAAGATATAATTCATTTTTTCTAATTCAGGTACAGTGGCACCGGCCTGTTTTAATTCGTTCATAGACCTCTCAAAAATATCGAAAATTTCTCGCCATTTTTATTTAAATACTTTTAAAACTTTTTTTAATTCAATAATCAGGGACCTCAAACAACAGATTTCTATAAACCGATCTCTAGCAACGCTATGCTACCATGTTAAGTTTATTTATTACGGACGATCAAATGACACAGTGTCAGCTCTTATATAGGGCAAGACAAACTTGTAACAATATTATATTAAATACATTCGGAGCATTGTGGCACAGAGTATTGTGAAGATGAAATGTACCACATATCAACACTCTCCTCTCAAATGTATTTCTTTTTCCATTGTTTTAACATATATGTGTAATTTCAGAATATATTTATGTACTATTTTGCTATCAATAAACCTATTATTTATTTATATATTTTATATGTGATGTGTTGTCTTGTTTTGATACGTGGTATGACAGAATATGTGTTGATGTAATATTGAATAAGAAATGTAATTATTACGGAAGAATGTGACCTTAACACGTTCACTGCATCGAACACGGCTCCCGTGTCCATACAAATATTGCAGTTACGCGTTGAACACTTGAGTCGTGTTCATGTCATCTTTACTATGCATTGAATCGAAAATATTGCAGCGTCGCTTCAAAAGTTGACGAAAGTTATTAGCGTAACTATATACGCTTCAGTTTGTCAGTATTTCGTGCTGGTCAGTCAAAGTGGCGGTTTTTATGATATACTCATATAAAGGGTCCTTCACACATATACAAATAAAATTCGTATGGTGAACGATTTTTTTTTGCAAAACATTTGTTTCGGGATTTGTTGTGTTTTATTTTTTTCACGCGGTTATAATTTTTTCTAAAATGTGTCATTAGTGTGGCTCATATTGAACTTTTCATTGTTAGTGTTTTTTTTACTGTCTACGTATTATTGTGTTGTTTTTTTTTGTGATAATTTACACTTTCTTCATACCCTCTGAAAATGGATCAGCCATCTTGCTCAAAGAGACCAAGAACAAATGAAAGCGATGACTCAACGGCTGATAGTAATGGCAGTGGTTTTGAGGACATTATATTCGACTACAACACAGAATGGGAATTAGAATCAGACGATAGTGAAAATGAAATATTTTCGCAATCTATTGCGATGTCAAATATAACCCCTAAGTGGTCATATTCTAAAAAACAAGCCACGCCCATTCAATTTTCTGGAACAGCCGGCATACAGGTGGAAATGAATAGCAAACATCCAATTGATTATTTTCACCTTATGGCAAATGACGATTTTTACAATTTGATCATCAATCAAACAAATGCGTATGCAGTCGAAATACTAGCCCAATCAGGTGATAGAAGTTGTATAAGTCAATGGAAAGACATCACAATTGAGGATTTCAAATTTTGGTTGGGTATATTATTCCATACAGGAACAATTCGTTTGAGTCGTTTGAATGATTATTGGAAGAAACACTATCTTTTCAACTTGACTGCGTTTTCACAATTTATGTCTAGGGATCGATTTTTACTTATACTTAGAGCAATGCATTTCAATAGCAATGAAATAGACAACTCTAGTTAAGGAAAAATACAGCCGCTGATCAATTTTTTCAATTAGAGGATGCATACCATTTATTCGCCGAAAAAAAACCTTTCGATCGACGAATCATCGGTTTTGTGGCGTGGTAGGCTTATAATACGGCAATATATAAAAGGGAAGAAATGAAAATATGGTATCAAACTCTATATGGTCGGAGAGTCTTGTGGTTTGGCTCTAAAACTTATTGTTTATGGCGGATCGGCAGATAAGGAGGTGGGTGGCAAAGACCATGCCAATAAAGTTGTCC